>BQKN01066530.1:875905-895163 GCA_022839385.1 Asparagus kiusianus
TATATATATATATGGTGACACTGAATGTATAATTGATATCTGCAGATGGAAGAAGATATTGAGAATGAGAAGAAGAGGCAAGCGGAGGGGGCGAGTCCAAAGAGCGGCAGCAGCGAGAAGAAGAAACACAGGAAGGGGCTCAAGAGCTTTGTCAAGTCCTGTGTCAAAGGGAACGTCAAGACTAAGGATTAGTTGAGCTTTCTTAATTTTTTCAGATTTCCAGTTCCTCTCTCTTTTTTTTTTTTTTTTTTTTTTTTGCCCCCCGTGGAAAGCAAAAGAGAACAGTTTGTTGAAGTTCTTTATGGTATGTTTGGGAGTTTATTAAGGGAAGGGAAGGAAAGGTAAACAACGGGAAGGGAAAGGAAGTGAAGGAAAGAGAATTGTAATATGTTGTTTGGGAGTTGAGTAAGGTGAATGAAGGTGAAAGGAAGTAAATATATGTAAATTTACATAAATGACTTTATACTAATAACACATCAGCTCTTTTATTTGTTTTGATAGGGGTAAGAATGTCATTACACCACTTTACCCTCCTTTACCCTCCTCTACCGCCCAAATCGGGGGGGAAAGAAAACCAAGCAATTTTACCCTCCTTTCCCCTTCCTTCCCCCTCTCTACCCTCCTTAAAAAAACTCCCAAACAAGGTGAAAGCCTCATTTCTCTTCCCCTCCCCCTCTCTACCCTCCATCCAAACAGGGCATTAGTGATCCGTTTTTTGTACTCGACGGTGCGGTCGGGCGTAACTTTTTTCATTGTAAATAATAAACCACGAGCTCTTTGTTCTTCTCTACATTCAAGGGGAATCTACAGAAATAAGGGGTATAAATGTATAATCAGTGGCGGAGTCGCACAGCGCCCAAGGGCAAGGGCGTCATTGATTCCCTGACACTGATAACCCTGAATTGCCTATTTTATACATATTTATTTTTATTTTACTTATTTGCTACTTAGAATAAAAACAACCATGATGAAGTTATATAGGATAAAATCCTGGCTACGCCACTGAGTTGAGTAAATACAGAATTGATTTCTAACGCCCAAAAAGTAGAACAGCGGATCTAGAGAGGACATACGTTGTACGTGGACCTGGTAACGACGAATGGTTTAAGTTTGCCCAAAAAAGAAGAGAAACCCCCCGCCATGTCACCTTTGAGGAAATTCCCCCCTGCCACATCAGATTTTGGTTTCAACCGTTTTTCATTTCACATGTTTGTTTCATTTTGATTTTTAAGGAACGTAGGATGCCATGTCAAATTTTAAGAAATGTGTTTTCACACCAAAAACCTCTAAAAACACTTGGAAATATCATTTCTATGTATCTTTAATTAATAAAAGCACTCTTGAAATAGTATAAGAGAATAAAACAGATTATTTAAATGCTGATTTTACTGTTACTATTGCGGCTGACCTCTATTTCTCTTTTTTTTGTTCTCAAACAAACACAAGAAATGGAAATCTATTCTACTGTTACTATTGCGGTTTTTTTTGTTTTTAGTGTGACATGACGGTGAAATGGGGTGATTTCTTTGCGAAACAAACAGAAAAAAAGAAAACTGAGAAATGTCTTGAAATGTCATGAAAGCATTTGAAAAGTGACATTTCCATTTCCGTTTTTTTTTTTTTTTTTGGAAATAGCCAAACAGGCCCTAAAACTCAAAGAGGCATACGGAAACGAATGGCTTGTGTCTGGTTCAATATCGAGCAGGAATATGAATATCAAAATGCCACACTTATCTTATCTTACTTACTCCGTAGCTGATGAGGCAGTCGCGTATAAATATCGAAGTTTCTAGTTTGTAGACAAGTCTACCGCTGCTTCTGTTTGAAGATACTTTCAAAACTTCAACGGTAAATTAATAATATTGCATTAATATTTAACCACCTTATGGTCAGTGTCCGGTCAGATAGCGATTTATCTCACGTATCTAAACTCTGAGAAGAAGAGGATTGTATATAAGTAAAATAAGGCTCGACTCATTTTGTCGTAGTCGCATAAAAAAAAAAAAAATTGTGCCTACAGGGTCCTTGCTGATTAAAAACGTGGTTAAATAATATTAAGAACCCCATGAGATCATACGGATATCATTGCAACTGATTGCGGTCAGAAATTGGATGAATGCTGTAAGAAGCCGCTTCAGAACTTATCGTCCCCCCCCCCCCCAAAGCCACCGAAGAGAGTCAAAAAAAATCAGTTTCTATGAAGTTTTCTTCTGCTGAAAGGAGCCTCAAAAATATATGATGAATGATATTTTCTGCTGAAATACATGTACAAGCCGAATATACTACAATATAGAACAGCAGGAATGCAGCATCTCAACACCAATGACCAAAAACAAGAATCCTATGGACAACAAAGATGAGCATCGACAGAGAGACATAGGGTTCGATATATAGTGACTGATAAAACACGACAAAAATTACTTCAAACGATAGACTCTTTTAAGTAATATTTCAGAAGGGTGTGCTTTCATCACAACGCGCAATTTCCCTGCAGAAAAAGATGGCATGGAGTTAGCTGTAAATTCCCACTGATTAAAAATGACACCAAAACTTGCATTTGTATACTTCTTGAACATTATATGCTTTCATATTCATGAAGTTTACATCTTGCTGATAGTTCGATGGCTATGTTTCCAGATCAGAATAACATTTTTTACATATGTATAAACTACTTTGGTGAAAAGTTCGCCCGTTTTCTTTTTCAAAATGTTAAGGGAGTATACAACAAACTTAACATGAATATATAAGTTATTGTATATGTATAATAAATATAAAAGATCTATCATACCAGGATGAGTTATAATTGACAAAGTTGGACAAAAAAATATGGCTAGTTTGAGGCCTAAGAAACATAATAATTTTATGTTTGCATGTAGGCCCGCACATTATTTTAGTAGGAAGGATGCATTATGAGGCCGTGAGGAATGACAAGACATTCCATGCTGAAGTTGCGTAGACCAGCAAAATTAGTTATGGATATACACATTGCATAAGGCACAAATAAGTTTGGGGTCAGATATAAGCATAATTTCCAAGTGAAATTTAACCAGGGGAAAAGAACCACTTACAAAGAAATCTATCTAAATAAGACGCAATACAGTTCGAAGCAAATGCATTTTCGAACTATACAACAGCAAAAGCCAAAACTGAAACTCATATTGAGTTGCTCTCACAAGACGCACACTGCCCAAGAACCATCCTGACTCGAAACTGCAACAAGAGGGAAAAAACATGTAAAATATATAGTTATAAAATCTATAGATAAAATGTATGGGTTCATTGTGGATAGACCCCCTGCAGTATCACTGCTTTGAACTTACTAAGCCTCTAGTTTTATTTTAGAGGATAGATCCCCCCAACCGAAAATCTATTTGACACTTCTACCCTTAGAGAAAGAGTCAATAAAAAAAACTCACTCACGGGGGCTATCTGCAAGAATAAAAGTATAGAGATGGTAAGCTCAAAACAACGATTTTACAGGGGGTTTACCCATAATTAACCCTAAAGATAAAGTTAACTTGAAAAGATAGAAGACCTTGCAATCCAAGAATGGATCATTGACCATCATTTTAATTTGAGAAATAACACCAGCATCTTGGAGCCTTGCAGCCCGAGAAGCTGAACCTGTACTCTGTGGATGTGTGAGGTTTACTATGCACCATACAGCAGCTGTTCTGAGCAAATTGTGCTTATTCTGCAAGAATTTGATAATGAATGGAGCGGTGCATCCGTCTGCCTGGATGGGAACAAGGTAGTTCATTACTGCCTCCTTATGAGACTCGTTACCGGCTGCTATGTTGCTTAGTAGAAACATTCCCTGGAAAAAAAATTATAAGTAAACTTCATAATGTGAGAAAGATCAGTTTCTTATCCAGAAAGATAAGTAATTAGGCAGGTAATACCAATTTCTTATTCTCCGTCCCTCCCATGCAAATTTCATTTCATTTTCCTTCTCCTTCTGGCCTATGATTTTACCCTCAACACTAGCCACACAGTCCATAAAATTTGGTGTTTAGCGTGTTTAAATCAAAAGGCAATGGGTGAAGGAAGAAAAAGATCTAGAGGAAGAAAAGACTTTGGTAGTTGTAAAGATCTCATCCTACTGATGCATGTGATATTGGGTTCCAAGCTCTTCCTATCATTGAGGAAAGAAAGGGTGTGGATATAAGAATTTATGAACCCTGATAATGGGTATCAAACTAAGAGAAAGTTGAGCATGAAGCTTTCTTCATATTTCACCCTTTTCGCTGAATTTGATGTTGGGTCATGAGTTCTTATCATTTGAATCATCAAGGTTTCAAGCATGTGCTAAGAGTTCTGGAGGGAACTAGTGAGAAAATTGAGATTGAAGAAGTTGAGGCAGAGGGTGATTTGGTTACACAGTAAACGTTTTTAGATGGTTCCGGACCAATTCAAGAATCTTCTCAATATATCTGATATATAAACAGAGCTAATGGTGGGTGAGGTGTAGTCCCAACTTACATTATTCGAGGTGGGGACATGGACTTGCAAGGACTTCAGAGGTAAATTAGGAACTGAAGACGACTGTAGGTGTCAATAATGGAAAAAGCCTTCACGATATTTGTGCCTGCAATTGCGACCCTCTAGCTTCATGTCTAATGTTCTAATCAGGTCCTCCAGGCTACATTACATATCATGAAATGCTACCAACATTTGTACCTGAAATGCAGGTTTCATAACCGCATGCTTGCAGAATATTCTAGCAACTACTACCTAAAAAAATTAACTGGATGCATGCTCATCGTATTTATTTTTGACATATCTGTATCAAAGTAATATTTGCCAACAATAGGATGAGGTGAAGGTATTCCTTCTTGCCCTTTCACAGTTTACTGAAGCAAATGAATTTGAAAAAAGCTACAAGGGGAAAACTGTTCACAGACCTGGACACATACTTCTGGTGAAGAAACAGTATGCAATTGTCTCACAGCAACAGCTATAATATTGCTATCTTCTGTGATCACATATTCGATATTGTCAAGACATCCAGAAGTAAAATTGCTGATGAATGCCAATGCTTGCTCTTGAATGAGAGGTTCAGAATCTGTAAGAGAAAAACATGACAAAGATAAGTTTCTATATTTATCCAATTGTTTCACTAGAAAGTAGGAGCAGTGCAATTTGAGAAATTACCACTCAATAGGCTGGCCAGGGTTGATACCGTCAATTCCATAAGAATATGTTCTCTACTTATTTTGTCTCCGAGGAACATCAGGTTTCTCAGAGCACATAAAGATTTCAACCTTATTACTGAATCCATTGATCTGGATAGCTCAACGAGTAGTGTAACTCCACCAAATTGAATAAAAGGGGACTTCTGAAGGGAAAAATCAGTAGATAAATTGCAAATGGCGTCAAGAGCTGAAACCTACAACAGATTACAATTTTTGGCAGGGTCAGAGATAGAGTTTAGGAGTAACAAAATGGGAAATACTGCACACTGAAGGTATACATCTAAGAGGGGCACTGGAGGAACCCAAAAAAATAATAAATATGAGTAAGCAGGGTATAATATGTATGCTGAAAAAAGGTTTTTAATATCAAGATGCCAACAAGAAACTAGTGGTTATGTTCCATCATCTATTACTATAGAATCAGCAAGAAAAAACACATAAATAGGGAAACTTTCAATTGCTTCAACAAAATGGAACAACAACATTTTAAGCACACAATAAAAATTCTTAAGAACATAAAGTTATCTTCCAAAAAATGGTATATTGATATGTAACAGCTCCTAGTACAATTTTTGAAATACAACTTGCTTTTTGTATCCTACAGCATGGAAAGAAAGAAAATTAAAGACAAAGACTACTCAGAACAGCTCCACACGTCGGATCTGCCATTGACGCTCTCCTCGAGCAGACTCCTCCTTCTCCCTCATTTCCCATTGGAATAAAAAATCGAGATCAAAGGAAATTTGCTTTGCAAGAAAAGAAAATCCCTAGAGAAAGAAAGTGAGGAATGAATGTGTCAAGTCAACAAAGTCGGTTCAGTTAGCGATATCATCAAAAAGTACGCAAATCAGTGGCAGGGGCTGTTAAGGAGGACAATAAATAAATGATTACTTGGTCAAACTTTGAAGCAAATAATGAGCGAGTATATTGAGAGAGGATTAAGTAATAATGTCATCTCTTCTTGTTTGCTAAATTTGATCATATACATACTTGCTAGAGTCAAATTTCATGAAAGTTAGCTGTATGGTAATTGATATATAAGTTAGCAATATTAGTCAAACTTCCTTGATGTTAGGCAACAATGAAGGCACCGATATTGTGTTAAATCCTTCTAATCCTTCCACATGGAAATATTGATGCTAGACTCATACACTTTGAATCGGTTGGCTTCTTAGCACAAGACTGTTGAAGGTAAAAAAAGAAGGAGAAAATGCAAAATACAAAAATGTCCAGAACTTAAAGGCATTTACATCAAGTATAAATCAAAATCTGAAATACCCTAGGAAATGAACCAACCAAATGCCAAAGAAAGAAAGAGTAAAATAAGAAGGTGCGGGAGAGTAAAAGCTCTGGCTGATGAGTTAGGTTAGGATAGATGGGATCGAAACAGGCAAATGAGTTAGTGCTGTTGTGATAATGAATCAATCTATGAGGATCTGCTTGACAGTTGCATCGAGTACAGGTCGTAACTACTTTCATGCCTCAATCCACAACATCTTAGGATGAGCCAGACCATAACACCTTTTGTCAAAAAACATTGTGGCAAATTCTATACACAGGTTGCTTAAAAGAATATATCATGTTCTGTAACATAATACTAGAGGGATGGTGTGATTAGAACATCCATGCAGCGTGATCAAGACATGGTTTTAAAGTTTCTGCTAAAATGCCATTTTCAACTTCAGCTCAGGATCCACCCAAAATTAGGTTGAAATATGGGATTTTTCAACATTAGTCCCTTAAATCTTTCATATTTTCAAATTAGCCCCTCAAATCATTCAAATTGCTATTAGGTTCCTCAAATCTTAAGCTATGTTGAAATTAATCCATCAAATCATTGAAATTGCAATTAGGTCTCCCAATTATTAAGTTATTTCCAAATTAGTCCCTCCAATCAAGAGGAGAAGTAGCAATTGAAGGGGGTCCCAAGTAAAATCTATTTTTATCCAGTAAAATCTATTTTTATCGACCATCACGTTGCCCGATTCTCATAAGTTTTTTGAATTTAATCCCTCCAATTGCTATTCATGCTATTAATTGGAGGGACTAATTTGGAAATGACTCAGTAAATGGGGGAGTTTATAGCAATTTCAATAATATGAGGGACTAAATTCAAAAAGCTTAAGATCTGAAGGACCTAATAGCAATTTCAATTATTGAAGGGACTAATTTCAAGATATGCAATATTTAAGGGACTAATATCGAAAAATCCCATAAGATATTGGCTTCAGCATATATCAAGTTATAATATCAAATGTTAATTAAGAAAACCAAATTAAGAGATTTGTCATAAATAGTGTTTACTTCTAACCTCAGTGCAAGATTATCAATCAAATGCCATGAGATTTATCATAGTTCTAACCTCAGTGCATGAGGAAAAGAAAATTGTCACAGCAATTTTCAGACATCACCAAGCTATGAAATGATGCATAAGGCCATGATAAGTTAAGCATTGACCAAAGGCATATGATACAGTTGAGATCTGAGCTATTAAAAGTTGACTATGTCATAAACTGAACCAATCTTGCCTATAAAAGTCAGGTTCAACTGAATTCTTAAGCAATAATAACTAATGAATGAGTGCTAGAGATGTTCTATTAAATTAAGTATTTTGAATGGTAAAAAATCCCATAAAAGTTTAAGAATTCAATCGCCTATTTCAGAATGGCAGAAAGCACAACATATTGTTACTGTTTAGTCTTAGCATGCAAAGTGTTAGCCGTCAATGATAAATCTATATATAGTTGCATTTGTTAAAAAAGTACTACATTACCTGCACAGAAGTAGAAAAATCATTCAATTGCTGGAACAAGGGAACAAGAACCGATTCAGTGGAGAAATTGCCTGCACTCAGATTCTGAATCTAGATTGATCAATAAATTGCTACATAATTTGGACTGAGCGTCTATAAGAAAAAGCAGTGATCTATGCCTCGAACCTTAACAGAACGAGAAATGCTCCTTAAACAAATGCACGAAGCAACACGTACACCGGCAGAATCATGCTTTAGAGCATCAGTAATTACGTCAAGAACCTGTGCAATCAATGCAACAATATACTGACAAATGTCGACAAAAGAATCATGAACAACAACATTATGTTACAGCTGTATTATTATATACAGTGGCGTGTGAATTGTTTCTGTTTCAGTAAAATATACAACCCTCAAGTCTAACGAGAACTCCACAGCTGCTGGTGTAATAGGAAGGGACTTTGAGAAATATAAGAGCAATCCAGGTCCAACTTTTACCAGACATACACTTAAAGCAGATTTTAGCGTAAACAAAAAGATTCTGAAGCAAAAAATTGCCCATGATTCAACCCCTTGAAAGAATGGTCAGCTTGCAGGGCACATGAAGAGTTCCGATGTTACGTAATGCACTTATGGTCAGCAAAATTCATTTATCTGCTGAAAGCAAATACGAAGTCATGCTAAGCATCAAAGCGGCAGGGTCTGCAGGAGGCAAGAATCCATAGAAGGTCTTAAAAAGATGCAAAAAAATTATTCTGGGAAGTACATTTGTCATGAGAGACAACAGATTCTAATTCATAAACAAGGTCTTAAGTTCAAGGAATTCTCAGTAATCAAATTCTCTTAAGGATGGAAGCATGAACTTCGAACTAGACAAAGCAATATCTTTTCACATTAGAAGCTAACCATTGAGACATATATGGAAGTCAAAATTTTATTTGACGGTCCAACTTGAAAGTCTTGTATTAGATGCTTGTTGTTATAAGCTTATCCAGCAGAACAAACATATTCGAGCATAAACGAGCTGCAGATATTCATCCTTGAAGTATTGAGTATTACTCTCAAAGCTTCGACTCTATCAAGTATTCTAGGTACTACTTTCATAAAAGCATAGCAATAATAACAAAACATCCTGCCATAAATGATAAAAAAATGTCATTTTAAGAGTTAACAAATTTTGGAAAGATAAAAGTCATATTTGGAAGGTTTAACTTATAGATTTCCTCTGAAGCAAGCTATACTTTTGCCAAATTTCAGCTTACCTACCATAAGGATGAGTATGCCATAGCTTCTTGCTCATTTCCAAAAGGAAATCATAGAACTCAACGCTTTTTTGAATCCTACAAAGATCCTATATTGAGCCCATAACGCCACCACCCATCACCAAGATCATCATCATATCCACTAATCACCATTTTTTATGATTTCCAACTAGCATCTTCTCATTAATTTATTATCATCATCGTTGTGCTGCAACTAGCTTCCATTAGCATCATCATCGCAACTACGAAATTACCTTCTAATTAGACGGCCAACATCATCACTGCTGCCACCACCTTAATTATAATTGTCACCTCCATATTTATCAATGCCAAACTCATTTAATTCACTAGTATCTACATTATCAATGTTTAATTACCGAGTGAAAGCAAGACAAAGGGGGAAATTATAAATCTCTTACCCAAAATTTCATGGACTGTACCCTTCCATGAGGATCGTCAAGAGTAAGGAGACATCAAAGTTTTTTTAAGTTTATAGTGTAATAATACATAGCTTTTGAGGCTTTATAGATGGGAGAAAAGCTCATAATCTGTCTTCACATATTGCACATATCTGCTTCAAACAAACTTCATAGAAGATAAGGTCATCATGCCATATAAGCACTAATGCAAGCAAAGTGTGAAATCCAATGTGTTCAGAAAAATTTTGGAAATTGGAACTTTTCCTGGAAATTCATTATCTGAAAGTTTCCAGTGTCACAAACATGAGAGCCAAGTTTGATCTCCAGTTGCTAGTTTGAACATATAAATTCCTTTTGCCTAGGACTTTGTTGATTGCTACATTGCTATCCCTGCTAAATTCTTGGTTTTTTCTCTTATATTCCATCATTAGGCTGATAATAAGGGTAAAGTATTTAAATTGATTGTTTAGAAATGGGAAAGACCAATAGTTAGAATTTTCCTGCAAGGCAAACTATCTTTTTCAGTAAATAGAGCTAAACCTCAGTAAATAACCTATAGTCACTATCAAACATAGTCATCTGATTGCAATACTAAACATCCCATATGACCATAGCTCCCATCAGTCACATGCAGTAGAAGTACAGAAAGTCAAAATCAGCAAGAAATACACCAAAAAGAAATAACCACAAGCAGAGAGGCTTAAGAGTCTAAACATAAGGTAAGAAAATTCCTAGGTGATAAAAACCCATTATAGTTTCAGATAGAGATACAATAGAAGTAGCAAATACTATGGAATTGATAACTCATGTTAGAAGAACTTTAAGACGTTTCCATCTGAATAGGTGAATTATAAATCAGTTAATAGTTATGTAAATTGTGTCTGGAAGTGGAATTACTCAGCCATAAATGTTATCCTAACAAAACAAACAGAAAAATATTACTGGACAGCTGAGCTAACATGGTGTTAGCTAGACAAAGAGGACGTAACTATATATTGCGCAAACAAAAGAACTTATAGATGATAAATATACTCATACAGTTTTCTTAAATAACAAACCTCCATTGACATAAGCTGACATCTGCATTTTTCCAACTTTGAGCAAAATTCAGCTAATGAAAGCAATATTCCCTCAAAACGTCTGGCCTGTACTGTACCCTTCTTAAGAAAGTTGCAAAGTTTCTCAATAGCAATGACAGAAACTGCCTGCTTATGTAACTCCTCCTCGCCAGCAACCAGATCTGACAGCGCAAATGGAGCATCATCCCCAACTCGACCAGGTTCTTCAAGAAGTTCAACAAGGGTGAGGATCAATTTGGTTTTAGTTTGCAGAGCTTGGGCATGGCATGGAGAAGCACGTCCAATTGCAATCAAACACACAGAGGCAAGTAGTCTTGTACGAGGAGATCTGTCCTGTACTAGTTCAGTTAAAGAAGCCAGAGCCTTTCCGTAGTTCATGCATGCGAATTTTGTAGCAACCTCAGAGTTATTTTTGATGATTGCTGCTATAGAATCTAAACAAGAATCCCTCTGACTAAGAGAACCTTTGAGTAGACTAACAAGTCTCTCCAAAACACCAACATCACAAAGGGCCTTTTGCTCTAAATACTTCTCACAAGAGTGAGATATAATACTAGCAGCAAGCTCGCTCACATTTTCATTCTCGTTGTTCAAAAGTGAAAGAAGAAAATTCATGTTTTTTTCGTGAAGCACATTATGCTTTGGGGCTAATTTTGATTGGAAGATCATTCTAAGAGAACGTGCACCTGCATCAATAACCTGTAAAAGTATCAATAACCTGTGAAACAATCAGAATAACAATGACACCAAGAGATCTATACAAAAACAAAATATAAGCAATTGGACAATCCGAATAGAAAAACAAAACCAAACCAGATAATATCCCAGAACAGTTCAGTGTTTGTTTAAAAAGAAATTTTGGCATCCGCCTAGGCAGCTGCAAGGCATACACCTAGGCCTAAGCGGTAACTAGGCCGCCCGCTTAATTTTTTTAAGCGCCTAGGCAAATATTGGCTGCTAACATGGACTCACGCTGTCAAAAACAAGTTTAATGCCCGCTTAACCATAAACGAGTGAACAGGTCAGTTTATGATGGATCAAATCAAAACTTGATCCAAGTTCATCTCAAATAAAACTGTGAGGATAGGACTTTGAATCTTTGAGAAAAATCCTTCCTCTCTCTTTGCTAAAAAGGTCTACAAGTTGCTTGAGCACATGCCTGGGCACCTGGGTGCTGCATCTGGTGCTCAGAAGTGCAACATTGTCCAGAGCAACAACAAAATATCTTGCTATCAATAATATGCTACCGCATTGGCTCCACCATCCTCAGGGCTTGAACAGGTAAGAATACAACACGCAAAATTATGTTACCAAATTGATCTAAAAGATTAACATGTTACCACTATACGGAAGCTATAGGTTCAACTACAATTAGAAGTGCATTCCATCTCAAATTCTACTCAAACTAATGCAACATCATGCCTTGCTAGTTGAAACTAAACCTAGCTACTGAATTTATGAACTCAAAGTGATAATGCACTAAAAAGACCTCAGCCATAAATGACTAGAAATAATAAGTCCTTCGGTTTCCATCTAAGCACAGTTCGTTGGTATGGCAATAATCGTCATCACAGTACTGAAAAAAACCCATGTATTGGCTTCGCTGACATAAACAATATCCAGGATACTATTGTCTTGTCCTTCAATGCAGAAACTTAAGAGTCATCATGCCACACACCTATCATTTAGCTAGCCCTCATGACATAGCATGGGTGTAGAGACTACATATGGAGTGGTCTTTTCTGTAAGAACATCTTAATGAAGATTTTCCAGTGGCTTTTAGGTCAAAAATTCAAAATGGAAAATTGTTAGAAATGATGATGAGTGGAGAGGGCATCCTCGAAAATATAGTATGTGTGGGGGTTCAACTTTCCCCTTACCATGGAAACAAAAAAGAGCTTGGGGTCCAAGGCACTTTCCTACCTTTATGAATACGCTTCTACATCAGAAGACGCTGATAGACAAATAAATTTCACATGTTTGGCGTTCTTCTTTTATGTCAAACTCCCCATTCACATAAGGGCTCGTGCAGAAGTAGTATGTAGCTTATCTGAGAAGGGATCATAAGAGAAAAGTTTCAAATTTCATGACAACTCCATAGCTTGGCCCCATTCATCTTGAGCTCTAAACTTTAATTATCTTTGGATAAGCAATTAAGAGATTTGAAAAATCTTTGCATACGAATCAAGTGGTTGCAAGAAATATAAACTTTTGAGTCATACAAGGAAAGATCTCAATTGAAGCATGGATTAAACAAAGTAACTATCTTAAGAATTTGTAATATATTTTAAGATATGTAATATATGACATTTGTCAGTGCTTGGAGTAAAAGAAGGCCGAAAATCATCAAGCAAGGCTAAGAGTTGGAACTGACATGACATTGGTCGGTTTGGGAACATCAACAAAGTGATGAGGTAAACCATCCTTGGGATGGCTTCACCAAAATCTTAAAACGAGAAGGATAGAAGGCTGTCCCAAGGCTTAGTGAAGCTCAGTGTTAAACAAAAGTATAATAATTTACCACTGCGGTGAACACAGAAATGCACATTCAGAAAGAAAAGGATTGGACAACTCTAAACCGCTTGAGCTACCTTCTTCAAAATGTGGCGCTGATACCTTGTGGTTGGTTAAAAACTATAAACTCCCCCAAAAAAGTGGGTAAAACGCTGCTACATTGATTTCACAGACTAACATTAACTGACTAGAACTTCGTTGTGGGCAAGAGTTGCATCATAACAACAATTAATGTGGCCATGTTGAAGATTCGTACATTTCATATGTATATGTTGAAGTGACCTTCAGGTGGGATTTGCAGTTTCAAAAATGCTAATCAAATGGAAGGTTGTGCTGTGTGTATATCAGTTGCGAAATAAACATCCAAATTGTATAACATTAAATCAAACAACGCTCGTCACTAATCAAATTTCACCTTAATTCTAGTTTTTTCAAAACAAAATCAAATCTTTGAACTAAGAAATTCAAAATCAACCAATTCAATCGCTACAACTCAGCAAAATTTCACCTTCTCATCAGGATGATTCAGGATTTGAGTAAGCAGCGGGACCGCCCCCGCTTCGATGACGGCCCGGACCCCATCCTCGACCCCGCACGCAAAGCTCCCGATCGACGCCGCGGCCTGCACGATCACCGCCGCATCGCCGCCCTCTCCCTCGGCCTCAGAAGCGAGAACGGAGACGATCTTGGGAACGGCGCCGAGCTTGAGGTAGAGGAGCTTCTTGGTCTTGTTGCCGATGATATGGTTCTTGATTTCCCTGATGACTTTGGCGAGAGAGCTGGTATCGGTTGATTTGTGCTTGGATAGGGTTAGGGTTTCGATTAGGGTTTCGGGACGGTTGGAGGAGGTCGTCGCTGAGGCGGGCATCGTTAACCGGAGATTAGATTGGATGGGAGGTTGGGGATTTGGGGAAATGGAATTTGAGAGAGAATTTAGGAGGGGTGGGGGTGGGGAGTAGGGGGGGGTGTTGGATTTTAGTGCTGCTGTTTTCGTGCACACGGTTTGGCTTTTTTTTTTTTTTTTAATATTTTTTTCTTCCTCCCCACTTTTTCTTCGACCAAGGGTTACATTTTGAAGGCGGGATGTCAAAATGGTAAAAGTATCGAGCTGCATTTTTTATAAAAGAAATGTTCAGCTTATTATTCATGAGCTATTGAGGATAACCTAGAGGAAATAGACGAAAGGGATCCCAAACTAAAAATAGTGATTGTTTATCTCTTGTATGCAATGCTAAAATCTAAGCTACTATTATTAAAAAAAATATTGGGCTGTTAAAAGCTCTAATTTTCTTTAGAAAAATTCTTTAAGTACCCAAAATATGGGACCAATAGGGGAACAAGTGAGGTGTCCTCCTCTTATTGGATAATGAGTTGGATGGCCAACTCATTATCCAATAGGAGGGGGACACCTCACTTGTCCCTTTTATTGGTCTCATATTTTGGGTCCCTGTAGCAAAAATTGTAATAAATTCTAACTATGTCATTGTCTTAATTAATCTTTCATTCAATTAACATACCCTCTTATTTATTATGCACCTCCTCATCTTCCTAAATAATTATAATTATCAATAATATTATAACTATTACTTATTTAAAAATAATAAAATAAAATAATTTATAAAACAAGTGTACACGGTAGTAACCAATTAAACTATTATAATAATTATTTATAAATTGTAATAAAATAATAGTATAAGTAGAATATTATATAATTAAATACTACTAAGAATTATACTATAATGCAATAAGCAATAAAATAAGTAGAATAAATTTTAAATCTCATAAATAGTGTAATTATTTGAATAATATCACATAAATTATGAATTCTGCTATTTATTTAGTATTATATTACTAAATAAATTAAATAAATAATTTAATATTATTTTTAGAATATTTAATCAAAGATTATTACATGATACTGAATAATCTATATTTGGTAATGATTAAAAACTAACCTTTTTACAAAAAAAAATATTTAATGTTAATAATAGTACTATTAATTGTTAATGATATTATAAAATTTTATAAAATATTTATAGTACTAAATTATTTAAGATCATAATTAAAAATTAAATTAGATAAATATTTTATAGTATAAACAGTATAATTATTTTAATAGTATTACTTGAACTAAGAATTATATTATAGGCTTGTCTATTCGGGCCGGTGAGGCCCGGCCCGGCCCGGAGATCTGGGTCTAGGCCAGCCAAAATGACTAGCCCAGACCGAGACCCGAGGTGCCCAAGCTAGGCTCGAGCACGGGTCCGAGCCAAACAGGGCTTGTAAGGATTTTTTTAATTCTTTGATTTTTTTTTTACAAAAAATTGATTAAAATTAGATTAATTTTATTATAGTTTTATATAAGTATGTATTAGTATATACTTACATATTGGTATATAGCTATATATTATATATACATATGTTATATATAAAAATATTATATGTATTTATAAGTTATAACTTTAGAGAGAGAGAGAGTATCACATAAGTATATATTACTTATTTATAAATATGAATTATATAGTTATATATGTATTTGTTACATACTTATACTATTCTTTTTTAAGTATAGTTATATACTCTATTTATATGATACTAGTATAGTGCATGTGCGTTATACGTGGGCATATTTGTTTTATGTTCTATACTTTACAGAATTCATTATTTAATTAATGGAAGAGTTTTATTTTGAACGTAATTATAACAACATTTGAGGATTTATTTATAATTTTCTTACAATTTAGATCATATACGTCTTTCAATCTTCTTAAGATTTAAGATTTGAACTATATAGGGGTTTATCTGTAAAAAATTATGAAGTTTCAGTATTTTTAATAAATATATAAAACTCCAATTGTCTTTGTGAAAATTATGAAGATCCATGGTTGTTTGTGAAAAAATTCAGGGTTATTTTGTGAACATTGGCAAATCATGGAATATCCAAAAAATACAAAGTTTTTTAATCTTAAAAGACATAGTTCTATTTACTTTATAATTTAAGATAATGAATGGCATTTAATAACTATTAGTAGTTTTGTGTGCAAATATACTTATTATAATAAAAATTTTTCCCAAAAGACAAAAATTCCAAGTTTGTTCTTTATTTTTATGTTAAGTGTGTCATGCTATTCTAGTTTATATTAATTATCTTTATTTTTGCTAATCCTTTATAACAAAATAAAATTCTCACTTTAACCTTCTCTTTCTTCTATTATCATATAATTAGTAACATGCATAAAAAGTATATCTACTAAGTTCATGGATAATACAATATTTCTCTCACATCACAATTAAGTACATAGTAATAATTATAGAAATAGAAAAAAAAAGTTCATTAAAAACCCCCCAAATTAGACCTCAAACTTTAGCCTTAATCTGAATTCTTCACATTTCCTTGTATCGATCGTATCCTCAATCCGCATATAGATGTCAGTCTAAGAAACACATCAGGATAAAGTATAATCTGAGTAAAGCTCAGTACTTTCTCAGCACAACTTCAATCGTCTTCACCCCCCTTTGTTGTTATCTCTTCTGAAGGGATAATGTTTTCACTGGCGAGCTTTTATCATCCAAATAATATCATAGTAAAGCCATAGGGTGAGTATAGGATGCTATTAGGGTTGTAAGAGGTGAGTGTAAATCTAAATCATCAAATGAGTGAATTTATATAGGTTGCAAGTAAGGGCTATTATGATAAATAAATAAAAAACATGCTCTTTGGATTCCATAACAGTCAAATATAATCGCCGTTTAAATAAAAACTATAATTAAAAATATAACTCTCATTTCAAGTATGCATGAATGCATGCACTAATGGCATGTTAAGTTGACACTTTATTTGCAAATTGAAACGTATATTATTAGTTTGTCATATGTACGTTTTAAGTGGAGGGGTTACAAAAAATAAAAGTTAATATTAGTGGACAATTAATAGGAGAGTTATGTCATTATTAAGAATGTATGCATGTAAGCATTTTTAGTTGACATTTTGTTTGCAAATTGAAACGTATATTACTAGTTTGTCATATGTGTGTGCATTCAATTCTCAGCTATTATGTCAAATACAACTTACAATCTTAAAAAAAGTATGATAACATTAATATTGGATTAGTGGAGGGGTTACAAAAAATAAAAGTTAATATCAGTAAACAATTAATAGGAGAGTTATGCCATTATTAAGAATGTGTGCATGTATATGTATGTGTTTATATGTATGCAAGTATGTGTTTTATGGATGCATGTATGTGGTTTGGAGGGTATTTTTGGAAGAAATGTTTTAACATACCAACACACTTTTATAATAGTATTAGATATTTTTTATATATACTAGATGCAATATACTTATATATAATTATATGTATGTACTTATATAAAATATACTTATATAAGTCTATAATATACATATATAAGTATACTTATAACTGCATTATATATACTTATATCTTAGTATTTATACCATGGTAAGAGTATATATATATATATATATATATATAAGTATATAATATAATATACTTGTATACTTACAAGAGTGTGTGTGTGTAGAAAATATGATTCTAAGGAGCCATCTTAGATTGAATTTATGGATGCACCTTCAAATTTATCAAAATTAGATTATACGCAGTAAATTTACTTGATTCACTCCGCTCATTTTGATCTATATGATTCAGATGACATGTAAATAAAAAATTAGACATATTGGGTTGTATTTACTAATGTATCAAGTGATAATAAAATTAATGATTTTATGACAATACAATCAAAGAGACAATGAAAAATATGTGCTAAAAATATTCAAACTTTATGATTTTTATTTTGTAGATGTTTTAAGTCATTCAGATAATTATGAATGGAGCGGATCGTCCATTGAAATAGCCCAATTCATACATTGAGAGGTGCGTCCTTAGGGGGGTTATTCATTAGGGTACTTTGGGGCAAATTGGGTTAAATTATTCCAATGTGATAATTTTACCCAATGGGATAATTTGAGTGGGATAAAGTGGGGTAAAATAGGATAATGAGATAATTTGAGTGAGACAATTGTATGGAATCTTTTTATAATATGATATTTATAGATCAACTAAGTTCAAGTTTAATTTGATATAACATCAAATGATTAAATAAATAATAGTTATAACGTACAATAATATTATTTTTAAGATTATTTTGATAGAAAATATTAAAAAATAATATTATTATTAATATTAATCAATCTTTGAATATTTTGATGTTTATTTTTAACTATTATGCTATATTAACAAATTATTCAATTGAAATAATTATTTAATCATTCCTACATCTATTACAATGATGATGATAAGTCTCAATTATTACAAATAAAGTCTTAGTCATTAACTTAAATCTTAATTATTACAAATATAATCTACCAGCATATAACTTTGCTCTAGACTCCTTGGGTACGTCTGTCCCATCCTCCCACATTGTATATTATAACTTTAAAAAGGAAAGAAAAATTGGGGGAAAGGGCACGTACCAAGCGACTATGGGTTCGAGAGACGGTTAAGGCGGCAGAGGAGGAGGAGGGATTGGTGTCGGAGGCTCTGGGTCCAAGGCGGTTGAGGCGGCGGAGGAGGAGGTGGAAGAGGAGGGTTAGGAGTTGGAAGAACACGATGGAAGAATAAGAGACGTTGTGGGGAGGGTGAGAGGGCAAGATTACCCAAATTGTTGTTCCAGCAAGTGATTTGGGGTAATTTTGAGGGTGGGGTCTGTAGACGGTAAAAACTACCGTGGCAGATTAGCAAACGAATTCGCCCACAGAACAGGACCGCCTTCTTTTAGGCCACTAAGCGGATTCGCTGGCACACGAATCCGCCCTCACTAACCAAATCCGCCCGCCAGGAGAGTGCTCAGACCCGCCCTCGTGTGCCGAAGCCACTTGCAGAGAGCCACGTCTGCCTGTGTAAGCCGAAAGCCGGGTTTCCAGGGACAAGCCTCCCCTGTCTCCCACGATGCGACAGGAGGGGGGAACAGTATCCCAAGTCCGTCCGACGTCCGCCCGCAATTCAAGCGAACGGGACAG
>BQKN01066530.1:920163-996133 GCA_022839385.1 Asparagus kiusianus
ACCAGGAACTTAATGTCAATATGTTTTGACTTAATTGAGCTCCTGTTATTATTTGAATACATTACTGCAGATTTATTATCACAATATAACCTTAATGGTCTTTCAACATTTTCCAGAATGCGCAGTCCCGTGACAAAATTTCGCAGCCATATTCCCTGATTGGATGCCTCATAGCAAGCTACAAATTCTGCTGCCATAGTGGAGGAAGCTACTAGTGTTTGTTTGACACTTTTCCATGATATAGCTCCTCCTGCTAACATATAAATGTAGCCTGATGTAGACTTTCTGCTATCTTGGCATCCAGCAAAATCAGAATCTGAATACCCAATGACCTTCAAATTTTCTGATTTTCTGTATGTGAGCATGTAATCTTTTGTTTTCTGAAGATACCTCATAACCCTTTTGACTGCTATCCAATGATCCATACCAGGGTTGCTTAAGTATCTGCCTAACATCCCAACAATGTACGCAATATCCGGACGCATACATACCTGAGCATACATTAGACTTCCTACAGCCGAAGCATAAGGAATCTTCTGCATTTCCTGAATTTCAAGGTTACCTTTAGGGCACTGATTGAGACTAAACTTGTCTCCTTTAGCAACAGGGGTATCTCCTGGTCTGCAGTCTTGCATGCCAAACCTTTTAAGTACCTTATCGATATAGCTCTTTTGTGATAATCCAAGAATACCCCGAGAGCGATCTCGATGTATCTGGATCCCTAATATAAAAGAGGCATCCCCAAGATCTTTCATCTCAAAATTATTTGATAGAAATCTCTTGGTTTCGTGCAACATGTCTATATCATTAGTGGCAAGCAATATGTCATCGACATACAGAACCAGAAAGATATACTTACTCCCACTAAACTTGTGATATACACAGTCATCAACAATGTTCATCTCAAAACCGAACGAGATAATTATTTGTTGAAACTTATGATACCATTGACGAGGAGCTTGCTTGAGTCCATAGATGGATTTCCTTAATTTGCAAACCATATTCTTTGGGTCTCCCGACACAAAGTTTTCTGGTTGCACCATATAAATCATCTCATCAATGTCGCCATTGAGAAATGCAGTCTTAACATCCATCTGATGTAACTCAAGATCATAATGAGCAACAAGTGCCATGATTGTTCTGAATGAGTCTTTCGATGAAACCGGAGAGAAAGTCTCTGTATAATCAATGCCTTCCTTTTGAGTATAGCCTTTAGCCACAAGACGTGCCTTATACCTCTCCACATTACCGTTTGCATCCCGCTTGGTTTTGAAAACCCATTTACAACCAATTGGTTTTGCACCTTCTGGTAATGAGACAAGTTCCCAAACCTTATTGTCTTGCATAGACTTGTACTCTTCATTCATGGCATCAATCCACTGTTGAGAGTTAGAACTTTTCATGGCCTGAAGGAAGTTGATTGGATCATCTTCCAACATTCCACTACTTTCCTCATGTTCTTGGAGAAATACAATATAATCATCCGGAATAGCATTTCTCCTTTCTCTCGTGGATCTCCTTAATAGCACTGGTTCTTGAGGTTGTTGAGTTTGTTCTTCTGGAACAGGGAGTTGTTCAACATTATCATCTTGAGGTTCCGTATTTACTTTTTGAGCAATAACAGGTATAGGAACCTGAATATTGTCAAAAGTAACTGTATGGATTGGATCTGATGCCAATTCCTCCTCAAAAGCAATGTCTCTAACCTTATTTCTCCCCTCAAACTCAACATCCTCAAAGAATGTTGTTGTTCCCGTTTCAAAAATATTTCTTAGTGTGGGATCATAAAACTTATAGCCCCTAGAGCGTTCAGAGTACCCAATAAAGTAGCTGCTAACTGTTTTGGAGTCCAATTTCTTTTCATTTGGCCTATAAGGCCTTGCCTCAGCTGGACATCCCCAAATATGTAAATGCTTTAAACTGGGCTTTCGACCAGTCCAAAGCTCATAAGGTGTTTTAGCAACTGCTTTACTTGGCACTCTATTCAGAATGTAAGCTGCTGTCTTAAGTGCTTCTCCCCAGAGTGACTCTGATAAAGAAGAATGAGCAATCATACTTCTTACCATATCCTTAAGAGTCATGTTTCGTCTTTCAGCTACACCATTCATGCTAGGTGAACCCGGCATGGTGTACTGTGGGACGATACCGCATTCCTCTAGGTATCTAGCAAATGGTCCTGGACGTTGTTCACCTGAACCATCATATCTGCCGTAGTACTCACCACCACGATCAGATCTAACGGTTTTAATTCTTCGGTTGAGTTGATTCTCAACTTCAGCTTTATAGGTTTTGAACATATCCAGAGACTTAGATTTTTCATGAATGAGATATAGGTGCCCATAACGTGAGTAATCGTCTATGAATGATATAAAATATTATTGACCATTTCAGGATTCCATAGGGAATGGCCCACAAATATCTGTATGTATCAATTCTAAGACATCCGAAGATCTGTTGGCACCAAATCTCTTAACTTTGGTCTGTTTTCCCTTGATACATTCAACACATATATCGAAGTCCGAAAAATCAAGGGAATCCAAAATGCCATCAGACACAAGACGCTCAACTCTACCTTTTGAGATATGACCCAAGCGCTTATGCCATAATGACGCTAAATTTTCCTTATTTAATTTACGCTTAGTACCACGCGATTCCGCATGCAAAGTTTCATTATAAGAAGCAATTGTATCAAGTAAATATAGGTTGTCATAAGTACTCAAATAACCGGTTCCCACAACATTTGAATTAAAAGATAAACTGAATTGATTGTTTTCAAATGAACAAGAATAACCTGATTTGTCCAATACAGAAACTGAAATCAAATTCCGTCTAAAAGACGGTACTACAAAAGTATCTTTTAAGTCCAAATAAGAACCAGTTCCTAATAGCAACCTAAAATACCCAATTGCTTCCACATCTACTGATTGACTGTCGCCCACAAAGATGTGTCTTTCAACATCACTTGGTTTTCGGTATCTCAGACAACCCTGCATAGAAACACTTATGTGAGTAGTAGCACCAGAGTCTAACCACCAAGTGTTTCTAGGTACTGAAGCTAAATTAACCTCAGAACAGACCAAAGAAAGGAACGTACCCTTATTATCACGCCAAGCGTGATATTTTGTACAGTCCTTCTTTACATGTCCAGGCTTCTTACAGAAGAAACAACCCTGATTATCCTTATGTTGTTTCTTCTGAACTGGACCCTTAGCAGCTTCATTATCATTCTTTCTTTTCTTGCCCTTATCCTTAGAGGCATAGGCCAAATGAGCACTTTCCGTCTTATCTTGCTTCAACCTATCTTCCTCTTGCACACAGTATGAAATGAGCTCATTTAGAGTCCATTTCTCATTTTGGCAGTTATAACTGACCTTAAACTGATTGAATTGTGCAGGAAGAGACAGCAGAACCAGATGCACTAATAACTCATCACAAAGATCAAGTTTAAGTGCTTTAAGCTTTGAAGCAATATGAGACATTTCCATAATGTACTCCCTGATATTTCCTTTGCCCTTATACTTCATCGAAATCAAGCGAGCTAAAAGCGTGCTTGTTTCTACCTTATCATTTTTCGCAAAACGCTTCTCAATTTCGGCAAGGAAATCTTTAGCCTTAGTAATCCCTTCGGATTCTATGCCCCTGAAGGCTTCCGGAACGCCGCGCTTAATGATCATAAGACTCATGCGATTTAAACGCTCCCACTTCTCATATTCCTTCTTTGCATCAGGAGTGCTATCCGCATTGAGAGGTTGGGGTTGTTCAATTCTTAATGCAAGGTCTAGATCCATGCAGCCAAGAACAATTAATATGTTCTCTTTCCAAACCTTGAAGTTTATCCCATTTAGCATGGGAATTGAGTTGATGTTAGCAGAAATTGTTGCAGCAGATGCATTAGCTGAAATAAAACAAAAGATGCTCACATCAATAACCATATTTAGTAATCAATAAAATTCAAATAATGACAAATCCCATCTCAAGATATCTGGCACAACATTAATATCAAGTCTTTGGACAGTAATATTAACTTGTAAGTGATACCTTGTTGCAATGATCAAACACTGACAATAACTCATGTCAAATAATGAAACTATCTTTGGATCGATTCATTATTCACATGTAAACCTTATAATTGTCACACGCTTATCATCGCAGATGTGTATACAGTCTAAATAAATATTAACCTTCCTTTGGGCCGATTAAATATTTATACGAAAGCATACACACAAACATCTCACATTCCTCATGAACAATCTACACAAGAGAGGTTACTTTGGTAACTTCTTGTTTCAATTAAACAATTGGAGTGAGAGACAACCTTAATACCTTAATGTCATTATATTTGAATCAAATAATTGATTAGCTACCAAATTAGATTTAAATTAAAAATTTAAATCAACTGAATTTCCAAAAACTTAATTGGGGTCTCATAGCTTAATTAGGGCCCATAACTTAATTAAGTATACCAAAGTGGACCCATAATTAGCCGAGGCTTAACCATAGTGAACATGAAGTTCGCTTAACTTCGAACGTGAGGTTCGACTGTATTGAGTACGAGACTCACTTAAGCACGAACGCGAGGTTCGTTTGAAAATGAACGCAGGGTTCAACTTGGGAACGAACGCGAGGTTCGTTAAAATATGAACACAGAACGAACGCGAGGTTCGTTTTTGAGAACGAACGCAAGGTTCGTTTAAAAATTGAACGCGAGGTTCACTGAAAACACGAACGCGAGGTTCGACTGAAATACGAACGCGAGGTTCGACTGAAATACGAACGACTGAAATACGAACGCGAGGTTCGATTGAAAAACGAACGCGAGGTTTGACTGAAATACGAACGCGAGGTTCGACTGAAATACGAACGCGAGGTTCGTCTGAAATACGAACGCGAGGTTCGACTGAAATACGAACGCGGGGTTCATTTGAATCGAGCGCGAGGCTCGCCTGAGAACGAACGCGAGGTTTGACTTAAATTGAGCGCGAGGCTCACCTTAGAACGAACGCGAAGTTCGTTGAGCGCGAGGCTCACCTTAGGAACGAACGCGAGGTTCGTTAAAATTGAGAACGAACGCGAGGTTCGTTAAACTTGAGCTCGAGGCTCACCTTACACCAAACGCGAAGTTCGGTCCTTAATTTTCGCCACGATTAATCGCACGAACCCTTAGGGTTTCAAACTGAAACCGCCGCCGCCATTACTCCTGCACCCAAAGGTCAAACCCTAGGGTTTCCTGAAGCAGCCGCCGCCTTCGGAGTCGAGGGCGAGGCCGCCAGCAAAGTTCGCCGGCGGGAGCATGGGACCGAAGATCAAACAAAAATAAAATTCTTTGATTTTTATTTTCAAAAACAGATCCAGAATCTGAAAAAATTTTCTTGATCCATATCCAAAAAATTAAAGAAAAAACCCAAAAAATTCCAAAAAGTTACTGTTCACCGGCGATTTTTAGTTACTGTTCATCCGAAAAAACATTACTGTTCATCCGAAAATTTTTTTGTTGCTGTTCATCCGAACATTACTGTTCATCCGAGAACAGATCTTAACCAAAACAGAGATTTTTAAGATCACAAAACCCAATTTTAATCTTAATCTCTAAGAACAAATCAAAGATGGCTCTGATACCACTTGTTAGATCTAAAACTTGAGATCTTAAAACCATATAGTCATGATTCATTCAAAGAGATTAAAAGAAACATAAAAGAGCGGAAGCTTATACCTGAATCCATTGATTGATCTTGATTTTGGGTTTTGGATCTTCTAACCTTAGGGTTTTTCTCTTGAGCCGAATTTCTCTCTTAGATGGGGTAAATAGAATTAGAGAAAATTGTAACCCTAGATTAGGGACCATAACCCCTTATTTATAGGTGTTGTACTTTTACAATTTGGCCCCTCAACAAATCATAATTACAACCTGGTATCTGCACATATAACCCCATGACTTATTTAAATACCCATTAACCCAAATTAATTGATCACTTTAGTGGGTTATCCTGAAAGATAGCAATACACAATGATTAATCATATGTGCCCATAATTAGATTTATTAGATTAAATCCAACATACATCACATACCCTAAGGCATATGTAAGCTTACAAAATTAAGTAAAATTTCATAATTTCAATGATTCAACCTAAAGTCTATGTTCAACTGAAACTGGGTGATTAAGAATGCTTCGTAGTACAACTTCTTCAATTTTTCTTATAACTTGTTGAGTGGAGTATCTAGTACCTCTATAAATTATCCAACTTTGCTGAATCCAAACAAAGTAGGTTACAGCTGAAAATGCAATTTTCTTAACCCTCTTTATATAAGCTTTGCCCTTTAAATCATTAGAGAATCAATTCTCAATACACCTACAGTCACAAATTTCTCCATTTAAAGCAAGGTATAGCCATATTCCATATCTTTGCAATAAAAATACAACTGAAAAAGAGATAATTGTGGTTTTCCCAATCAACTTCACAAAGAGCACATTGATAACTATTGACCATACTCATTTTACCGAGTCTATCAAAAGTAAATAATAATCTTGGTAACATAGCTAACAAGAGAATCATGGAATATGCTTACACATATTAAGAAGATTACTTACAACATGGTACCATTACGCATTTGATGGTTGTTGAGCAATATTCTTATACATGCAAGATATTTCGAATTGGTCATTCCTTCCCCAATAACAAAATTTATCTAGAATTGCTTTTTGCAACCCATTTTTAGCACCAATTCATTTCTTATCTTCAAAACTTGTTTCGAAGACCAAGAATCATTCTGTTTCATAGGGACATTCTAAATTGTGTACCTTCTTAAATAATTTTGTTGTAGCCACTTGATCCATAACATGACCTTTTTCTTATGTATGCACCTTAGCAATTTTATAGCCGATGCCTTACTCTAGATAGATATAGAAAAAATTACTAGCAATAAGAGGAATATTGTTTGATCCGTGAGAACAATCAGAACTTTCTACAAACCTCATCTATTTTCTAAAGAACTCTCTTAGGTGACCAAAAAACATGCACACCAAAACAAAACACTTCTCACAGTCTACCTGCATAGGATAAGCATCTAGCTTGTCAATTTTAAATCTTTTTAGTAATTTTTTGTTTAACATCTCCTCAGAATTTGCAATTGAAAGTCTTTTATAGACCAAATGCACCTCAAGATATCTTATTCAAAACTTGCCTTTAGGAAACTTGTAGACGGTAAAAATTACCGCCGCGAATTTGTACATGAATCCACCCACGAATCGGAACCGCCCACTTGGGTGAAGGGCTAACCGCAACCACGGATTAAGCTCACTAGCGCGGGCCCAAACAACACAAGCCACATATTCGCCCTCATGCGCCGAAGTCAACTAGATTGACCGGTATGGTAGGCTCACCCTCTGAGCCAGATTCGCTTGTACGATCGCCTCGCCTGCATGAGTTAAGATCATCTAAGTTCGTCCGCTTACTCGACTCGCCTGCAAGATTCGAGAGCCAAATTCATACCTGATGGGCTTTCCCTGCTTTCCGCGACCTGAAAGGAGAAGGCACAGTGTTTCAGGACCGTCGAGTGGCCGCCCGTAGTACGAGTGATCGGACAGGTGCCAAATCAACCTGAACCCTCATAAGTGTAGTTCACCTCGCCCGTCAGAGTCAAGAACTGGATCCGCCGGCATTCGGCAAGCTGTCCAAGCCCACTCGAGTACTGGGCACCCGCTTTCTCACCTCTCATGACCTGAGCGGAAAGAGCACAGTACTCAGGTCCCATCGAGCAACCGCTCACAGTACGAGTGATCGGACAGACGTTGGATCAACCTACGCGCTCATAAATACAACTCATCTCACCAGTCCAAGTCAAGAGCTGGATTCGTCGGCGCATAGTAGGCTGGCCAAATCTACTCGAGTAGTGGGCAGTCGCTGCTTCACATACGAGGAGGGGCCTTCCCACTCCTACGTGACATGACGTGAAGCACAACCCCTCGATTGACCGCTCATAGTACAGGTGAGCAGCAAGATACCTCTCAACAGTACATGGTCACATCCCATAATTTAATTAGCGACCAAGCCGTCCCTCCTCCATTTAAGAACCTCTTCCAGCCACAATGAAAAGGGGAGGTCAGGTCGGAAAAACTTAGGAAAAGGGTCGACGATAAGCTCTCTGTATAATTCTTGCATTGCAGCGCCTTCTTCTAGTTCTGAGCCCCAATCGTCAGTGAATTAGAGGATTTGAACTCCATCAACCCGAGCTTCTACTGCGTATTGAAGCTCTCCAGCAACCTCGGTCGAACCGTCTAAGGGAAGCAGACTCGGCACGAGAATTGAGCGAAGCATCCTATAGCTACCGAAAGTCTCCACGTTAAACAAGGAGGGCATTCCCTCCGTTTCTGTTGTAAACATTTGAATACTAGTTTGTAATAAGCTGTTCTTATAAATATAAACGAAGTTTACTATTTTCGGGAAATCAAAATTTACACCAACAGAAGATGAGCCTTTTAACGTCAGCGCATGACTTGATAGAGCCGGGTTCTAACTTGCGGAACCATTCAAAAGCCACCCCCTTGAGGGTGTCTATGAATAGCCGAGTGAGAATAGCGTCGTTCCCCGTAAGGAATTCGGTCTGTGTCATGAAGTAGTAAATGTGTTGCGAGGGTGAGCCCTTGCCGTCGAATTACACCAAGCTAATTGGCTTGAACTTCGCCGAGTATGAGACTGTGTCCCATTTGACTGGATAGGGCCGGACCACCCCTAGCGTGTTCATGTTCTACTGAAGCTTCAGCGCATTGAGCTGGTTTTGGAACTCGTCAAACCTCTTTTCGTGGGTGCTACCCCCAGTATGCGACGTTCCCAGCGACGTCTTGGAAGAGTAATCGGATTGTGGATTACTGTTATCTTCCGTCTCAGTTGCTGGGCGATGGGGAGGTACCCACTCCTTATCACCTGTTTGCCGGGGTAAGGTGCGCTGGGTTTTTTTCTTCTTCTTCTTCTTATTCAGAAGTTGTTCCATCATCTCTATTAGGGAATCGATGGTGGCCTGTTGCTTCTCAAGCTTTTGGGCCACCGTCTGTTCGTGGGCGAGTTCAGTCATATGTACTCTTGCCAACGCGTCCTGACTTGAGCGCGAGGTTTGAGACGTGGCTGGCGCTGAGTGATCCTCGTCTTCACCATAGGAGGGAGGTGCTAAGGTGGAATAATCAAACCCGATGCTCACCCCCTTGCAACTACGGGTACGCTGGTATATGCCGTCTTGTCCGTGTTGAACAAGTCAAGGATTAGGCCCCCTCAGAGTCGCCTCCACCTGTTCCAGCTCACCCCTCAGGCGAGAGATGGTGGAAGTAAAGTCACCCATCTGCTCTTCTAATGAGCGCTGTTGACCCACCCAGAAGGCGACAGTGGATTCCAAGTCCGCTATTTCCCTAGAGCGGACCTCCTGCTCCCAGGCCTCCTGACGCCTGACACGAACCGGGAAGGATTCCACGTCAACTTCCGGACCTTCTCGTAGCAATATCTCTAGCCTCATCAAACATGACTCCAGGAAAAGAAGCTTCTGCATGCAACACGTGGCAATCCGGTTCTCGCCTACCCGCCTGAGGTCGACCATACGATCCAGGAGAGACTGTTTGAAGCCGTTGTAGCTTCCCATGCCAAGACTGATAGGGGAAATCACCTGCTTTACGGCATTCTCAAACTCTTCAAGACGAACCTGTAGGGGCAAGGAGTCCGAGAAAACAGGCTCTTGACCCGGAGCGAGTGCCGTAATGGGTGGAACCTCGAGACAAGGTTCAGTTCCCGGCTGAGGAACAGAGCATGAGGCAGAAGAAGTTGCGGTATCTTTGGATTCATCGTCGGAAATTAAAATAGGCTCGGCCGCATGCTCTTCGGCAATCGGCACCTCTCCTCGATCTGTGAAACACGACAACAACACAGGAGAGAATTAGGCGAAGAATACCTGCTCGACCCACGTGAAAGTCGTGACAAAAAGGACACCTTCGACGGCGGTGGCCTCGGTGGCGCCCGAAGAGGACGCCTCCTTCCTTTTCTTCAAAGCAACTCTCTTTACCTTCGGTGCCATTATGAGTACAGTGAAAAGAAAACTTGGGCTTCCTCTGGAGAAGACAACGAAAGGAACTACAACCTCTCTTAACAAGGGGTAGGGGAGTTAAATAGTCTATAATCCTTGGTGGTTATCCGCCACTCGATTGGACAGTTCAGGGCTAAACAGTTACGAGTAAGGCCGAACAACTCGAATCTCGTGCGAACGGCCAAGATCCAGTGGTTTCTAGACACGATCTTCAGCCAACGGCCCAAATCGAGCGCAGTAGATGAAGAGCCCCACTACGCCGTATTTAATGCGAAACGACGTACCCATGTCTTCTTTACTGATGTGCGCGTGGATTACCACGTAGCCCACTGAAAGCGGAGCCCACCCAACGTCGAATTCGTTGTTTGGATTCCCACGGGTTGAAACCAATTGGACTCGCGTATCACCCTGGAACTCGAGTCAGTTCTGAATTCACCTACGGACAAAATTTGCCTGCAGGCAAGACGAGTCTACAACTGAGATTCGCCGACAGTCAGAATCCCGCTGCAGTTAGGATTCTCCCGCGGCCAAACTTGGACCAATGCAAAAAAAGGGGGGTGGAGCGCACACGAAAGTAATAGTGACCGGAAATAAAAGGATAATTCCATTCATAAAAAAAGAAATCCTATTACAACGAGGAATCAAAGGCGAATTACAAAGCTCTTAGCCGCAACTCCGCTTCACGAATCTCCCCAGCGTGGCAAAGCTCGAGCCTCCTCAGGATCTCAAGGCGAATATCTTCCTCAGTACGTGAGATCAAATCTTGGACGATATCTTTGACCTCCTTTAGGGCTCGGTCCTTTTCTTCAACGGAACCAGTGACCAATTACCGGTGAGATTCAATACCCTCCAACTCCTTTGACAGCTGCTCGCGAGCCTTCTCTTGAATAGCTAGGGAAGCTTGCGCATTAGCTATGACTTGCTTCAGCTTTGCTATCTCAGAAGACAGGCGAGAAAGGCGGTTATCGGCCTTCTGTTGCTCGTGGGCCACTCGTTCATCCTCAGCCTTGACCTGCTCCAACTCTGCTGACAGCCTTGCCCCCAACGACATGGTCTTGCTCAATCGGCGGTCGCGCTCTTCCATTGCTGCTCGAACTTCGCCGGACGCGAGATCAACAATTTCGGAACTCTTCGTGCGAAGGGTAAGCAACTGTTGAACAGCCTCCTCCACCTCTTTCAAATGCTGAAAGTACGGCTTAGCCGCGATGGCGCCAAGCCTCTTGATTAAGAAGACCATGTCGTGATCGAGATCCTCCTTCTCGAAGGGACAGCTCTCCTCCAATGCGAGCTTGATGCAGTCAGCTAAAGTGTCTTAGAAGTTAGTCAGGGCTCGAGCCACCTTCTTTTTCCGCGAACGTTCCAAGGGAGAGAGGGCAGCCTCCTCTGCCACGGATGAAGTTATGATCGAGATACCAGTAGTCATGATCGCGGAAGCAATGATAGGTGCCGCTAAAACCGGTGTGACTGCCGATGCCATCAGAGTAGCGGTCGCGGCATCAACAGCCACCACAGACGAGGAAGTGGTCGCTAGCCGAGCAGGGGTCTCCCTTCGGATCAGAGACTCTTGCGCCGGGGGTCCACCCCCAATCAGCGCCTCCTCGAGGGTGGGGGTTTCCCCTTGTTGGCATGACACGTCTTCATGAGCCGATACCTCCTCCTCGCTCGATAGCGCCTCATGAATCGAGACGTCATCGTCCGCCTCTGATTCACCCATCTCTCCGGTCGAATGACCCGCCCAAGAGGGGGGATCTTCTTTGCCAGCAGCTTCATGAGAGGGGTCAATTGCGAGTGCAAGAAGAACATTAACAAATGCCCCCTTGGCACAGACTGATCAACAACACTAAGGCCTACCTTTACCTGAACCACCGAGCTCTTCTTTGTCTCCAGTCCCCTCCTCTTCGTCAAAAGGAATGGAGATGACTCTCTCAACTGCACCTGCACAGATTCGACACAAATGTCAGAGGGTGCGGATTCGACTTCGTACCCGAGAGTGCCGCACTAAAAGATTACCTTCTGGTGCGGACGTAGGAGTCGTTGAAACCCTCGCCTGTGGCCTCACACCGGACCGCGGATGGGTATCCTTCAAGGTCGCCAGAACTGCCCCCGACACGGTAGAAGGAGTGGTCTCGACCGTCCCCCCACGACGGGCCTTCTTGGCCGTTTTCGCTCCAGAGCCTTCGGTCGCCGTCTCCCGCTGTCGCTTAGAGAGCAGCGAACTGCTCGGAGATAGGAGGGGCACCCCATCCGTCCAGCTATCGCGCCTCGGGCTTGCTCCAAACGCTCGCCCGCCCAGATTAACTCGTCAGATTCTCTCCGCTCACTTCGGGGATCCAACGGAAGACTAGGAGAAGGAGCTTGCGTCTCGGGCTCCTCGGATTCATCTATACCCACATCAAAACTCTTGGTGTCTTCGGCTGGATCCTTTGAAAACCACTCCTTAGTAGTTTGGCGGCCACGCCGCCTTGAAGTACGAAGAGACCCTCTGGGAGGACGCTCGTATTCCACCAAACAGAAACTCTGGAACTGAAAGCCCTCAGGATTGACGCTGGCGCCCCGATACCACCGACAGTACAGGAGCGTGTGGTGTAAATCATGATCCTTCACGGGTAGCTCAAAATGGGCCTGAGTACCACCAGCATGGGTCCAGAACCATCCCCGGGCTCCATCCACCAGCCCTCCTTCGAAGTGTAGGTAGGGGTTGATGTTTCCCACATACAATTGGTCGTACCCGAACTAGCGGGCAAACCTGCAAGGGAGGTACTGTTCGAGGTAGCACACAGAGCTCGTTCATAGTATGTGATATCCCGGTCGAATGTTCACCAACCATCGAAAAGCGCCGCGGGAAAGGACGGTGTGATGGTCCACCGTCGATACACCCTAAGAGACTCCCCGTACCCCCCTCCGCTGAAGTAGGGGAAGAACCGACGAAAGTTATAGTAGCCAAAATAGGAGAGTGTCTTCCGCGCATCGGGGATGTCTTTACACTTCCAGGAGCACTTTTCCAGACGCTGAACGAATGGAACGAACTTGTCTCTTTGAAGAGTCGCAGGGGCGCTCATCAAACACTTGCGGTGGTAGACGAACCACGCTATTAAGCAGGTGTACGACAACCCCACTCTAGGGTTAGGGGTCCTGATGACTTCCCCTTCCCCTTCGTCGATAGTCGATACACGGCAAAATTGGGCCGTCAGTGTGCGGAATCCCCGATGGATACATGCCACCATAGCCGACACCAATGCATAGGACCTCCCATGGGCCAAGCGGACCGCGGGATACTCAACCTCCACCGAAAGCGCCTCAAACGAATGGGTGGGGACCACGCACCTCTTCAACCACAACATGAGGTACCCAGCGAGCAGAGCCTTCCCGGATATAGGGGACCTGCCTTGGTGGTGAAATGAATGGAAGACCGTGCCGGATTTGAAGCCGCCCTTATCATGTTCAAGGGTCACGGTGGCTCCCCCTTCAGCTACCCTCCTCTCCACTTCGGACTGGTCGCACTCACCCAACGGGAGAGTAGGCCTCCCTTTGACGTCATTCTCCGAGAATAAATAACCAGCCCAGTTCTTATGACTGATCACCGGAGCCCTCTTCTTCTTCCCTTTATGGACAACCGCCCCTAAAGTGCTGAGGCATATATGGTAGTGGCAAAGCAACTCCCATAGTGTCTCAACCACCAGGGGAGAGCGGTCTGAAAGTTGGTCAATCTCGTCTTGACCCGGGACGTACTCTTCGTAAGGGAAGCTTCCCAGAGGTAGCCCCTGACACGTCGTACATCTCGTGGAGGGTTATGCCAAGTTCACCATTGGGGGTGAAGAATGTGCCACTTTCTGTGCAATACAGTTCCAGGATGCTGTGGAACTGAGAAGTGTTAATCCTCAAACCATGTCGAGTGGCCTGAATGGCCACATACAGCTCTGAATTTATGAGGTCAGAATTCTCAGCCAGAACGTAGTCAGTGATCTTAGACCACCAAGTGTCGCTACCAGGCACGGAGTAGACCCACCCCGAGGCTCTGAAGTCCTTTGGGGGAAATCTCCCACCGGCTTGGAAGAAGCGATGACGGAAAGTCTCCTCGATCGCTGTTGTCTCCCCTGTAGGCAGCTCATTGAATGGTAGGCTAGGGTACAGACCCGTCACGCGTTTGTAAGAGCTCTCCACCCCGTACCCAGCCGTGGAGCCCATAAAGACACCATAAGTAACTCCGTCATGAGTTGGAGTCAAATCCCAGTTCATCGCTCTGGGGACTGCGAGGGACCGCAACTCGATGATCGAGAACCCTCTCCGCATGCTGGGAAGATAATAGTGAGTCCCTTCCACTACGCGGAGCTACCTGTTCTCCTTGATTAACAGGGTAGAAGGATCAGTCACAGCATCACTGAACAAAAACTGAGGCTTTTGTAGCTCTGTCCTGGCATCATCTGTCAGCACCGCGTCGGTCGTCAACTCGCGTAACGTCAGGGGATGACCGTCTGTAACCCTCTTTATCAGGCCGTCTGGCTTATCAGCGGCGAACACGAGCACCGGATCCAAGGAAGGAAATCAGGGAGGCGTCGTACAGCCTGTGCCTCCGGCGAGACCGATGGCCACGCCCTTCGGAAGAGCTTTGTCAGAAAAGGTCGCTGCAAGAAAGAACCAAATAATCAGGACGAAATCTGCCATAGGGGCAAATCCGCCTAACAAGGATGAGATATGTCTGTGTAGACTGCATTCGCCTTTATCAGATAGAAGCCGAACTCGCCAGACAAGAAAACGAGTTCGCCTTCACCCAACAAAGGCCAATTTCGCCTGTAAATGCAGAAATCATCTTCTACGAATAAATGTAAAATCCTCCTGAAAAGGGGCGATTTTACCAGGGAAATTGCCAAAAGGCGACAGGTTCTACCAGGGGAGACGAATGATGCTCATTCCCCCAACCCAACGTCTATAACCGACGCAAGGTCATCAGACGAACCCCTTAACTTACCCAAGTGCAGCTCCGGCATGCTGGCGGGCGCACCGACGGAGAGGTGGTAGGAATAGTGTCCAGGGCCTCTTCCCTTCACAACACACTTCTTAGATTTTGGTGCCATTAGGGGATAAAGCGGGAACTCTCTCTCTTTAGAAATTATTCAAGATTCCTGAGCACGGTAGCTCTCAAAGGAAGAGAATAGCCTATTTAAAGGCGGAGTTGCTTACGTGGCCACGATTGCCCTCGAAAGACGAAACACTGACGGACAAGAGACGTGACCACGATCGAAATCAACGGCCCAGATCGCCCCCAACATTTCGAAGGAACCGTCGAAACGGGAAACATGCCGATCGAAACCCGGAACCCGAACCGAAATCGACGGTTGTATCTGACGGTTGAGTTTGAAAACCATGGCCATGATTCAAACGAGACGCATGAAGCTGACATCAGATTGTCGAATCACAATGAACGCGACATGACGGAACGACGCCGCCTTAGCTGGAAAGCACGAAGCCCCACCGGCGGACACGTGGTTCACTCACACTGAACCTAGTTTCGCCTAAAGGAAATGTCTCACCTACGAAAACTCGAATCAAATCCGCAAGTCGAGCAAAATTCCGCCATCAAAACCCAACTTCGCCTGAACGGCTCATTCTCCTTTGGAGACAAACGGCTTGTCCAAAGCCTTGAACCGCCAACGAGATGGCCTCGTTTAAACCCGCGCCCCAGGCTGCTAAGGGTTAGAGTAGAAATCTTAGCATTAAGCCTAAGAGAAACTACTTAACAACTCATCATACTGAGGGGAATAGTATGGCTAGCCCGACTCAAACAGTAATCGGTAAAGGCGTATCAAACCCGTTGTTGGCTGAGGGTTTGCTAAAAATCCTAAAAGAAACCAAATGCACTTGGTTAGCCAAGAACCTCTTTATTCAAAGTATTCCAGACCACAAGCAAGCCGGTTTAGATCTGAAAACTTTGAAGAGGGTCTTGTAGATAGTAAAAATTACTGTCGTGAATTTGTACATGAATCCACCCACGAATCAGAACCGCCCACTTGGGTGAAGGGCTAACCGCAACCACGGATTGGGCTCACTAGCGCGGGCCCAAACAACACAAGCCCCATATTCGCCCTCATGCGCCAAAGTCAACTAGATTCGCCGGTATGGTAGGCTCGCCCTCTGAGCCAGATTCGCTTGTACGGTCGACTCGCTTGCATGAGTTAAGATCATCTAAGTTCGTCCGCTTACTCGACTCGCCTGCACGAGTTGAGAGCCAAATTCATACCTGACGGGCTTTCCCTGCTTTCCGTGACCTGAAAGGAGAAGGCATAGTGTTCCAGGACCGTCGAGTGGCCGCCCACAGTACGAGTGATCGGACAGGTGCCAAATCAACCTGAACCCTCATAAATGCAGTTCACCTCGCCCGTCAGAGTCAAGAGCTAGATCCGCCGGCATTCGGCAAGCTGTCCAAGCCCACTCGAGTACTGGGCACCCGCTTTCTCACCTCTCATGACCTGAGCGGAAAGAGCACAATACTCAGGTCCCATCGAGCAACCGCTCACAGTACGAGTCATCGGACAGACGCCAGATCAACCTACGCGCTCATAAATGCAACTCATCTCATCAGTCTAAGTCAAGAGCTGGATTCGCCGACGCACAGTAGGCTGGCCAAATCCACTCGAGTAGTGGGCAGTCGCTGCCTCACATATGAGGATGGGCCTTCCCACTCCTACGTGACATGACGTGAAGCACAACCCCTCGAATGACCGTTCATAGTACAGGTGAGCAGCAAGATACCTCTCAATAGTACATGGTCACATCCTATAATTCAAGGAGCGATCAAGCCGTCCCTCCTCCATTTAAGAACCTCTTCCAGCCACAATGAAAAGGGGAGGTCAGGTCGGAAAAACTTGGGAAAATGGTCGACGATAAGCTCTCTGCATAATTCTTGCATTGCAGCGCCCTCTTCTAGTTTTAAGCCCCGATCGCCGGTGGATTAGAGGATTCGAACTCCATCAACCCGAGCTTCTACTACATACTGAAGCTCTCCAGCAACCTCGGTCGAACCGTCCAAGGGAAGCAGACTCGGCACGAGAATCGAGCGAAGCATCCTGTAGCTACCGAAAGTCCCCACGTTAAACAAGGAGGGCATTCCCTCCGCTTCTGTTGTAAACGTTTGATTACTAGTTTGTAATAAGCTGTTCTTATAAATACAAATGAAGTTCCCTGTTTTCGGGAAATTAAAATTTACACCTACAAAAATCAAGCGATGTTATGATCTTATTCTTTATTCATTCTCAACACCCCCTCAAAAATATAGAGTATTTGATAGGATTGGCTTCGATCCCATATATTTTCCCAAATTCATCATCAAATTAAACAATCCTATAGAGATTTCTTTGTGACCGGATCACCTCTACCAAAAAGCAACAAGTCATCATCAAATATAAGATAATAAATATTCATTTTGATATACTTTGGATAGTGTTTGAATACCTCTTTTAAGTTAACTTGGGCAATCTTAAGAGATTTTCCATACCTAGGATGAAAAGATAATAAGAGAGATGATCTCCTTGTCTAAATTTTTTCTTCTTCTAGGAAAGCAATCATGCAAAGCCCCATTAAAGAGTATGAAGTAAGAGGAAGTAGTACACAAGTCATGAACCAGTGCATATTTTTGGAAGAAAAGTCAATACCACACAACAAATCATGTAGAAAATTCCAATCTAAAGTGTCATAGGCTTTTTTAAATTAACATTTATCATTTCTCTAGGAGAAATATTCTTTCTGTTGTAATATTTAACTACTTCATAAGCCAATAAGATGTTATTAGTAATTACTCTCCCTTTGATAAAAGCATTATGTGCATCACTGATGAGGTAGCACAAGACAGTTTGAAGCCTACTAATGAGAATTGATATAACTTTGTAAACAAAGTTACAACATAAAATTGGCCTAAAGCTGAGGCCTATTTAGGACCAAATACTTTAGGGATGAGGGTTATAGTTATGGAATTAATCTATTTTAAAAACTTCCCATTAAGAAATAATTCCTTCATTGCATAAACAAGATCCTCTCCAATGATGTTCCAAACACTTCTAAAAATCTTTGTTGAACATCCATTAAGCTTTGTTCCTTCTTTGCATAAACAAGATCCTCTCCAATGATGTTCCAAACACTTATGAAAATCTTTATTGAATATCCATTAAGCTTTGGTGCCTTATATTTTAAAATTGAAAAAACAGATTTTTTTCCTAAGTGACTGACTGGATAAGTAAATCCTGGTGCTCTTGAATTAAACATAAACCAAACCGAATCAAGTGACACATAGATTTTTGTATTTTCTTTTGTAAAACATTAAAATCTACTCCATAATGACATTTTTCGTAGTTAATCTATTATCATTAGAATCTTAGAGAACAAAAACTTTATTAAAGTATCTTCTACTTTTCATAAACATCAAGGAAGAAATGAGTGCATCTATCTTCCTATATAGCCCAATTGATTCTTGCCTTATGTTAAAAAAATGGCATTTCAATATTAGCTGGCTTCCAAAACTTATTAGGAATCTCATTCTCTTTCTCCATGAGTGTCTAATTAAACAAGTCATTTTGCATTTGATTCTGGATAGTCTCTAACTCCTACTTATCTCTTAAAACTTGATTACTAATATACATGAATTCCTTCTTATTAACTCCTTGAAACTCAATATTGGGTTCTTTTAGTTTATGTACTAACTTGAACATAGATCAACCAATGAAATTTTTTATCTGCACTTTCTTCATAATAGTTTTTTAAATTTAGGATACTTAGCCTACATGTTAAACACGCTGAACGACTTTTTAGAGTTGTGTTGATCCTCAGCGATGGATACAACACCAGGTGAATGATTAGAGAAAGAGGAACGTAAAAAATCCACTTGGCTAGCATTGTAAGCAATAATCCAAGCGGAGTTGATAAGGACCATATTAATTTTAGTACAGATTCTAACACCATTTCCTTGCTTAGTAGACAATGCAAAATGACGTCCTATATGATTCATATGAAAAAGACTGTAAGAATGAATACAATCTTAAGAGTCTTTAGTCTCATTGTGCACCCGTCCCTAGTTACTAGCAATTTTCCTCAATTTAGCTGAATCTTTATTCATTTTAACTCTGTTTTCTAAGATAACAATACAAGACACGAAATCAAAAACGAGAGTTTTAGACAAGTATTGTTTGAGAGGTTTTTTGAAAACCTTTCACACTGCAACATGTTAAACTCATTGAGTTGAAGGTCCATCTCTACCTATAAAAGGTGAGATTTATTTTGCATTCACCATTTTGCCTCTTTGCATCATTCACATATAATGAGGAGATATGGTTGACATGAGGGATCATAGAAGGAGTATCATTGATAACTACTTCAGAGTTTCCAGGTTTTGTCACTTTTTTCCATTATTGTGCATTTATATTGGCTTGGATTCTCAATTTAGTTTCCTGTTGAGAATTGACATTTTTATATTGCAGAACATTACCTTTATCTACATTATTCGCCTGCTGAGCATTACTTTTATATGCATTTATCTCCTACTGAGCTTCATTTTGTTAGTTACGCTTATGTCTTTGGAACCCACTTCACATTTATCTTTCTCCTAGAAAAGAGAGAATCATGAACAATCTTCTTTCTCTTATAAAAAAATTATTTTACTAGTCAAATATCACATTTTCTCCCATTATAAGAGGGTAATATATCTCCATCTCCAGCTCATACAAAAAACTATAATACATTGGCACACATAGTGGCGAATCGAGGATTTTATCCAAGTGGTATACCTATATAACTTAGTGCTACGTTATCTTAATTCTCATAGTGTCTTAAGTAATAAATATAAGTAAAAATCAATAATTTAGAGGTGTCTTGTGACATTAGGGCATGTTTGGTTGATTTCCTAAAATCAAAGAAAAAGAAATATGATAAGAAAACCATTAAAAGTTGATTTCCATCAATTTCCTAAAAAAAATTATGTATGAGTTTCCTTAAAAATGAGTCACATCATCTAATAAAATTGTGATAACTCATCTCATAACATCACTTTTCTTAGTTTTAAGAAGTGAACCAAACATAAGAAAAGAACCTATTATAGGAAATATGTTTCGTATAACTGATTTCCTTATTTTTTAAGCCAACCAAATAGCCCCTTAATGGACATTATATGGCTCTTTCACTAGCCACCTAAGAGGTTAAAATTTTTAAGTTTTTATCCTAAAAGTTAGTTCTATTAACTAAAAATAATTCCGAAGTCTTGAGCAACTTGGTTTATCCTGTTGTGCTCAAAATAAAGATGCAAAATGACATGCATTGAATATTGATCACTAGGAAATAAGTGGGTAATGTCAATAGAACTTGGCCCCATTTATAAGTCTAGAGTTGCTTGCTATATGGATTGCATTTTGTGGTTCTAACAGACCTAAACAACTTTAATATTTTTTTGTTAAATGGTGTTTAGGGGAATTTTTTACTATTATATTCCAACTTTAAATATTTCAAAAAAACTTCATTTTTTTGTTAAAATTAAGTTTTTTTTGTTACAATTTTATTAAATTATGGTATATTACAGTTAAAATATTTTGAAGTTTAGGATGCTAGCCTTAAGTTTTATTCAAATATTAGGGTTTTTAGGGCGAAAAAATTTTATGGTAATTTTTTTTTTAAAAAATCAGGTCAGTATTAGGGTATGTTTTGGGAGAGGGGGAAAAAGCTTCAAGATAGCAAAGTTAAAAATGGCATAAACTTTGATGGTAGCAAGTAAATCAAAACTGAAAAAGTTGAAATTACAATGATTAGTACAATAAGTAATATTGAGCATAAATTCACGGGATTGAAATCAAATTTAAATGTGTTCTATAGTACTAATTTAATAAATAACTGCAAATTAATAATATGTAAATACACAATTCTGAATAGAGCATGTTGTCCTATTTTTAACTCAAAAAACAAACTACGCATTTTTTTATAGCGGATGAATTCTTTAATATATAGAATTACATGCTTCTAGCTACGTTAATGTTTTTTTATTTTTTATTCCTGATAAACCAAAGTTTATGTTAAAACATTTATTGAAACTAATAAAACTACAAAATATATTCGACTTAAGCGGGCTGACTCACCCACATCTAACCCTTCCTGAACTTCCTAACGGGCATGGTATGGGTACGGGTCGGATCCCGATTACAATTGTCCATTAACGATATCTTCCGCCGATCTTTGCCCTAAAAATCAAAAGGCCATATCAGTGACCTCGCGCGAATTTCCCTCCCTCTCTCTCTCTCCCCCCGCCGCCGCCGCCGCCGCCGTCTCCGATACCTAAATCTTTTTCCGTCTCTTCTCTTAGTCACAGAAGTAAAGGTCAGGCAGTTAGTATACAAAAACCTCAGGCTTTTCCTTTATTAAAAATATTTTTGGGCTGAAGGTTCATCTTTTTATCGGTGTTTTGTTTTGCAGCAATGGGGAAAGGATCGAAGAGGCCCAGGAAACCCTCAGGCAAGAAATCCGCTGTAGTTGAGAACGAAGATTACGTCTTTAGAGAAGAAGACATCGATGACGAAGTCGACGCTTGTGAGCATTAGTTAAATCGAATATTCTCACATTCTTAATTTGGTTAAGTTTCTAATAGTCTTTCTGGATTCGTTCTTGCAGTTCATAAGCAGCGGGATATGGTTCCTCTCAGTACCAATGGGGATGCTGGTGAGTGTTAATAAAGTTGTGATTTTTATGTAACCCTAGTGTGAAATCTTGCTAATATTTGCGCTGTTTGGTTGTAATTATTGGCGCAGCTGATTCGGACGAAGAAATGGAGCAATCGGTGTTTGATCTTGAGGTAACAGTTACAGTTGTCTTACGTTGAGAGAATTGTGCTTAGGGCTACCGTTAAATTTTGTGCATATATGTTTCAATTTCTTATGGGTGCTTAGGTGTTGAATTATTTATTGTCATAAAATGTGATTGATGTTTAGGGTCATGATGAGGACAGTCAGAATAGCAAAAGCGAGGATGATGGTGATGAAGAAGATGACGATGATGGTGTTGATGAAGAAGTTCCACTTAAGGGTTTTGCTGCAAAGAGTAAGTTGAATTGGTTATTGGAGATTATAGTGTTTTCTTATGTTTATTTCCTTTTTATAACTTCGGATTTTTTTAATACGATCATAGTTCACTTAATTTGTGTCTCTTTTCAAGTAGATCACATTCAACGGAGTTACAAACAGCGAGACATTGCCAAGTTATATTTCTTTGCTGTTAGTGTTATCGTTATTAGCATGACTACTACTATTGTGATTATTATGTGCTGCTAAATTAGGGATCTCCCGTTCATGCTTCCCTAAAAACAAAAATCATATCTATAGATTTGCTTTATTGTGATGGAACTAATTTTGAAATATTCTTTGGTGGTTGATATACTATAAACTTAGCCTTCTGTATTGCTTTATTTATTTTAAAACAGAAACGGGAAATTCTTTGTTCCAGATTCATTGTTATATACTGTTTACGAGCACTGGATTTGTTGTGATTTACTTGTTGCATCTTTGTAGCTTTTTCTTATATTCAATAATAAAGAAGTAAAGTACTATACGATATTATACTAGAGTTAGTTTGCATGTTTATAGATGAGCTCTCTTGGATTAATTTTAATTATGGTTGTCTAATTTTTTTTCATGTGAAAATATTAGAAGTGTTCTATATTGAAAATAAGTTATTTGAAGTATCTGATAAAGAATTTTATTCAGTTGCGAGACAGGCGAAATATCTCAAGCAGAAGTTTGGCGGAGTTGACGATGAATTGAATGATGATGACAATGAAGATGAAGATGAAGGAAAAAAGGTCCCATGGGGTAGAAAGAAGGACAGATATTATAATGCTGACAATGTTGATGTTGAGGTATGAAATTCCCTTACTTCCACGCAACTAAACCTTTATATGTTCTTAGAATAAGTAATTTGTGTTGGAACTTGAATCAACCCTAATTTCTACCACTTTCTACTTTTTTTTTTTCAACGAAAAGCATCAATCAAGTGATGAGGACCTCCTCAAGGAAGAGGAGAATGAGGTAGTGAAGATACAAAGAGAGAAGGCACACTCTTTTGCCATGGAAGATTTTGGCCTGGAAGATGACAATGAAGTTGATAGTGATTCAGATGGGCAAGAAAAGGCCTTCAAGGTAATAACTAATACCCTTGTGTTTCATCTTGAACTTTTTGACATTTTTTCTGATATCCATCAAGTGTGCAAATTGGATATTAATTGCTACATAAATTTATGGAGAGTTTGTGTCTTATAATTTGGATGGATGGCTTTTGTTAAGAAGTTGCATACTTTGAGCGGATAGCCATTACTGCACAGATACCTTCTCATGATCTGCTTTCTTTGTTTAGAGAAGTATATTTGTTACATCACGATTTGATATTGTAAATCTCTATGTAAACTCATAGAATATTAGTTTCATATTGAGAAATGTAGGCATTACTTTTTCTTCCTTAGTTTTGGCTTCCTGAAAGTGATATACCTTTTTACAGGATGCTTTTGCTGGAAATAAAACTTCCCTGAAAAATAATGTTGATGCTTCACTTGTAGACAATCCCTTTGACAGTTATGAGAAAGTGAGAAAGGATCTTACTTGCTTATCAAAAGAGGAGCAAATGGAGGTGGTGTATAGGTATGACATCCTGTGGGTTATCTCCTGAACGTTACTATTCATGTCTTTTATGCCAATTCTTGATGGACTGGAGGTGTCAGACAAACGCGGAATGTTTGTGTCCTACATGACCCCTTCAGCTGAGCAATTTTTTTTGTGCGCGTGCGTGCATGTGTATGCATGTGTGTGCATGTGCGCTATTGCTTCAAGTTCTTTCTTATATGGCCTTTTTGCTCATTTTTACTGAATAACTTGATATGGATTACACAGGTCATTAGACCTTAGTAACTCATTACTGGAACTATAGTGCTTACACTGGACCTGACTAATGAATTTAAAATCTTACGGGAAAAGCTAGCCATCCACAGAAGCCTCTGTGACCGCTCATATCCTTCAGGCTGCAATGGGCTTAAGCCTCAAGGAAATAAACAAATTAGATATTTGGATGTTAGCCAATCACAAATTCATATTTGGATGTTAGGAATAAACAAATTAGATTCTTTTGTTGGATGTTTATCAATCACAAATTCATATTTGGATTTTAGTCTGCTACATTGTGAAACATGCTAGTAAAGTCTTCCTGGTTAGGAAGTCGTGAGTTGAGAATATTTTGTTCTAATATACTGATGATTTTTGGCCGTGGCCCATAATCCAGATCCTTTTTTATGGCTGCTACTGCTGCATACCACCGATTAAAATTAGAATCCTGGTTTCATCTCTTTGTCTCTCCTTTTCCTCCTGTAATTATTTTTCCTTATAGTTGCTACTGCATCACCATCAAAATCGAATCTCAATAAATAAAGGTGCACATTGATTGATAAACATGTCAGTGATCAACGTGGTAACAGTAAGCAGTATGGGTAAAATATGAAATGAAAACATGCTTCAATAATCTTGATTGTGCAAATGGATCATGAAAATGAAGAATTTTTAATCATTTGTACTGTTTATGCTCATGTTAGCCGTTAGTGGTCAGAAGTGACTAAAAAAAAAAAGAAACGAAGAAGCTATGTAGCAAATTCTTCCATAGGTGTTTTGATCCATCTTCCTGTCATCGTATTAGATGTTTCAGACAAGGTTTCATAAAGAAGCAATTTCATTTTGATCTTTAAGAGAACTGTGCATTTTTATCTATCATAAGGATCCATGGGTTGCGATATTGTAGTTACTTATTTTGTCATGAAATTGTGTAATCTTGTTCTTCTTGGTCAAAGTGCTGACTTTGATAATTGTGAGTAGACCCCATGTACTATTGCCCATTTATTGATAGACCCCTTGAGGGGATTTTTTTGGCTCTAAAAAGAGTGAAAATAGTTTAGAGGAGGCTGATAGACCCCTATTAGTTCTATATTTTCCTTTGATGATAATATACCCCCACTTGCTAAAAAAATTTCACTTGTAAAAGAGTTGAAAAAGTTCACTTTTTTTTGGGTGGGGGGGTGGGGTGGGGCTGTCCACACTTGGGAAAATAGTCCAGGGGGTCTATCCGCCCAAATGGAACTACATGGGATATATTAGCAATTGGGTGATAGTATATGGGTATATTCGCAATTAAGAAGCAACATTATGTGGGTGGTTTAAGAAGGCTTCTGGATTAGTTCAAAGTTTAAAATAATTTCTTAGCATTGTTTTAAATATCCCCGATATAGCTCGATATATCGCTTGATATACTTTTTTATAGGGCTTGTCGTGACCGATATGGTTTCTAAATGTGATGTACTGTTTTTTGGTTATTTTAGGCAATATATCACAGATATTGCAGATATATTAGCTGATACGTTGGCCAATATATCATTTTATATGGCTTGTGGCAAAAGAATATACCGCATTTGGCAATTTTTCGGTGAGATATAATGATTTTTCCATTATATCAAATGATGTTTTGGTAAAAAAATCAGACAAAGTATTACAATGTTGATTTGTACTCTTATTTTGTTTTACGAGGTTAATTAAATCCTAAACATATATTATTTACATTTTGTATGCTTAGATTTTAATTAGTATGTTGGGATTACATTTTAGTTTATTATACTATACATGCAAACATTTGTTATGACATTCCAATATTTGCCACATATCCCTAATATTTTCCCGATATCTATAATCCAATATGAATTTTGGCCATTCGATATTTCCTCGATATTCAATATTTAAAACCTTGTTTCTTAGAATAATGGACATATATGTTGAGCATCCTCACTTTCTAGTTGTACTAATATATGATATTTTCTTGTTTTGATCCAAACACTCATCTGAATTGTTTAGTCTTTTATCGGCATACTTTGCTTTTGAATGATATTTATTATTGTTACATTTTTCACCGGAATGATTGCTTGTCGCAGTTCTGCTCCGGAATTGGTTGGCTTGCTCACGGAATTGGACAAGGCGCTCAATCAGCTTAAACAAGTCAAATCACTTTTATCTGAGGTACTTGTTTTGTGATTTCCTTGAACATGAATTCATTTACTTTTAAGATGAATGCCATTCTCTCTCTCTCTCTCTCTGTATTTGTGTGTGTGTATTATTGGCTAAAAATCAGAAACCCCTTTTAAATTTGGATGATTATCAGCCTTGTAACTTTCAAGATATCAGAAATCCCCCAATAACTTTTAAAATGTTAGAAAACCCCCTTAAGTATAGGGATTATTAGAAAACCCCCTTTAACTTAATATTTTATTAGAAAACCCTGTTACTTTGACGTTTTATCAGAGTCAAGAGACCCTCTGAAAAGAGTGTGGTTTTAAGATAAAATCTCAAAGTTAATGGGGTTTTCTGATAATCCCTAAACTTAAGGGAGGTTTTTGATATTTTCAAAGTTATGGGGATTATCCAATAATCGTCCTTTTTTTTAGGGGGGGGGGTGGTGGTGTTCTGATATTTAGCCTACATTTTTTGTTATATATGTATATGAGAAGAAATAGATATGAGGTGGCAGCTCATTTAGCTAGATGAACTACCAAGGGATAGGCTACAGTTGAAGCCACTATAGTCACATTTGTTTGATAGAACTTCATGTGTTCTCTCTTGCTATCTCATAGTAGTTCATCTAACAAAATGAAAAGACAACTGATAATTAATTATCCGTATATAAGTATGTATTATGATGACTCTTATAAACAAATTATTCAGTGGCACCGTCGAAAAAAATTAATTTTATTTTGGGAATGCGAAACATATCTAGGTCTATTTCTAATCTTTATAAATCAATGAAATATACACGTATAGATTTATGTCGGTTATTTTTTCCTCCCTATCCATCTATGGTTCAAGCTAAAATTGCGTGACAACTATCAAAATTGTCTAAAATAAATAACTCCAAGCATTATAACTAGAACTCATCACCTTAGAACTTTTCAAGGTTCTGTTGTACTTAGGCTTGATTTGGTAGGGGAGGATGGGGGGTGAGGTGAGGGAAAAAACAAAAAATCCTCTTGGTGGTTTTTTTTTTGGGGTGGGGTGTGGTGGGGTGTAGTGGGAGAAAGTGCAAAATGACTAGAGAATTAAGTGTAGAGGGAGAAACATCCCTCCAATTTGGAGGGATACACGAGAAGAGGAGAGATTTAGTCTACGACTTTTATACCCTCACTAATTTTTCATAGTTACCCAATTGTCTACCTTATCAAACCCTATATTTCTCTCACAAAAAGAAAGGATATCATTGTACTTTAACTAACTCTAACACCTCACCTCCCCTTCCTATCCGCTTAACCGAACAAGAAAAAAAAAACATGGACCTCCCCTCACTCCCCTCCAACCAAATAAGAAGCACCAAATGTATGTCTTTCCTTGCCCCTCATTGAGCACCTTATCTCACCTCACCTCCCCTTGTTTGGTATGAGGATGAGAAACAAAGGGGATGAATAAAATAAGAATTCACATTTGTTAAGGGGGTTTAGAAAGGGGAGTAGAGTGGTGTCTTTTCTTTTTTTTGGGGGTGGGGTGGGCCGGTCGGGGTGGGGGTGGGGTTGAGAGTGTTGAGAGAAAGAGAAAAGAAGATTGAAACGATCACTGTTCAATGAATACTGACAAGGAATGGAGAAAAAAGTTGTCTCATGATTTTCATATCCTCAAAAGGTTTTCATAATTCTGAAATTACCAACCCTATAAAAAGATTTATTCCTCTTTTTTGGATTAATTATCATACATTAAAAATTATATATTTTTAGGTGGGGTTATTTTGGTCTTAGTCTGTCAAATCTTCATTATTTCCAAATTAGTCCCTCAAATCATGGAAATTGCTATTTGGTCCATCAAATCATCACATTGCTTTCCATTAGGTTCCGCTGGTTAACAACAGTTAGATCTAAAAGATATTCCTTTAAATCTATCTTTTAGTGGTGTGTTTCTTGTTATACCCTTAAGTTTCCAACCTTATAAAGCCGGACCCGTTTAGAACCCAATCCATTTAGATCCTTTAAACTAAACCAAGACCAGAATCTGTTAAAACCATTCTTGTCCAATGTCTCTCTCTTTACCCTAACCCATTTTCAGTGCTTTTTCCCATCTCAACCCTATAAAATCCCCAAGAAACCTTCATCCAAAACGTCATCCATCTCCAAAGTAGATTAATCTCATTGAGAAGAGTTTAAGCTCTTTAATGATGTTTGCGGGCTCAAGTACAATAGTGAATGAAGCTAATAGTGATGGATGTCATTGTATCTGTTAGTGTGTTTTGCAATCTAAGTTGTGGACATGGAGGCAAGGGGAAAATTTAGGAAATCAGTTTCTTGCACTTTCCTATTGCGATGAAAGAGAGCAGATGATAGAAATAGGGATTTTTTTTGTGGTGGTGGTGGTGGTGCGAATTTAACCTAAGGGCATTGTAGTGATTACCCATGTGAAGTTAAGGCCTAACTCAAGCTCAGTTAACTAAATAGACATTAACATGAACAGAGAAACCTAATTGCAAGCAATGTAATGATTTGAGGGATCTAATAGCAAGTTCCATGATTTGAGGGACTAATTTTGAAATATTGAAGATTTGAGGGACTATATTGAAATAACACCTTCAGGTAAATGATGAGAACACTATCATAATAACGTCAAACACGCTTAGGCCTAAGACTTCAAAATAATAAAGTGTTGCTAACTAATTAACTTAATTTAGGAAAGGCAATTTGAACTCAAGCTATTAGAACTAACGGCTGTCCAAAAGGTGAAAAATTTCAACATAGAACATAAATTTTTACTAGTTCTTTTCTTTAAAAAAATTCCCTAATGAAAAGGGGATTATTGTACTTCAACTTATTCATCAACTCACCTCTCCTTCTGATCCCCTCAACCAAACAATAGAAAGTGATATATATTCCTTCACTCCCCCTTCAACCAAACAAGAACCCTAAAAGAGACTTTTCCCACCGCCTCATAGCAACCTAATCCCGCATTCCCTTCCCTGCTTAACCCCCTACCAAATCAAGCCTTAGGGTTCCTGTTGACTCTAGAGTCTAAATCTAAATTGCAATCACCACCAATTATAAACTAAAATGTCAGTCTACAAAAAAAAAATCAATCGAATAAAATATAATTTCGATCAAACTAAGTGACTGATCATTCAAAAGCTTTAAACTGATGCATACAAGAGAATAAATTAATAATCCAAAGCTTTCAAGAAATTATAAAATTCATACGAACTACCGTATTTCAGAACTATCGAGTTTGATATAGCTTGCATTAACTTCAACGCTTATATAGTTTCAACCTTTAGACCTCAAGCAACTTCGCAAAATTCCCCAGTAAAACAAAAGAATGTTGCACCAGAACTTTGAAAAACCATTATCAGGGTTGGAAAAGGTACCTCATGTTCAACAAATAAGGAGTTGAGCAAAATTGAGATATCAACATAAAGTAATTGAACAAAGGGCTGATTCATTCCCCATTCCTTATTCCCTATTCGCGCACGAGTGTTCTGAATCAATTATCTAGCTATCCATTAATTGAAAATAAAGCAGAATAGTGGCTGAAAATCGATTCACATGTTTTAAGTATTCAAAAGATCGTATCGTGGCTGATTCACATCTGTATCATGGTCGATTACAGATTGATAGAGAATATTATGTTATTTTCATTTGAGCAATTTATGTATGTCTAGTATACTGGATATAAGCTTCCTGCTATTGAACATCCTAATACAGCTTCATGAATATTGAAGGTGTCAAAAGAGAAAAAAGATACAACTGGAGGTTTAATGAAGTATTTGGAGGTGAAACAGATTCTGCTGCTGACTTTTTGCCAAGCAATTGGCTTCTATCTTCTTCTTAAGTCTGAAGGGCATTCAGTACGTGATCATCCAGTAATAGCTCGTCTCGTGGAGATAAAGAATTTGCTGGAAAAGGTAGGCACGCACACATGTATATGCATATATATGTACACATACTTTCAAAGTTCTTAGTTTTTAAATTCTCTCACTCTCCCACATGATATTTTCTCATGAGGGTTTTCTAATCTTGCAGTTTTATCGACTTTCTATTTTTCTACAGAGAGATGTATTTGAGTTAGTTATCACATCAATATAAACTTTCTATTACATATTTTTCTTGCAGATGGAACAGATTGATCTTCCTTCCCAAATTGAAGATATTGTGAATCTTACCATGGATGCCGGCATTATTCTTGCTCAACAAAGTGTACCAATGGATTCTGAACCAAACATGACAAATGCATCAGCAAGACCATCTGAAACAGCAGATGTATTCTATTTAATCTCAGATTTATTTCCATAGTCATCAACAGTTAGAATGTTCCTAATTATTGTTATTTCTGCAGCTGAGTGAAACAACCCAATCGATAAAGGGTGTCTCAAAGGATTTTGATGGTAAAAATGCCAGTAAAAATATACAGGTTATACATCGTAGAGAAGAGACGGTTTTGAATGCTTCCTTGCTTTATTGTAGAATTGAAGAACAAGTTTAAAAAATTTCTGAATGAATTGAAATTCTCAGGTGGATTTACAGAGTATGGAAATGCTGAAAATTAGAGCAAACCTAGAAGCCAAATTGAAGAAGAAGGGAATATATAATTCTTCAAATTTGAATCCTGAAGCAACACAAAATCATGTTCGGAAGCCAGCTAATCAGTATGTATCTTTCATTATCAGAATTTTTTTATTTATAAAGCGTGCATTCTTTCTTGTAATTATCATAACAACAATGTCCTGTTAGCCCTTGTCTACTTTCTAATGCCCGTTGTTTGTTGAATTCTAACAGACGTCTTGAAACACTGGATGATTATGATGATGAAGTGCAGCTAAGTGCAAAAGGACATCATGACAATAATTCTAAGACAAGTTTGTTGCCCTCTAAACTAGTCTCAACCAAAGCAAAGAAGCTCAAGGTATTGTCTGTCATATTGTATCCAATAGCTACATTGAAGTTTATTTATTTATTTAATTTTTTTAAGACGTGGTTTTGCTTTTGGAACTTGCACTTTTCTAGGAATATAGTGACTGATAAATAGATGCAGTTTTTGTTTCTCACTGTTTTGAGTTTCCTGATTTCTGTTCGTATGTAATGATAGCTCTGGTGTATGTACAGTGTTGAAAATGATTACAGGAAAAATAATTTAACTGAAGATAATTATTACCTGAACTGTTTTGGAGGCACAACATGCTTTATGTTGACACATGATAAAAAGCTTTAACCATAGTGAAGTTTTCAGCTCTTAACAGTCATGTGCTCTCTTTACCGGGCAAAGGCTTTTAGGCTTGGTTCACCAATCTTGTTATCTAAATTTACTCATGGAAAATCTTAAGTAATCTTTAAGCTTTGGAATAATAGGACATGTGTAGCCATTTGGTGCTGGCAAAGTATCACTGTAGCAAAGGTTAACCGGTCATAGTTGATGTGATTCATGCTCAAATAGTACCCATAAATCATAATATGCACATAATGCCTTCTTGACAAATGGTATGATTACTACATTTCATGTGATACCATCGTGATTATTGCTGGTATACTATATGATATATATTTTCACAGTAGCTTGACTAGACGTGTTTTCAGTTGAAATAGGTGTTTATTTTCTTAGGCTTCAGACGCTCCTCGCCCCTGACACTATTGAAAATTGTCCTTGCTTACCCTCCTGAGCAATTGTTAGTCCCTACATGTCCTCTAAACTATTGAATTTGTCCCCTGTTTACCGTCTGAACTATTTTTGGTTCCACGTTGCCCCTTAAACTATTAAATTCTTTCCTGCTTACCTCCAGAACTATCACTTACTCAGTTACCACTTTTTGTTTATAGCTTTGGGGTTATGAGGACAGTGATACTTCAGGGGTTAAGGTTGGACTGAAAATAGTTGATGGGGTTAAGCAGAGACTAATTTTATAGTTTAGGGGCAATGTGAAACAAAAAATAATTCAGGGGGTAAGCAGATAGAAATAAATAGTATAGACGGCATGTAGGGACTAAAGCCCTTTTTTTAAGGATGTAGTCCTATGCTGTGCAATATTTTCTCATCTGTCATTACATTAGACTGCCAACAAGAAATAAAAACTTTATGATGGCAGATTTAGAGAATTTGAGATATCAGATTCCAGGCGGTTTAAAACCCTATCGTGGTTATTAGCAGTTTGGTAAAGGTTAACCTGATTCGGCATGTGTGCACATTGTGGCAATATGCTATGTCATTAACTAATGCTGTTGAATTTTATTATAGGTTTTAGTATTTTACATACGTGCTGGTTAATACTCATCTTCTGCTGACAATTTTGGCGAAAATGGTGCCTGTTAGAGATCACATAATTACAAATTACACGTGAGTTGAGGATCAGGCTGGTACTGGTAGCATCATTTATAAGAAGTTCAAGCAGAACTAAGATAGTTTAAGTAGAATATAGAAGTTAACAGTAACCATACATTCAACTGAATGTCTCGAATCCACTAGAACTTAGGAGCCAAAGCCACTACCTGATGGTTTCCATAATTTGGTATATTCAAAGAGGTTGGAAATAACATTATAGTTTTAAGAAAATATTTAAGAGCAATTTTGTGAGTTTCATATTTTAGATGTATGTTGTTTTATATTCTACAACTGCATATACTCCTAACCCTTGGCATCTAATTTATGAACCCTACGAACCTAGTTATAACAATTATAACAACTGTAACATGTAGTTTGTTTAATAGCGAGCTTTCCTATCTAGTAGTTGCTTTTTAAATTCAAATACTGAGGTGCAGGGGAAGTAGTTGAGAACAGACAAGACTGGAAGAATCATGAACTTCAAGTTTCTTGTGGTGATAGTAATTTTTAATTTTTAAGCTCCATGATTTGAGGAATTCTGGATTTGTAAAATGGCTAAAATACCACTTTAGCCTATAAGTGACACACTCTAACCAATAAGGCCTAAAAAGTAAGGCCAGCAATAATACCTATAAATTAACACAATTAACCACTTACACCTACTCTAGTCGCTGGGGTTTTGATTTGAGCGGAAATTTATGGATTTTTGCACATATACCCCTCAAATCTCTCACTTACAGATTTATCATCTGAATCAAAATATTTACATATAAACCCAAGCTCTCTCTTTCTTCTCAACCTCTCTCTCACTCCCCTCATTTCCCTCCTCCCTTCTCTCCTCCCCTTTCTCCACTGCCTTCTCCACTTTTAATTAATGTTTGAGGGGAGATGAGAGAGGGAAGGATAGGAGGGAAGGGGAGAACACTGAGATGGGATCATGAGAGAATAGAGAGATGTTGGGGAGAGGAACATGGATGGAGGAGGGGGAGGAGGAGGGGGTGAGGACATTGGAAAGGAGGAAAGGTGAGAGTGAGTAATTTTTGGAAGGAGGAAAGTGGAGAGGACGTGAGAGAGGGGAGAAGAGAATGAAGGAGATGATGGGCAGAGATGCTTTTTTGTAAATATTTTGAATTTTGGAGGGCAAATCTATAAACATGAGAGATACGAGGGATATATATGCAAAAATCCATAATTTTCCCGCTCAAATCGAAACTCCGGTGACCGGAGTATGTGTAAACGGTTAAGTGTGTAAATTTATAGGTGTTACTGCCACCGGCGGCACTTTGTTAGTCCTTTTTGGTTAGTCACTTTGTTAGTCCTTTTTGGTTAGTGAGTCTCACTTTATAGGCTAAAGTGGTATTTTAGCCTTTGTAAAATTGCATTAAAAGATATATTCTTTGCTTTCTCATTTCTTAAAATGTTTATAATTATATATCCAGCAAAATTTTACATGAATTAACATGCACATTGGAGGATAAGTTTGGCATTTTCGTAAGCCCTATATTGGAACTCATATTTCCAGCGTTGCTTTTTATACGATCATGATTGGTTATTTTATTAAAGATACAATTTTCTATTTATCTACTGCATCGTATTCTCTTATTATTTTATCCCCATTCCATGCTTTCTTGCCTTGCTTTGATAGCTTTCACTATTGACACAATATTTGAAATTACTTCTTTTCAAGCTTATTTCTGGTGACGAGGACTTGCCTAAGAGGGATGATATCGGGGAGAGGCGTAGGAAACATGAACTCCGTGTAATGGCTAGAGCTGGAACCAAATCTCTAGGCGATGGAGATGATTATATGGAGGACGAAGCAGATGATATTAAAGAAACCATGGCGGCTGATGCTACTATGCAAGAAGAAGATGGAGATGAACCAGAATCTGAAGACGAATTCTATACACAAGTAAAGAAACGACGGGCCAACAAACTCATGGCCAAAGCACAACTATATGGCAGGTATGTTTCAATTGCTGTGTTCTGATATGAGAATTGATTGAAAAAAGAAAAGAAGATCTTTGGCTTGATCAAAGCGTAAATGTCTCTTGCCTTTTGTTTATTTTCATCTCTGCAGAACTCCAGCAGTTCCAAACCCATCACCATTGGAAATTGGAGAAGAAGATAAAAGGCAGATTACATACCAAATGGAGAAAAATAGAGGGCTTACTCGAAATAGGAAGAAACTTACCAAAAATCCCCGAAAGAAATACAAGGTAAACATTACTATGTGGAACTTATAATAAACTGGCCATTCAGTTATAATTATGTTATTTTCATTGTTGTATTTTAGATTAAGCATTACTATGTGGAACTTATAATACTTTTGAAAGTTTGATATAATTATGTTCTTTTCATTGTTGTATTTCAGATTAAGCATCAAAAGGCAGTTACTCGACGCAAAGGGCAGGTGCGCGACATTAGGAAGCCTACAGGGCCATACGGAGGAGAGGCATCTGGAGTCAACGCCAATGTCAGTCGCAGTATTAGGTTTAAAAATTGAAGGTGAGGCTGCTCGTAATGTAATTTCAATTTTGCTGGAGTTATTGTAATATGCATACTCCAGTCTTATGAGCAAGCAAAAGAATATTTATTGGTTGATTTTGTATACGAATGTTTTGTTCATGTTGATGAATGAGGAAGAGTTGGTTCATAAGGAGGTTCAGAAATGAACGGGCAGGCATTTGATTTATTCTACAGTTTCTGAATTTTTAATTGTTTGACCGTATTTTGTTTACGACAGAAAAATAACTTGGATGCTTCTGATATTGGTTTGTGTATATAGTGAAGCAATATTTTAAGATGAGCTGTGATTGCATAACATATTTTTGTATTTAAATTTGAAATTTTCGTTATTTATCATGTCTTAGTTAGGCTCTATTGGCTCCATATAGGTCACATGAAAATGGGAAGGCTATAAGAATTTTCGTTACTTGAACAAAGGTCTCCCTACCTAATTCCTGCAGTGAGGATTAACAAATTCATTACCTTATTTTAGCTATTTGGTAGGTAATGAAGGAAATTAATCTTCATCCTGGATTGAAGTTAAAATTACTTGTATTAACTTAGGTTTATTTTTGTTTTTGTGTCAATATGGTATTTTAACATGTGCGCCAATGATAACAAGGTCTTTTTCTGGCGAACTGTATTTTTTCTTTGGGAAATTTTTTTCCACTACTAGATTTAACAAAATTATTAAATCTACACCATTGTTTTTCTACTTCCCAATTTAAATTTGTTCTACCGTTTTACCCAATAAGATCCTCCTTCTACTCTTTCTTTTCCTCTTATCAATAGAGCCCCCTCTTTCTCCTTCGAACTCCCCAATTCAAACCTAAATACTAATTAAATTGGATTCAAATTGGGCAAAGGTTGTTGGGTTTGAATTAGAGTTTAGGTTTGAATTGAGAGATGTTTAAGGAGAATGAAGAGGCTTATTGGAGTATCTTATTGGATAAAAGGATAGAAGAAATTTGATTTTTTTTTTTGGGGGGGGGGTGGGGGGGGGGGTGGGGAGGGGCCGGGGGGGGTGGGGGTGGGGGTGGGCGTGAGGTAGTGGGGTTCAAGTAGAAAGAGGGTGTATATTTAATAAATTTGACAAGTGAGGGGAATGATAGAAATTTTCCCAAAAAGAATACAGTTCGCTGATATTCTTGCCACTGGCGAGAAATAAAGGTTTTATTGTCATCGGAACAAAAGTTAATAGACCATATTAACATCAGAGCAGAAATACATATCATATTGAAAAATAAAGTTAAATTAAAATATCGATTTGATAAGATAATTTAGCATGAATTTAAAATTCCAGGATAAATATAACTTGTGGAGTAGCTTGTAACCAATTCATGATGCCTCTCTTTGTCCAAGATCCCTTTTTTTTTAAATGCAGCAATGGAGATCCCACCACGAAAAATGACAGGCATACCAAATGAACCATTTCATGCATTAAAAATACCAAATTTTGAGGAAATAAAAGAGTAAAATGCTAACTAGACTACAAAAATTGCACTGTTTTTATACTACAATACAAACATGGCAAGTCTCCAGAAACAACACCATGCTTTTGTGCCTCACGGTAAATAATAGTATCATCTTTATAATCTAATTATCACTCATCATTTAAAAAAAAGATTTTTCTTATACTAGTCTGTCAATTATTTTATAGATAATTCGCCCAAATCTCGTATACTTTAAATCTCAGTTATTTTCTTTCCTTAGTTGTTATTTGTTGAGAAGTCTTTATCGCACTATGTTATATGTATTAGGTCTAATTATCTAGGGAAATGAGAGATAATCTAGTAATATTAATGTGATTTAGTTTATGTAAAGTTAAATTAATAATTTTACTTGAAGAGTTTTATTTAAGAGAACTTGTAGATTTTAGGGAAACATATTTAAATGGGACTTATTTAAGAATACATATGGATCTAGGGACTTGGTTAAAATATATGAGATGCAGAGGACTTATTTAAAATTAGGAAAAAATGTGTCAAGGTCCCCCAAAAATAAAGTGAATGTGACCCGGCCCTCCAATGTTTTTCCCTTACTCTTTAGCCCTAAAAGAGATCATAAAGTGTGCCACAGCCCCAAAAGCTTACCTTTATACATGTACTCCGTGTATTTTCCGTAACCTACCGAAAATGTCCACGTCTCACACCCAGGAAATATTCCTCTTAACCCATGGAGCTGGCGATCTGCCATCACAATTATCTGGCATCCAGTGGGTCCTCCTCTGCTCTGTGCCCCTCTGTGAGCTCCACACTGCCCTCGTCTCCTTCTGAGGCTGCCCTCTTCGCCTCGGCCTCCTCCCAACCCTCCTCGCCATCCCCTTCGCCCTCCTCAGCTCCGTCGCCGCCTTCCTCCTCGACTCCCATGCCGTCCTCCTCCGCCTTTTTCGTCGCGGCGCCACCCCTCTGTCAAGAGGTTGAGGATCGACTTCTCTAAGCTGATGTAGCGGCTCGTCTACTTCGGCGCGTTCGTCCTCCTCCACGAGCGGATCAGCCTGCTCTCCCTGAAGTTTGACACAGAAAGAATGAAGACCCATATGCCCAATTCAATTTGTTCTTTGTTCTTATTTTTTTAGTTGTGCATTTTGGATACTTGAATGAATTTTATGTGGAATTTGGGATCTTATTGATACTTTGTAGCTTTTTATGGTTTTTGTCAAGGTTCATAACAGAGAGAGTGATTCAACTTGGCGAAATTAGGTTTGTCTCTGTTTTATCCTGGCTTTTAATTATTTTCTCTCTCTTTATTTGGTGATGACACTTTTTTTATGCAATATGCTCATTTGAGTAGAATTCACACACTAGAATGAAATCTGTGTTTTATCTCACAAATTATTTGGGTTAATAGACTTAATGGTTTGTAAGTTTGATTAAATTCATATGCATTTATTATCCTTATTTTGAGGGAAGCATGATATATATATCCTTGTAAAATGTGTTTTTCTTTGCCCGTTACAATTTGTGCATCTTTTGAGGGAAGCATGGTATATATATCCTTGTTTTGAGGGAAGCATGGTATATTCATCCGACATTGTCTCCTTTGTCTCCTACAAGATTGGGATTGAAGGGAAAGACACGGTCATTAGATTGAAAACCTAAGTGGAGGTTAACAAGTACTCGGAGAGGATTGGCCTATGGCAGTGGATGGACAATCACGACATCCCCAAGATGATTGAGTCGTGGACCACCAGCTTCTATGAGTCGTGGACATCCGCGCCCTCTACGACTCAATATTCACCCTCCGCATGAGCTCCCGCACTCTCATCGTCATCACCAGCGCCGAGCTGGCCCACAAGGCCCTCATCACCAAGGGGAAAGTGAGTGTGTAGTGAGTGTTGTTCGGCCCTGTAGCTTAAGCACTTTGTGTATGTGCTAGCTTCAAAGGGGATGTGTTTTTATATACTTGTTATATTTTGGACTTGTGAATGGCAAAAATGAATTGGAGATATTTAATGTGGATATCATGTATGAATTTTTGGTGCTTTATCATGTATGAGTTTTTGGTGCTTTATCATGTATGGATTAGAGGTATTTACATGTTAACTTTCACTATAATATGTTAACTTTCTTTGTAAAATGTTAACTTTCAGTTGAACATGTTAACTTTCATCATAATATGTTAACCTTCACTATTACGTGTTAATTTTTACCATAATATGTTATCTTTCTTTGTAACATGTTAACTTTTCAGCTGAACATGTTAACTTTTATCATAATATGTTAACCTTCACCATTATATATTAACTTTCACCATAATATGTTAACTTTTTTCGTAACATGTTAACTTTCAACTGAACATATTAACGTTCATCATAACATGTTAACGTTCATCATAATAAAATTCTTACATTCTTACAGCTGATATTGCTTGAATACATGATATGATTAGACTTACAATCTTAGAACTTTCTGATTTTTTACATATTAACATTTCAGTTAGAACTTTCTGATTTAAAAAAAAATTAAACTCTATACAACCACTATTTCGGATGTCTCTTAGATTTATATATCAATGATAGATCATCTCGAGGGACTTTTAGTCTTTCAAACACATCAAATTTTAGTTCAAAAAACTTGTTATGAAAAAAGTTAACATGTAACAGTAAAAGTTAACATATTATGATAAAAGTTAACATGTTCATCTGAAAGTTAACATATTATGAGAAAAGTTAACATATAATGATGAAAGTTAACATAATTTATAAAGAAAGTTTAATACAACTACTCTTATTTTTTAGCCTATGGAGATATTGAAAAACACTTAAAAGGATGTTTTACCCCGCATTTATAAGTGCAAGTAACTCTCAACTGAACATGTTAACTTTCACTTGAAAACGTTAACTCTCAACTGAACATGTTAACCTTCTGCTGTATATGTTAATTTTCAGCCGAACATGTTAACGTCAATGTGAACATGTTAACTTTCACTTGAACATGTTAACTCTCATCTAAAAAAGTTTACTTTTTGTTATATATGTTAACTTTCATTTTAACATGTTGACTTTAACATGAACATGTTAACTTTCATTTGAACACGATAATTCTTAGCTGAACATGTTAACTTTCAGATGTAAGAAAGTGATAATATGCTACTGATACGAAAATAATAATATGCTGCTATATAAATGCTATTGTGTACTCAAGCAATATCAGCTGTAAGAATGTAAGAAATTTTATGTAATGTACTTGTTTAGCTGGGTATACTGTTTGTATTTCCTATAAAATTTCTTGGTGCTATAACTACTTCTAGCTAGATAACTTTCAGCTAAGTAGGTTAACTTTTATTTGACTACGTTAACTTTCAGGTGTATATGTTAACATTCAGGCTTATATGCTAACGTTCACGTGAACATGTTAACTATCAGCTATACATGTTAACTTTCATCTGCACACGTTAACTTTCTTATGAACATGTTAACTTTCAGCATAATATGTTAACTTTTACTATTACATGTCAGCCTTCTTTATAACATGATAACATGCAATTGAATATGTTAACTTATCAAATGTACATGTTAAGTATTAGCTTTTCCTGTTGACATTCAAGTAAACATGTAGCTTTTCATTTGAACTTGTTAAATATATGTTGTATCGCAAAAAAACGTATACATATGGTGGCAAAAATACTAGAAAATACAATAAGAACAATAAATGTCAAGCTTGATGCATTGTTTGTCATTCACATCAACTGTTTACACAACTAAACTAATATACACAATACAGACATGCACACAAGTTTTGGTTCAACCAAATAATTTTTAGAACAACTTTCTCCCATCCTTATCAAATATCTCTGCTTGATTCTTTTGTTGTCATCCTTTTGTTAGACCCTAGAGGGGGGGGGGGGATGATTAGGGTCTTGTGCTAGTCTAATCTGATTTTATGCTAATTAAAACTTACTAATAAATATTATTCTTACAAGATAGATATACAATATGTTATAAGCAAGAATATGCAATATGAACAAAGGGATATATCCTAGCAAAGAAATATATGGTGAAATATATGCAAGGATATATAAACTAACACAAGGATAAACAATCTAAACTAAAAATACAATTGTGATAAGGCAATATAAACAAAGCAAACACATAATATGATCACAGAGTTCGGACCTTTCGTTCTACATCTCAGCTCCCTACTCCCGGGGAAAAAATCTACTATCACAAATCGGGTTTTCTACGCTCACCCGAATAACGTTTACACCATACAATAACGGTTTTCTAGCTAACCGAAAACTTTACAATCCACACTCTTGTAATCCCACTTTACACCCTCTTAAGTATTGGTCTCTAGTTCGTATCTCCCTCAAGTGTTAGGAATTATAACCTCTCTCTAGGCATTATCACCTATCGCACTCCTCTTGGGACGACCCCGTCTCTCACCACACACTCCTCTCGGTGTACAAGTGTATTACAAAGTGATCTACACAAATAAGGCTCACAAATACAAATTTGTTCTCTACAATAGATGAGAACTCAATTAAGCTCACTCTAAATTGTTACAACTCCCCACAACCCAATTATACAATGTATGCAAATACAATAAACTCAATGGTTGTGTGTGTGTAAGCAATGAGAAAATCAATTATAAACTCAATGTAAAAGCCTAGCTTGATGAAAATGATAAACAACATATAATTAATACAAAGCTATTATTGAGTTTAGAAATTCTTCTCTGAAGAAACAAGATGGAGGGATGGATTAAAATGGAGCTCAAACAATGTAGATGATCTCCTCCACTTGTGAAAGCTTCTTCACAAACCAAACAAACTTTAAACCAAACTTAAACACACTTAAACACCCTTTAAAAACTTATTTAAATTTTTCTTAGATAGATGGAGAGGTAAATGCAATGAGGTATTTATAACAACCAAAGACATCAGCCAAAATCCTAAGAAAATGACCAAAAACCCACACAAAAACAGAATCTGGAAATAGTCGTTACTGTGCAACGGACACTTTACAGGTCGACTCATAAAAATCATGGGTCGACTCATTACCTAGCCGTTATAGGCTAAAAACAGCTTATGGGTTGACTCATAAAATTCATGAGTCGACTCATCATGCATGGATCGACTCATGAAGTCATGGGTCGACTCAGCAGAAACAAAACACACTTTCCAGCACAGTTTGTGAGTCGACTTATGACAGACATGAGTCAACTCCACCTGATGGGTCGACTCATGATGTTATGAGTCGACTCGTCAGAAATAAAATGTAAACTACACAACAATTTATGAATCGACTCAACATTGTTCATGAGTCGACTCAAGACATGCACATTGTCTGTTATAAACAAAAATCTGATTTTCAAACCTCTTTTAAAAATAGCAAATAAAATTAGAAAAATGTAAAATTTTGGAAAATGATTGTAAACATGATAATAAACATGCTACAAAAACTGGTTTTTAAAAGGGATGAAACCAGTTTTATTATTGTTCAAAATATGATGAATCTGATACACACACACACACACACATCAACAATTGTGTCAAATTGATCATATTTTGACCAGTTTTATTACTGTTCAAGATTAAAAAATTAATATTATGGATTAAATTATTTTAATAATCAATCATGAGAATGCTATCCGAACACTGGATTGCACCTCTAGTTCATGTAATTTGAGCAATGTGGGATTGTTTGGTTCGTCACAACTATGATCGTAATGCAAATGATTGTAGCATGCATCTGCAATTGTAGCAGTTACTATCACATGCCGTTGTAGTTGCTAATCTCATAATGTCTTAGTTCAGTTCTATTTGTAGTGTTATAGTTATAATTTAGACCTTGTTTGCTACTCCAAAGGGATGTGAGTGGGATTTACACCCACTTCTAATGCGAACATGTTTCCTTTTGTGATTGCAGTTGTAGCGGAATAAATAGCAACAAGTGCCCCTAAATGTACCAGCCGCATGCAACTGCAATTATGATACTTACCATGTCGGCTTGTAGCTAACGAAACAGTGCTCTGGTTATTGCAGATGGGATATTTTTCGCAATCACAATAACTCCGAACGTGGCAGTTGCATGCAACTACAGTTACAACCGTTGAGTTGGGGGTGGAGCAAACACTCTTCTACATGATGAAGATGTAGTGTCTTTTTTGCAATTATAGGAACCAAAAACACCGTAAATCAATCGACTAGTAAATATAACAAACTCAAAAAGATAACCCCACTGAAGAAAAGCTAAAAAAGAAACTCACTTGGGCATTTCATCAAACACCTACAACCCCTATCTCCTCCTCCCCCTTCTCAACCTCCCCCCACTTCCCTTGGACATCCCACTCCTCATAATCCCTCTCGACCATCTTCACCCCCTCCTCGTCTCCCAACCTCCTCAACCCTCTAACCAAAAACCCAAACAAGTACTCGTTTGACACACACCCATCTCTCTTCATCAAACCATAAACCTCCTTCGCCTCCCTTCCCCTCCCCGCCCCCACCATCACCTTCAATAACCTAGCTGGCCCCCTCAAATCCTCCCCCTTCACCCCTCCCATTCCCCTCAACTCCCCCAAAACCCCCTCAAGAACCTGACAATCTCGTTGTCGAGGTCGCCGTTGCTGTTGGTTCTTGACAGAGAGTTGAGGATGTCGGCGTAGAGGGAGGAGAGAGAGAGAGAGAGAGAGAGAGAGAGAGAGAGAGAGAGAGAGAGAGAGAAGTTTTGGTTTTCGGAAAAATGTTTCTCTCAATGTTGCATTGGAAATGTAAATAGCGGCCGGAAATAATTGTTTCATGTATAGGGGGTTTTGGCACAAAAAGAATAATACGGGGGTTGTGCCACATCCCCTTTATTTTTGGGGGGCATGGACACATTTTCCCCTTAAAATTAAGATAGATACGGGAAACTAATATAAGAAAAATCCTAAAAAAGAAAAAAAAATCAATTTTAAGTTAACATGTGGTGTGAACCTTGGCATTTATTTTTCTGCTGAAAACAACAAAAATCGCTCACCACAAGAATCTTTCCTCTCTCGTCGCTCTTGTTTATTCTGGTCCTAATCAGCCTACGTTGGGACTCAGCCGGCCAGTAGTTATATGATTGAAGCGCTAGAAATTGATCGAAGCTCTCAACGGCGGAAAAAAAGAGGGGGAAAAAAAAAAGAAAATCAAGCCCATCATCGCCATGGGAACTGAGGATGAGAAGAAGCAGCAATATGAGAAGAAAGATGCAATTGTAGCTGTTAATCCAAAACCCAACAAGGGAGTAATCTCATCTGCAGTGGATTTGATTGAGAGAGCCATAGTTTACTTCATGCATGATTCATCGAAGCCTCATCACTGGCTCTCTGGTAATTTTGCACCCGTGAAGGATGAGACCCCACCTTGTACTGATCTCGAAGTTCGAGGCTCACTCCCTGTGAGTAATTGGATTGGGAAAAGATTGTTTTCTTTATAATGATTTGATTGCTTGGTTTTGATTTATTTGTTGGATTTTGCAGGAGTGCTTGAATGGAGAGTTTGTTAGAGTTGGGCCTAATCCCAAATTTGTGCCCGTGGCTGGATATCACTGGTATGTTTTTCTTTTATTTTATTTAGGATGTTCTTTATGTGAATTTTTAGATACCCATTAATTTTTATTAGGATAAAGACCATTTTTGGGTTTTGGGCAATTTTTTGCTTCATTTCTTTCTTTTATGGTCATTAACAAAGATGTAGTTCATCTTATCCTAGGAATTACATCATTATTATTGTTATCATTATTTTGCGGATCGTGATAATTGCAAATAGGCTTTAATTTGCATTCTTTCTAGTACTATCATAAATGCGAAAATTATATTTATCTTGAAGGATTCTGGAGGTTATGTGAGTCTTATTTCATTCTTCCCCTCTTTTCTCTGTGCAGGTTTGATGGAGATGGGTGAGTAGTCCAGTTCCTCATTTACATTTCCTCATAGTCGGGTTAATATTTGTTTGGTTATTTTGATGCATGTTTGTACTCCACAGATGATATCCTCTCAGATGGAAACTCCAAATTATAAATAATTAATTTCTTTTCTTTTCCTACTTTATTTTTCTCAATCACATAGAAACGAGACTCATTTGTACAGCTACATTTGATCGTCGTGTACGGTTATACCCTCTTAGTATATGATACACGAGGAATATGAGACAGTTAAGATAATTCCAAGATAATTCTTCTGCTAAACTTTTCCATCTACGGTTGCCTTATTTTGCGGTTAATGTCGAGTTTCTATAAGCCATGTGTTAGACCAATATGAAGTTTCCTTACTGATATTGTCAAGCTATTCATATCATATTGTTGCTAATTTCATGTGGATCATTTTCAATCTTGATGCTAGCTCATGGGATAAGAATTTCTAGTTTACTTTCCTATTGTTTCTGTTCTCACATTTAATATGAAGTTCCTGATGATAGGTGCATTTGTATGTCTATTCTAGGATTCTATCCACTCTCCTCTTCTCCGATCCTCACTTTCTACCACTTCTATGTGGCATGATGTGATTATGTGTAATATACGTTGCATCTATTTTAGCATGTTGTTTATATATCATTCATATCTTAGATGAAATAGTAAGTAAAGTTGACTTAGTATTTATGCATGAAGCCATCGATAACAAGTAATTGAGAAATTTTTTTAACTAAAGTTTTTTTTTAAATCTCTAATTCAATTCAATCCTATGTCTTGTCCTATTTTGAATTGTTAGGCACTGAAATTATCATGACTGTTCTTTATCACGAATTGTACGTCCACTTTCCCTTAATATTAGCTATCTTCTAACTTTACCAGGCTGAAATTCTGATTCACAACTTTTCTTGTTTTCTTGCTTCAGAGTTGTCTGATTTAGTTGATTGTTAATTTGTTACTGATTAGGCAATTAATGTTTCAACTTTTCTCATGCATTTGGTGCTCTTTCTTTTGTCGACTAGGCAATTCCAACATCAAGCTGGTCTGTTTCTAGGATTTGATATGTTTGACAAATATATGCTTGATGTTTTTTTATTCTTTTTACTATATTACAGAATGATTCATGGCATGCGTATCAAAGATGGGAAAGCAACTTATGTTTCTCGTTATGTTAAAACATCTCGGCTTAAGCAGGAAGAGTATTTTGGAGGAGCAAAATTCATGAAGGTAATCTAGCGTGGCCGTGATTCCTGATGAGCTTTTTGGTCGATCATGTTACTCCTGTACGGGGTTTTTCTCTTTCCACAGGCATTGTATTAGGTTAGGTAAAAAGCAATTTGAAATTGTTATGGTTGGCTTCTGTAGTCTTTCCATAGTCTTTCTCTTAACCTTGGATTTGTATTTGGGTTATTGGTAAACCTAATGGTCATCGATGCAACATGAAGAACGGAGTCCATAAGTAATAAATCCTACTAAATCCTTGTTTTCTCATTTAAATACCCATTCTTTAGATACAAATCAGGCACCCATGGTTTTTCTCTTGTAAATACTTATTTGTGTTATCCTGTATATTCATATTTTTAGTTATTCCACTCACCAACTTTAACATCTTCCTCTCTCCTAAATTCGCCTTGAGCTTCCTCTTCTAACTGTCCAAATTTATAAATCATTTTTTATGAGAACTCAATTTGGAATCGTCAGCTACTTCACAAGTGTGTTCAATTGTCTACTAGACGTCTTTTTTTTTTATGTCTTTCTCTTTTTGAAAACCTGATTGGTAAAGCTGACAGTCATCGATGCAACATGAAGGACGGAGTCCGTAAGTAATAAATCCTACTAAATCCTTGTTTTCTTATGTAAATACCCATTCTTTAGATACAAAATAAATACCCATGTGTTTTCTCATGTAACTGTGTAAGTACTTATTTGTGTTATCCTGTGTATTCATATTTTTAATTATTCCACTCACCAACTTTAACATCTTCCTTTCCTAAATTCACCTTGAGTTTCTTTTTCTTACTGTCCAAATTTATAAATCGTTCTTTATGAAAACTGAATTTGGGATTGTCAGCTACTTCACAAAAATTTATAAATCGTTCTTTATGAGAACTGAATTTGGGATCGTCAGCTACTTCACAAGTGTGTTCAATTGTCTATTAGATGCCTTTTTTTAGGTCTTTCTCTTTTTTGGAAATAATTGGATCCGATAAATAGATAAATTTGTTTTCTCTATCATTATCTGAGTTTGTTAACTCCGTATTTATATCTGACATCTGATATTGGTAGTGTCAACTTATCTGTTAACACAACACCCAACTATTTGATAACGTCTTAGACTTTGATTTAAATGCCTTGTGAGAAGGGTGCAGCTTTATGCGATTCAACTGTTCAACTCTATCTCGCCTCAATTAGAAGTGCATATTTATAGTGGCCTGACATTACTTTCAGATTGGAGACTTGAAAGGACTCTTTGGATTGTTTATGGTCCAAATGCAATTACTTCGAGCCAAGCTGAAAATATTGGACGTTTCATATGGAACAGGGACAGGTAAGCTTGTCATGTATGTACAAGTGTTTAGTGAATATGTGACGTTCAGTTTGCGTGTGCTGATTTGAAGTTGCACATTTAAGATAATATGTTATGTTAGTATGCATCTGTCATCTGGTAGGAACAAGCTAGTCTTTAACTTTGTTTACTGTGTGATCTTATTCCAGGTAATACAGCTATGATATATCACCATGGTAAACTATTGGCTTTATCAGAAGCAGATAAACCTTGTGAGTCCTTTGATCAACTTACTTTTTTGTTGGATCCTTTCACCTATGTCTATTATCGTCGTTGTCATCACCATTATCAAGCTTTTCCCTTAAAAAAGGGATCGTCTCAGAAGAATTGACAATATGTTTACTACTTGATATTAACCTTGTTTCTCTACTAACTGGTATCAAATTGTTTGCCAAGGCAACTATGAACAACTTATAACCTGGTTATAAAACCTTGAAGGTCTCTTGGCAGATAGGTTTACCTACCTTTTAGTTGTGGTTTTAAACTCATGAAACAAAGAGAAAGCCTCCGATTTCTGTAGACTGCAGAAGGGTCTAGTCAAAGAGGTAAGATGACATAATTTCTGAAGGAAATCACATTCATCTTTTATGCACAAAATAAGGCAACGGGCTAATGGGATTAGATTCTCACATATATGACTGTAATGATTTCTTATAAAAATTCATGTGACTTTACCATTTAAATACCTTAATCGTTCCTCTTATTATAGTACTGCTCTTTCTACCTTGTCTCTGTTAGCCATGTAATCAAGCTAGAAATTCTAATCATAAAATTTTTATTCAATAATATTTTGATATTTTAATTCTCCAGATGTTGTTAAGGTTTTAGAAGATGGAGACTTACAAACTCTCGGGATGTTGGATTATGATAAGAGACTCCAACATTCATTCACTGCTCACCCAAAAGTTGACCCATTCACAGGTAAGCCCAAAATCATGGTCAGTCTCTTTCTATTATTTCTCTCCTTTTCTGCGTTTGGAGTATTAGGCTATACTCATATTGAGCAAGTTTAAATTTGTCTGTAGATGAGATGTTTACCTTTGGTTATGCGCACACACCTCCTTATTGTACTTATAGGGTCATTTCCAAGGATGGTGAAATGCATGACCCTGTACCTATTACAATCCCAGAACCTGTTATGATGCATGACTTTGCTATCACTGAGAATTATGCCATCTTCATGGACCTGCCTTTGTGCTTCCGTCCAAAGGTAATAAACATCAAATGTTTATTTTATATTTTCATGAATTTAAGAGGATGGATATAAGAACTAGAAACTCCATAACTGCATCATGGTAGATAACTACTTTTACTTCATGGGAATCATGACCTCCTAAGCTTTATTGAAATGTGGCCATCTTATCTATTTTCAGGAAATGGTGAAGGGGCAGTTGATCTTTACATTTGACTCTACGAAGAAGGCTCGTTTTGGAATACTTCCAAGATACGCGAAAAGTGATACTCTAATTAGATGGTTTGAGCTCCCTAATTGCTTCATATTCCATAACGGTGATTCCCTTGTCTTTAGAAAGCTCTCTGGATTTTCCATGGCTTCTCATTCAAGAAAGTACCCTTCATATGCTTGAAATTCTCTTTGTAGTCACTACAATTATTTCATACTGCCTCCCAAGGAAGCATATTTAATGCTTGATATGCATGGAAGCGAGGAGGGCACAGTACCTACTTGAACTAGTATAAGACAGATCAAGTAAAAACAGGTCTGAATTATATAAAATAATCTTTTCAATGACCTCCTTCCATTGGCTAGCATTTGGTTCCAAACCAAGCTCCTGATACTCTACAGGTAGAATTTTAGAAAGGAAGCCCTTAGTTTAACTTGCATTAGCGTAAAAAAAAACATGGTGTAGTCACATCTGATAATAAAGAACTTTAGGGTACCTAATATCTCCGGCAACAATAGTGAAGTACTCAACAGAACCCAACAATCCTACTTAGTCACCCAAGGTAATGGGTCGGGACTTGAGGGTCCCCTTCAAGAACACTAGGGAAACTGCTTCTGCAGTAAGGAAGTTACCTTTGATGAAGGCTAAAAGGTATCTTGAGGATGTTATTGTTCACAAGCAAGCTATGCCCTTCCAAAGGCATTGTGGTGGTGTTGGCCATACTGCTCAAGCTAAGAATCATCAGTCAAATGGTCAAGGGCAGTGGCCAATGAAATATACTCTGTTCTTTCTTGACTTGCTTAAGAATGCTGAGAGCAATGCAGATGTTAAAGGACTGGATGTGGATGCTCTATTTGTCTCCCACATTCAGGTAGCAGAGAAGGAAGAACTTACGGAGGTCATGAAAGGATTAATCCTTATATGTCGTCACCCAGTCACATTGAATTGATTTTTTCTGAGAAGAACCAGTTAAAAGGAGGCTAAAACCCAATTGACTACATGGAAACAAAGAAATCTCAGGCATTTTGCAGTGGGGATTCTTCTTATATGGCAACAACAATAGCTTTTTCTTCAATAGCAGAGAGATAGCAAGTGGTATCTTTATAGAGATTTTGGACTCTGATTTGGGATTCTTAATTTTTATATGTTATTTTGAGATTATATTTTCATCGATTTTAAATTGCACCATCCGGATTTTTATCTTATGGAACTTCAATGTTGTGCCCCTTTTTAAAACTCAGTCAGTTTGTCTTGGTTGTGGTTATTCAATGTTGATATCCTACCATGTGCTATCGAGGAAAAAAAAACCTGAATTTGATAAAAAGAGAAATAAAAAATAATAAAGAACCTTAAGAAAATGAATTAGTATGTACGGTCTGTAGGCATGAATCCTTGATTAACTGGCTTGGGCATCAATCTGCAACATTACTGTCGTTACAACTTCGCGAGGGAGTCTTTCACAAGCACCCTTTGACATCATCAGTGACCGAGGTTAATGTTTTGGTTATTAGTAATGTCCTCTATTCTTTCACTTTCTTCATTTTCTTTCTTAAGCTATCTATTTCTACATTTTTTTCGATGTCATTAAATCACTAGAAGTTCTCATACTTCAGAGGTACTAGTTTCATTTGTAGGATCTTTACATGGTCAGAGTAGAGTTTTTACTGGTGTGGACTTTGAGTTTTGATCAAGGGGAAAATGCTAGTCAAAATTGGAAAATGCTCTGTAATTTGTTCATCTAACAATTTAACCAGGTATAGATTACAGTCAGTCATCTATCTAATTTGTTATTACTTAGAACTATTGTGTTGAAAGCTTAAACCATCTACTAATTGTTCATCTAACAATTTAACTATGTACAGATCACCGCCAATCATCTATCTAATTTGTTATAACTTAAGAACTATTGTGTTGAACGTTTAAACCATCTACTAATTGGTTTGGTGTTTCCAATTAAATTTTTTTCGAACAGTTCTGTCTCCTCTTTTGTTAAACTTTCCTAGACATCATGATTGAGCCTCTATTTGACGTAAGTATCTAGGATCATTGATGATTTAAAAGTTCAAATATCTTGTTATCCACTAATTGACTTAGATCATCTTAACAATAGGTTGGTATTAACCTTAGTTCTTACCTTGGGTTGTTTTCTTTTCCGTGTTTTCATTTTGGAACCCTTGTACAATTTCTAACAACCTAAACAGAGGAGTGGAAAACATTGCATGCGTGATATGTCCTCTGCATGATCCAGAAACAACCCCCCCTCCAACCCCCCCCCCCCCAAAGCCCACTACTCCCACCCAAAAACCTCCAACCTTAAAAAAAAAAAGAAAAAAGAAAAAAACACACCATGACCACCACCACCACCACTGTCTAGCTTTCTAGTCAGGAGATCTTCAAGTTGTCAATGAGATCTTCTATTTGTAATATGATGTTATGCATGTCTATCTGTGAGTGCAAATAATTTCCCTATCTTTACACCCACAGGCATTTTGCATCCAGTGAATCAGTGTACCTTCATAGAAAGTAAAATGGAGAGTGGAAACGTCACTTTTGAAATCTTAAGGAGAATTTCTACGAATCTTGAAACTTAGGAGATTCCCATAATTGACCCTTTTACTTGATCATGAAAGCTGAAGAAAGTATGGAAGTATTTTTATTCCATGAAGAGTGTACTCTCTAGGGAGTAGCCTTTCTGATGCTTTTGCGTTTCCCCTTATCAGCTAATGCTTGGGAGGAGGGTGATGAAGTTGTATTAATCACGTGTCGCCTTCAGAATCCAGATCTGGATATGGTCAATGGAGCTGTCAAAGAGAAGCTTGAAAATTTCACTAATGAGCTGTATGTGCTTCCAAATCGTTAATGTTTTTCAGATAATATATCTTATCCATTTTAACTTGTCCTTTTCTGTTTAGATATGAAATGAGGTTCAATATGAAATCGGGGGCTGCTTCCCAGAAGCAACTATCAGTATCTGCAGTAGATTTTCCTCGAATCAATGAGAGTTACACTAGCAGGTATTCATGGAAGTTAACATTTTAGTTACAGTCAACAGACATAAACGCCATCTCCAGAACGCCTCAAAAAGTTTTTTTTTTGAAAAAAAAGGAAGGGAAAAATGATAGCACATGAAAATCATGCTACCCGTCTGTCTTTATGGAATTTGATTCCTATTTCTGTCAGTATGCATTATATAGGTCTAGGAAATTGCAGTTAAGTATTTATTTTCCTTACAAGACACAGTTAACATAGAGGTGAAGGTGTTTAATTTGATCTTTCATTTTAAAGAATTCTGGGCGTGTAAAATAATTTCAAGCGCTCAAAGTGAGCTCAAATTCCTTCTTCTTGGGGTCATTTTCTTTAGCGGGAGTTAAACTATCAAATAAATACATCATTTTTCTCTCAAAAGTCTAATTCAAATCGCCAAAAAGGTACACAAAGATTTACTTAAATTGTGTACAAAGGTCAATACTTATTAACTGTGCTTACGCAAAAATCTTTTCAAACAGGGGTGTTAGGGTTAAATAGACTCTTTTTTCCATAGATGGGAAATTCTCTGTATTTCTTCTTTGAAGATTTAACTCATATCACATTTTACATAATATATGCCTTTCTTTTGACATAAACACTATTTTAGTATGAGTACTTATACTATTTCAGTGTGGATTGGTAAAGTACCAAGAGCTTTTAAACTCTTCATGCCTGAGAGTTCATAATTTTATTTGCATGCTATAAATTGAATTTCTGTGTCTCTGCTAATTTCGGGATCTATCTATAATCTTAAAATTTACCCCATATATTATCTGTTATGTTAAAGTGTTGTAATTGCTAAATGATTCTCAAATAACCTCAATGAAGAGGGAGTTTCCGTATTAAGCAATTAATGAAGTATTTAACTTGCAAATGGTTTGAACTGCCTGTCATAATTCCACTTATTTCTTCTTGTAATGAACCAGAAGTGACTGGATATACAAAAATTTCATCCCTTGTATAAGTTTCACTCTATCTTGTATTATCATTAAGTGTATGAGATGGACCACGTGAAGCCAATATGTGTGATTTTCTTATTGCTTGTATTGCTGATTGAATACCAGAATTTTTTAAATATTGGATAACGTACCATACCACAATTTCTTTAGATTAATATGTGGTTCATTTATGGCACCTAAGAGTCTAGTTGTGTACTTATATTATCATGTTGGATTTCAGGAAACAACAATATGTGTATGGTACTATACTAGATAGCATCGCAAAGGTAAAGGGTATTATAAAGTTTGATCTGCATGCCGAACCAGAGGGTGGTAAAAAGGAGCTCGAAGTTGGAGGAAATGTGCAAGGTATCTTTGACCTGGGACCTGGAAGATATGGTTCAGAGGCGATATTTGTGCCTCGCAAACCTGGCATCACGTCAGAAGAGGATGATGGATACTTGATATTCTTCGTGCACGATGAGAACACAGGGTACTCTCTCTCGCTACCCCCTCCCCCCAAAAAGAAGAAGAAGAAAGAATAAATAAAATAATAAAAATTATAATAAACCAGTAAGTGTTTTGTACACAAGTAAAACAGGAAGTACAGCAAAAGGGGAGAGCAGGGTTGCTAGGTACAAGGGAGACTAAAGTTTGCCTGCTTCTGGTAACAAAATGGCAAGATGAAATAACATAATAAGTGTATAGAAGGTAATACATATTTACTTAAAATGTTATATTGCTTTATCTAATTTTAAGGGTGGGCACTATATGTCTTGGGGGAATGCATTCTTATTAATTTTATTGATATGCTCTTGCGACGATCATTTTTAATATTAAATTAATATCAACAAGAGTGAGGAATATGCGTTGTTGGCTCATCACTCATCTTTCTTTCTTTGTATATGAATGCAGGAAATCTGAAGTCAATGTAGTCGATGCGAAAACAATGTCAGCGGAACCTGTAGCAGTTGTGGAACTTCCAGCTAGAGTTCCTTATGGATTCCATGCCTTCTTCGTAAATGAGGTCAGAAGATCACAGTTCTACACAAATAAAAGAAGATAACTATAATTTCATTGCCATAATATATCGAAGTGTCATCATATTTCCATAATTTCCATCAAAGTTGATTCGTTTTCTTGCATATTTCACAGGAGCAACTCCAGCACCAGCAGGCAGAGGCGTGACTGATCGCGCGAGAACGAATCTAGATGATGAAATGATACGAGGCCGAACCCTGTAACTGAAAGTTACCTGAAGCTCTTTACTCGTGTTTAATCACATCGATAGATACAGTATGTATACGACTAGTGCCAACAAGAATAGTTGGGACTGTGTCGGTTACAATTTGTGTTGACCGTGTAACTCTTTTATTCTTGTCAATAGAAAATCTTGGTACGCTTTGTATTATGATGCTGCTTGGGCTTTGGATTAGCTGAGTGTCGGTCTTAAGATTATCGCTCTTAAGAAAGGAAAAGCTACGAAAAATTTCTCTGTTCAGATTTACCTAGTTCATTATTGCATCTCCAATAGAATTAAAAGGTTGATGTTTTGAATCTTCTTGCGTATGATTGCGAAGTGAATCTCCTCAGGGACCCAAATACATTACCCGCTCGCATGCAGGCGAACTCATAGAGGATGTATTATTCTAGTTTATATTATAACTCTGATTGTAGTGTTATTCTATATAAACTGAGGTGATTTAAGATTGTGGTTTTTTTCCTTCTTTTCTTTCTTTCATTTTTTTTTTGAGATGATTTAATTGTTGTAGTGTTATTCTATACAATATGAGTTGATTCATCAGCAAATGAAATGCATCTCATATTCTATTTATTTTTTGATATATTAAAATATTATATTTTATGACATTAAATATGTATCAAAAGAGTATCAATCATGCATGCAAGGATATATTAAAAACTCAACAAGAGTTGACATTTATCAAGGGATACTCTCCCCTTTGGACATACGCTAAGGGGGTGTTTGGTTCAATAGTGGGTAATAATAGGATTAGGAATCCCATATTTTTTATGGATTCCTATCTAATCCCATATTTTAAGACAATTTTATGTTGTCATGGTATCTTTTTTTTTTCATTTCTATGTTTGTTTCATAACATGAAAAAAATAGAATTCAACTTTATAGAAACCCTCCGGTTCCTTTTCTTTAGTTTGGTTTGGAATGAGAATAGGATTTGGTCTCATAAAATATAGGGTTTGTGAAGAAACAGAATCTGAAAAAAAAGAGGAAGAATAGTACAAATGTGTCAGCTTTCTGCCCAAAATTCGCCCAAATTATTAGGATTTGTATTTCTATAAAATCAGAATATTTTTTCAACTTATTCCTAAATCTATAATTTTTGGGGAACCAAACTCAAGAATAAGATTCATAAAAAATCATTTATTACAATTTTGCCATTGTCAGACCTAAATCCTATTTCTTTTCCATAAAAATGCTGAAACAAACAGCCCCTACTTCTTCAGGGACAAAGATTACTTTCTTTAGTATCGTGTATGGACGGTTAAGATTAAGCAATAGAAGCCAAACTCCATCCAAATACTCATCGATGAAATCAAAACCGTTCATAAGCCACTCAATGGCTATGATTTCTATATGCGTGGCACGAAAGGACGGCGACGCTTCGACAACAACGAGGTCCGACAATGGCTTTTTCCGTCGGGGAAGGGCCGCGATTGTGAATCTGTGATCCGCCCCAAAAACATAGGGATGGGCCCCAGGGATGGGCCCCCCGCTATTCGCTCGTCTTCACCTTGTCTCCTCCCCGATGCGTGGACTTCTGCGCACTGCCAGCTGTCAGTTTCTGGGTCCCAGAGCTCAGTGAGTGAGAATGGGAGGGCCGCCCTGAATAATACTCCTTTGACTATAGGCCAACGGTTAAGGATCAGGTACGGATCAAAATGAACGGCCCGTGTCAGCCCACTGGATTCCTGACCTTTTGACGGAGATCCCCACGCCTCTCTGGCGGAAATCTCCCTCACCTTCGAATTCATCGAAATTCTCCCTCCTACTCTTCTTCTACTTCTAAATGCTGTCCTGACTCAAAATCCAAAAAAAAAAAAAAAAAAAAAAAACCCTAGCTCTCTATCGACCCTCATCAATGGCGTCCTCCGCCCTCACCTGCAACCTCGGCTTCCCCTCTCTCTCCCGTCGCAACCCCGGCTTCCCCAAATCCACTGCCTCGGCGTCCCTCAGTTCCAGTCCCATTTCTAACCCTAACCCTAAATCTCATCTCAGATCCTCACGCCTCTCCCTGTCCCCTCTACGCCTTTCCAAACGACAGTCCCTCTCCCTCCACCGCCTCTCTCCGGTCAAAGCCTCCGCCTCCTCCGCCACTCCCGCCGCCGCCTCCCGCTCTCAGCCGCCCTGGCAAGGCGCCGCCTTGAAACCCCTCGCCGCCTCGATCCTCACTGGCGTCATCCTCTGGTTCGTCCCCGTCCCCGCCGGCGTCACCAAGAACGCGTGGCAGCTGCTCGCCATTTTCTTGGCCACCATCGTCGGCATCATCACTCAGCCGTTGCCCCTCGGCGCTGTTGCCCTGATGGGCCTTGGCGCCTCTGTGCTCACCAAAACCCTAACTTTTGCTGCTGCGTTCTCGGCGTTTGCCGATCCCATCCCCTGGCTCATCGCGCTTGCCTTCTTCTTCGCGCGAGGATTCATCAAGACTGGGCTGGGTAATCGTGTTGCTTATCAGTTCGTCTCCCTGTTTGGCTCGTCGACCCTCGGCCTTGGCTACAGTTTGGTCTTCTCTGAAGCACTTTTAGCTCCGGCGATCCCCTCGGTCTCGGCCCGGGCTGGTGGGATCTTTCTCCCGCTCGTCAAGTCCCTCTGCGTTGCCTGCGGAAGCAATGTCGGTGATGGGACTGAGAACAAGCTCGGATCTTGGTTGATGCTTACTTGTTTCCAAACATCGGTGATTTCGTCCGCCATGTTCCTGACGGCCATGGCGGCTAACCCTCTGAGTGCGAATTTGACGCTAAATACGATTAAGCAGACAATCGGGTGGACGGATTGGGCGGTGGCGGCTATCGTGCCTGGAATTGTTTCACTGATAGTGGTGCCAGCGTTGTTGTATGTGATTTACCCGCCGACTGTGAAGAGCAGCCCTGATGCGCCAAAGCTGGCGAAGGAAAAGTTGCAGAAGATGGGGCCGATGACCAAGAATGAGATCATTATGTCTGGGACACTGCTGTTGACGGTAATTGATTCTTGCTTCTCTGTCACTATGAAGTGCTTTCATTTATATATCTCACAGGGATTAATCATTTCATTGAAACGTGGGTATTTTTGTAGTACTTGCTATCTTTATATCTCTGCGTCAACTTATTAGTTTAAGTGTCCAGTATTTCAAGCATCCATTATAAGACTTTTGTTGGAATATTAGAAAAAATTGCATTTGAATTGTACATAAACAACTGCCTTATTTTATCGTTTTAGGATGAAGCGCATCTCTTGATCTAGTCTTAGAAACTTTAACTTGTTTCCACAAGGACATAGACTCAATTTCTTACACTAGTTAATATGATAACATGAGAAATCTACCATCTATGACGAAGTGCTTATACTAACTATACAATTTTGTACTGTTTAGTTGAGGATTAGAAGGTTATGTTGGGGAAGAGATTGAGCCCAATTGGGAATTTATGAACATTGAACAAAGATTGATAATCCGATAAGAACCAAAAGCTTACACTATTAGGTATAATCCAACTTTCTATTCTTGCTTTCTTAACTTTCCCAAAGTGAGATTATAGTTACGCATGAAATTCCCGACAATCTCCCTCTTCATATGTGAGAATTGCTCAATCATCCATATGAACCATGTGCCTACCATTGACGTTGTCATATCTCTACTAGCATTAACACCCGTAGGATATCCCGCTACCTATTAACTGAACCAGTTAATTATCACGCATACAAACGATCTCAAGCACTATCTATCATGGCGAGTTAATTCAACTTACTAGTTTAAGCGTCCAATATATCAAGCATCCATTATAGGACTTTTGTCAGAAGATTAAAAAAATTGCATTTGAATTGTATATAAACATGAAACAACTTAATTTTTTTCTAAGATTACAGAAAGCGCTAGGCGGCCTAAATGTTAGACTCAACGCTTAGATCCTAGGCGTCTAGCTGGAAGCCTAGGTGTTTTCCTATTTTTTAGTTTTTAATTATAATCACTGGTAGTAAATGCCAATGTTATAGAAAGCTTAGTCGTTGGACTGACACTTAGGTAAATTTATTGAGTTGTGGTAGAGAATGTTTTGTCCAAGGTCGGGAGAGGTAGATGAGGTGTTCATAGTTGGAGTTGAAGAAAGTTAGAGGATGTGGAGGCTGCAATGGAAGAAATCATTTATGCCTAAAGAGTACAGTCCATGTAGACAGACCACGCTCTCCTAGGCGCTCCCAAAATATAGGTGGGAAACCTAGGTACCACCTAGGCGGCTAGATAGGCGCCCAAGCTACCGCATAGGTTTAGGTGGACGCCTAGGCGACCTAAGTGGAGGATTTTTAAAACATTGATTTTTTCTAATATTGACCCAACTTCTTACGCTAGTTAACATGATAATATGAGAAGTCTACCATCCTTGACAAAGTGCTCAAGTTACCAGCTATACAATTTTGTATTGTTTAATTGATGATTAGAAGGTTATGGCAGGGGATATATTGAGTCCAATTGGGAATTTGTGCACATTGTATTGATATTGATAATCCAATTAAACTAAAATCTTAAATTATTAGGTATAATCCAACCTTCTATTTAACCTTATTTTCTTAACTTTTCAAAGTGCGACTATAGTTACACATGAAATTCCCGACGATCTCCCTCTTCATTTGTGAGATTGCTCAATCATCCATGTGAACCATAAGCCTTCCACTGATGCAATCACTCATACGGGCATTCCCGACAATCTCCACTACATGTGAACCGAACCTGTCAATTATCACTCATACGGACATTCTCAAGCACCATCTATCATTGTGAGTTAATCTAACCTTTGGTGTAATCCACTTACCATGCAGCAAAGTGATTATTCACCTCCTTAGTCCCCATGTAGGCTAACTAGATCTTAGTCCATCTGACTTGGCTAAACTAACAACCAAAAAACAACATGGAATGCTAACCGTCCTAGAATCTTTCACCATTTGGGAACTAGTAGAATAACCTGACCTCGGTCATTCTTTTGACACCTTCGAGGTTCACCTTGAACTCATTCTTTATTAGGCCACAACTTATGCTCTGATACCATTTGTGAGGTGGGAGGGGGAGATTGAGCTAGATCGGAGTTATTATGCCTTAAATAGAGGTTGAACCTGGGTTAGTCAGATACGTCATCTGGGCTCCTATATCCATGGCTGACAGTTTCTGTATCCGTGTCCATGTAACACTCCTTGGACACTAGTTGTTGGTGAACTGATTGGACCAATAATGTCCATTCCTCTGGCGTCGCACGACCATGAGGAGACAGTTGGATAAACTAGCTCTGGAGTTTGGTGTATGAAATCTGTGGATTAACACGCTTTACATTGTTTGGCATAAGCTATAAATTCAGGTAACATCATCAGCTAGTAATAGCGAAGGTATTAGAGTCTGTCTCGAAGCTTTAGCTTTGGACTAGCTTCATGAGCTCTACAAGTGTCATCATGGGTTTCAAGCAAAGTGAGTATAGCTAGTTCTGGAGCAGCCGATTCAGAATCCAATTCATGATTATCAGTCTCAACTATCGGTAGAAGAACACCATCGATTGTTGCTTAGTGGATGGTCCTAACCTTTGTTTGGGTGTTGGTGATTCTACCCCTCAGATGGTTCCAACCACTAGTTCTCACATTTGGATGCATGTCCATGATTCTGCCCCTAGTTCTTAGGTTTCAGGGGTGTTTACAATTCTACCCTTAATTTCGACGTTCTGCTTGTCCAAGAGCTATTAGAGCATCTCCTATATAATAAATATATAATGCTCAGAGTATCCTGCCGATTTTGGATGATTTTCTTCCGGCATTCCAACTGTTAGAGCAACTCATCTATATCGATTATGCCAGTCTGATTACTACTACAGCCTTGCTATCATTACCGGTCGCATCATCACTGGTCGCATCGTCACCGTTACTAGCCATGTAGGTTATAGCGTTCTTGAACGACTGGAACTCTTCGTGCGGGAGGCATATGCCGACTCCCTTACGCCTCCTCCCTCTCATCATCTGATGAGAAGATGTCTGGAGGAGATTGCATTTTGTCGTAGACAAAGTAGATGGCAGTCTTAGTGATAGTTGGTCTGAGTTCTCCAGTGTGAACCCTTGGGGTTAGCATCAGAGCTGCAATAGGGAGGGTCGACCGACAATTGGGATCGTCTACCTTGTCTATGCCTACCCCTTAAGGTTGGTGGTGTTTCCCCTTGTGGACTTGTTTTCAGGACTCGTCATATTGATAGAAGAAAACATGAGTTCATCGTCCTTAGCGGACTTTCTCTTGTTGGACTGCCTTTTCTTTTGGGGAGGCGCTAAGTTGCATGGAAACGGGCACGGGTACTGGTATGGGTGCGGGTGCGGGTACGGGACACGACAAATCTGTAAAATGTAGGGTACGGGGACACGACTACATATATATTGAATTAATACTGTATATAAGATAATTTTTTCCCCTTCATGTGTCATTAGAATTAAAATTTCGATCATATTTTTGAGTTTCTTTTATCATAATGATTATCGTGAATTGTAAACTACTCATTTTTTTACTAGACATCTTAACGACCCCATTAACTATATAGTTTTAAACTTGGGTATGGACTGAAACGAATCCGACCCGTATCTCATTAGTTTCAAAAGACGGATGTGAAGTGTAAGCTCTACGTCCAGGAAGTCTTTGACAAGTGTTTTAAATTAACACATATATCATATAATTGAGTACATGTTGTAATAAATGCATGCATATATTCAAGAAGTGTCCATGAAGTTTGGGTACGGGAAAGTGTCGGGTACGTGTCCGGTACGGGTACGGCTTCATTATAGAAGTACCCGGGTAACATAGGGGAGGCGGAGTCATCCCCCAGTTAACCGGCTAAAGACCGAAATTCTTGATAGCTGCATGTTGGAATAACAACACGAATTGTTAGGGTACTCCTTGCATGATGGTAGGAAGTGCATCAGTGTGAGTGGCCAACTGTTATAATATGATAGTGGCAGTGATTGGGTGCAGTCAGAATCATGTAAATAGTATTAGCAGTGCTGCTGAAATGTGCTGGAAGTTTGGTGTTCAGATAGCCCCTCATATCAATGATGGGATTTGGCTCTACAATCCCCTATGAAATTGTTGGTTTTGTTCTCCTCATCCTTAACATCGTGTCGGTGATAACCTTGCGCAGGATGGGGAGTTAGCTTGTTGCGTGCAACTAACTTAGCCTTAGAGTAGGCTATCTTCTTGTTCAGTGCGAGGTTACCGTGCACCACTCATCGGCATTATCTCCCTATGAAGTTGCTTCTTCTGATATTTTGGGGACTATGTTTGAGGCACATGTTTTGAGAGTGATATGGCCCTCTTGTATGTCACATATTTGGGGGGAATTAGAACTAACTCATGTGGGATCCGAGGAATCTACTAGTCATGTTGAATGACCGTTTCATCCCTGTTGGGCTGATGTAGCACTGAGTTGATCATATGTGAAGGTTTGCATTTTTGACTGCCCACATTCAGTTAATAAGAAATCCATTAAAGCTTAAGCTCCTTCCTTTTCTTTCTCACCATTCATTATAGCAGTCTTCTTACAAAATTTTCTTTGTTCTATGGGCCAAATGGTGTTTGTATTTTGTACTTTCAATATACATGGTTTGTTTTTGCTGGAGCATAGGCTCTATCTAATTATATATTTGAAGGAAAAAAACTAGCTTTGCTTAGAAGACTATGTTCCCAGCTGTGATTTACTATGTTTCATACATATTTGTATACTACTGCTGGTTTCTAGTTAATGATGGTACTGTCCATCCATAAGCAAGAAAGCTAGCTATTGAATCTCTTATATCTCTATATACAGGTGCAAATGGGTATAGGGAGTGAAAAGCATAACTCTATTTGAAAAAGCAGGTGTAATTATTAATATTTTGCTTACACAACCATGATAACTCTTGTTTGACACAGGTTGGCCTTTGGATATTTGGAGGAAAACTGGGTATTGATGCAGTGACAGCTGCAATTCTTGGATTATCCGTTCTTCTTATAACAGGGGTTGTGACATGGAAGGAGTGTTTAGCTGAATCAGTGGCTTGGGACACCCTTACCTGGTTTGCTGCTCTTATAGCAATGGCTGGATACCTTAACAAATATGGATTGATCTCTTGGTTTAGCCAGACTGTAGTAAAGGTACGAGTTCTTTTTCCATATTTTAATATTCTTGAAGTTTCTTCTTGCATGTAATACTTTTTTCTTGTATGATTGAAGAAAGCACCAAGTTTAGCATATTAGGATCTTAATTCTTGTTGCTTGTTATTGCCTGTAAGGTTGTTAGCTAGCACCGTGGCTTCTTACTTGATTCTCAAATGGTAGAATGGCCTCTTAACTAGCAAAATGGTTTCCCAATTATTTTTAAAATAGAGTGTTAATTTTAGTTTGTCTCTAGTGCCTTATTGTTCTACGTCATTTGGAGCTACCATCCCTTTTACATTTCTCTTAATTGCTGATAACGTCTATATTGCTGCTTCTGAACTTTTAAATTTTTTACTTAGTTTCCGTCTCACATTTCTAAAACAAAATTTTCTTTTCTTTTAACTCGTTACTCTTCAGAAATTTTTTGCATACTATTCAGTTTCTGTTGGTTTAACTTTGTTTACATGTACGGTTTATCTCTTCTCTAAATCTAACTTATATGTTACTTTCTTACCTTAGTCATATAAACTGTCTACACTAGTTGTTATATTGTCCATATCAATTTCTTATATTTTTTAGCTGTTATATCACCTGTATCAATTATTATGTACTTTTGTTTCTCAACGTCAACTATAATTTGCGTTACTTGAAGTAAGTTAATTATTTCTAGTTTGATGTCACCTGCGAGATTTCAAGTTCTTTCCTTTGTTTACCTTGTTCATTCACGTCTCTCTGCTCTTTGTTGTGAGCAAATTTAAAAAAAAAGTTCTCACTGGTGAAATGGTGATTTCTCTTACACATCTGGAAGGTCTCTCTAACAAGAAAATTCCATGGAATTTAAACCTTTCTGCATTGTGCTCTGAGACGGTGCAGAGCTTTTGTTCCCAGGTTCAGTTGGAGACCACGGGCTGGATTGATCAATAAGTCTTTAAAGAGAAAAAGAAGTAGTTTTAAGCTAGGAAAGAGAGTAGCCATCAGCCATCAGATTGATTGAGTCCGGGATAGGACAATATCGTTGATTGGGATCAAGAAAAGTAGCAAAGGGTTGGTGCTATGTGAGAAAGAGGATGGAGGAATTTTTGGGTTATGCAATTACTCGGATGACGATAGATATGATTACTAGTATGAAAGGGAATAAGCTAAAATATCTGGTGGAGAGTAACAGACCTCCTAGAGTAACACCAATCAGAGGACTTGCAATAAGTAGACTTCATATTATTCGGGACGCATATATTTAGCAATAATTAAGCTTCATATTACCCAGATTAGGTTTTTGTTAAAGATTAGTACGAAACACGAGTAATAAATACATTGACCTTGTTCTTCCCATTAATTAGATCCTCTCATTTCCCTCAACGAAATACAGCCAAAGGAAATTTTGTGTAACAAGCATGTGCGAAAAATCTTTTTCGAAGTTAGAATTTTATGAACTTTCACAAAATAACTCTACCTGAAGCCACCGTAGTTTTTGGGTTGTCAAAAGCTTAGCAACCTCTGAAGGGAATTTCAACTAGAAATAGTTTCTGACTTGCAACTGAACATTGCGATATCCTAGAGTTTACTGCTTATGATACCTGGTAGTGCCTCTAGTCTGAAATCTTCAACTGTTACACCCATTGAGTAGACTTGACCATGTTTTCAAATTTCATGTTGAATACACATTTTTTGCACCCATCACCTGGTGAAATAATGGTTTAATTTTCGGAAACCTATTATTTTGTCAGGATGCACATATTTATAGTTGTGATTTCTCTTCCGGTCTGCTTTATTAGAAACTATGCCTTTTCCTTTCAGTTCGTTGGGGGCCTGGGTCTTTCATGGCAACTATCATTCGGCATCCTGGTGCTTCTCTACTTCTACTCCCATTATTTCTTTGCCAGTGGAGCTGCACATATTGGAGCCATGTTCACAGCTTTCTTATCAGTTGCCAGCGCATTGGGCACTCCTCCCCTCTTCGGGGCGATGGTCCTCTCGTTCCTCTCCAACCTCATGGGCGGCCTAACCCACTATGGTATCGGGTCTGCCCCTGTCTTTTACGGTGCTAATTACGTTCCATTGGCGAAATGGTGGGGTTATGGATTCCTCATCTCCGTCGTCAATATTATCATTTGGCTCGGCATTGGGGGTTTCTGGTGGAAGTTTATTGGCTTATGGTGAAGTGTTGCATGATTAAGTCCATGGTGCACTAATTTTTGCTTTGAGCTTAGTATCCCCCATGTTTGTTGTTGGGGAGGCATTGAAATTTCAAAATCTGTTGTTGGATTTTTTGATAGAGATCAGGAAAGAGAGAACATAAGTGAAAATTGTCAAGAAATCGATTTTTTTCTATATTAGCGGAAAACTTTGTCCCAAGTTCAGAGATAATTTGCTGGATTTTGGTGTTTGTTGGCTTTTGTTGCAATTATTGCCCGTAAAATTAAACCAATCACTAAGACTTCGTTTGGATACCATGGTGTTTTTATTATTGTGTTATGTGAAAAAAATATCATAGTGTTGCGTTTTTTCCCTAAAATGTTTTCAAAACACAATGTAAAGTATTATTGGTTAACACTGGTTTGACCTATTACAACATTAGTATTAAATATATTATTAATGTTGAAATCTAAAAGTTATTTTGTGGAAACCTAAAAGACAAAATGAATGTGGACATTACATTGAATGTGGAATATTAATTAGTGATTTTTCATTAGTTCAAATGTCCTTTTATTTTTCATAATGTATCTATAAATTGGATCATGTATGGAAAAAGAAGATGGATGAATAAAATGACAATTTCTCTTCTTCTCTTGTCTCTTGTCTATCTCTTGTTTCATTTCTTTAGTATATTACAACACGTTATCAGCACGAAAGCTCTAGCTAGCCGGTTCGTAATCGTCCGTTGGTGGTAAGAGGTATTTCAGTGTACACCCTTACGAGGTAACAATTTCCACATGATACTCCAGAGGGTGTATTTGCAATTAACCCTTTAGTTTATACTGAATGAGTTTCTTGGATGAGATCGTTCAGATCTTCCGGTGGTCTTAACTAATACTTAGCTAAAAGCTTTTACCTAAAAGCTTCTTCTTCTTTGTAGTTTGTTATTTATATCTAGTACAAGCTGTGATCTCTGTTTGATGGAGCTCCAGAATACAAGGAAGTCCACCTTTAATTTTTAGGCATATGGCATAGATTGGTATATAAGTCGACAACTTTTATTCATTGCAAATTCTTGAAATGTCCACTTACCTTATGCAAAGAGTTTCTCAATAAAATCCTCTGGTTTTCATACACAGTTCATTTCTAGTTTGTTTCTATCCTAAGGATAAATTATGATTCATTATGAATGCATAAATGTCCTGATTTCTGAATATGCAGCACAAATATGTTAACCTAGGTTTTCATGTTGATCTGCAATGATGCAAGTGTAGCATGTGTTACCTAGTATTTCATTATGATTCATATCTCAGTTTTCTTTACATGGTAGAGGTTATATCAAACCAACTACTAAACAACATATAGCCTTAGTATGGGGATTTACTCAATTTTGTATGAGCATCGCCTGGCACAGTATGCTTCTGGTTTTATCCATTTCATTTTATTATATGGCATAGAAATGTATGGCAATGACACATATTTCAGTTTTATTATATCCAATTTTTATATTTTTATAGCATGTTAAATATTATTTCCTAAAAGGTTAGGCTAAATGTCATGAAACCCATTAACTTTTGATGACTATCAGATAACCCCCATAACTATCAAATATCCGAAACCTTTCGAGTTTTTATTGGTTCCTCATGCGAGTTTTATTGGTGAGTTAATAGTTACAAGTAAAACATTGTTGATGGTTGAGGGCTCTTTCATAAAAAGTTGTTATTTTATATCTGAAATTCACTTGCCTAGTTTAGTAGATCTCAGTCAAACAGGTTGGTATCCATTCTCTGCATTATGTTTTGCATGTGTTATAACCATTGATGCATGTAAGTGCTAAAAATATTTATCGGTTTTCTTCCCATCTCTTCTGAAGAAACTATCTATTAGTATGTCTCCAAAACGATGTGCATTAAACTTTTCACTCATTTTCACCCCAAATAGTTTTGGCCTTCGTCTCCAGAACGATGAGCACGCAGAATATTGCCGGGGCAGTTGCCTAATTTCTTGGTCACCTTTTATTGATATTTTATAATCATGGTTAACAATAGCCCATCATTTTTCTAAATCGAAGTTCTCTTTCTCTCCTTACGGGGAGCTAATTTTTTCTATCAGAATTGAAACAGTACAAGATCACTAGTGAGCCACTATATTTAAATTCTTGGCCTATTCGCAGTGGTTCGTCACTTGAATGGTAGGTCGAGTACCGGTTGACTAACTCTTGTACCTACATTAAAGAATTTATCTGAAAACTTGTGTTATATTAGAGATTCAGCAGTTTTGCAGTAAGCCATTGATTTAGCACAGAACATTTGTAATGGGTGACGGTACACAATCTTCAGAAGAGGATGACTTGCTAAGGTAACACATGAACATGCAAGTATGTATATTCATATTGATGACAATAAATATCATTTTATTCATAGAAGAATTTCCTTCTCTTATCAAGCTGAACCTTTAATCATAGAATGAAAACTTAAAATTAAGTTGTGGGTTTTTAAAACTCATGTTGACATCCATAAGTGATCCATTTTTTATTGCTAATTGTACTGATTCTCTTTCTCCACTGAAATTATACAATATTAGTTTATATCCAAAATTGTCTTGGTGGTGCCTTATGAGCTACCCGGTGCATTATAATAAATCACAAGGTGGTGTTTTGAATCTGGCAACCTTGAGTTTAGAAGAAATGATAGCACAAACTGATTATGCATTTGTTTAATTTCTACTTCCTTGAGTTTGTAATGGTCATTGATCATCCAAGCATTAAAAATTTTGTGTGAATTTTAATATCAGGCTAGTTTGCCAGAAGCAAACATTTGAAAGATAATCTTTATAAAGATCTTTAGAAAAAGGAGCTTGATGATTTTGGTGATTATGTGTGATCTTATTACAATGTGGATATTTATAATTACTCATGCACTAATATTTAGTCCCCATGATTAGTGCACTGTGATATATGACAGTAATTATTACTTGTCTTTGGTCTCAAACGTTCATTTTTACTGTAATATATGATTAGTGCATTATGATTTTTGCACGATTATATCTCTTGATTCTTTAAGTATTTTTGCCCAGAAGGCAAACACTTTAAATTTTCACTCTATTAATTAAGACGTAAAAAAAATTAACGCCTCACTGAAAAAATATTCACTTTTTCTGGGCAATCCCTGAAGGATCGCTTTGATCTATGAAAGTTCTTTTCCCCGTTCCACACAAATAAAATTGTACTCCAGCAGCAGTACATGACCAAGAATTTAACTTAGCATTCTGAATTGATATCTATATTAGTAGTCGCAGAGAAGCACAACCAATTGTTGATTAGAAATCACAATGTTAGACTAGTTGGCTTACGAGTTGTGTTTGTAGCACATGCTACAATTCAGAAAATTACTTATATGCGTGGACAAGGGGGGCTATGAACATAGTAGGAGATCGTATCCTATAGCCATTTTTAGATTTTAAATCCTCGATTGAATGCAATTCAACAAGTAACTTTGTACTCTTGCAGTAGTACAAGACTAAAAATGAACTAATCCTTGCATTAGTAGTTGTTAAAAACACAACCAGCTGTTGTGAAAAACCGTAATGCAAGTTTAATTGGTTCACACGTGGTGCCTGAAGCACATGTCATAATTCAAACTAATACTCGTAAGCTTAGACGAGGGGAGTTAGTGGACATTTAAGTGGATCTTATCGAGGTGGTCAAGGTAAACTATTTGGTTTTTCTATATTTGGATTATATGCATTTGTCAGACAATTTTAATTTATCTTCAGTGTGCTTTAAACTCTTATGAATCTATGTAGTTTTTATTCATATGTGTATACTTTAGAATTTGTCTGACCTAAAATATACCATGTTGCGATGAGTTTGAGATTTAGTGACCTAAATTCTTTTAAATTCTGGCATGAGCGATGGGGTCATCTTGGGCAAAATATGATTTGTCGGATTTCCTTAAATTAAATGGGGCATTCAAAACAAATCCGACCAACTGCATATCATAATTTCCCCCTTTATCTATTACGTGGTAAAGAAGCGAAACATTTCCCATCTGCGTATTCTTTATTTGCAGTCTATGTTTCTAAATCACCACCCTAGCGTACCTCTATGGGGCCTCAGCGAAGGTAAGGTACATATATTATTCATGAAACTCCGTCAATAATTTAGTACCTATGGCTTACCTATGGCTTATATCAGAAGATATCAGGGGATCAATTTACAATTTGGTACGCTGACTGCATTTTTTTTGAAGATCAATTCTCGACATTAGGGGGAGATTAGCGCCCAAAATATGAAAGAATGTCGAGAAATTTCATAAAATTAAAAGAATCTTCATTCACGTACTAGTAGGCTGAACTAGAAGTTCAGTATAAATTTATCTGCCAAATAAAGGAGTGATTAAGCCCCATATTCATCTTAAATATATCGACTAATGATTTGGTACGCCAGAAGCGTACTGTGCCAGAAGCATATAAAACTTATTAGTGAAAAAGATAAAAGTCCGCGGCACATCAAATCTAAGAAAGACAGTCACTCCCATAACCTCCGGAAGAGGCTTGTCCTGAAGACGAAATCTCCAGTAAATTGCACGTGCACTTGATAATCATAATATTGGAGATGCGGAACGTCCAAATCCAAACGTTAAGGGAAATGTCGAGGATTTGGTTAAAATAAAATAAGCTTTGAAGTGGCCACGAATTTGTGAAAAAGGAGAAATATATAATAGAAATATAAAAGTTGTCGACAACATAGTTGCCTCTACAGTTGCTCTTACTATCTCTGAAAATAATCTGGATCCAGAACCTAAGTCGGTAGCAGAGTGCTTGAAGCACTCGGACTAGGTGAGATGGAAAGTGGCAATTGAGGCTGAGCTGAACTCGCTAAAGTATTTTGAACCTGTAGTTCATATATCCCTGCAGGATATAAATGGGTCTTCATAAGAGAATTATAAGGTGGTGAGATATAAAGCGAGATTCATAGCTCAATGGGTTCATGCAGAGACCCAACATCGATTTAGATGTAAAATATTCTCCTATTAGTGATTGTATTATGTTCCGCAAGTTAATACCTATGGCAGAAATTATGAATTTATATATATGCAGTAAATGGACATCTTAGTCGTGTTTTTAAGGTGTCATTAGACGCTAATGTTTATATGTAAGTCCCTGATGGACTTAAAATTCCCGAATTACGGGAAAAACAAGAATCGCAACATGTATAGCATTAAATTGCAAAGGTCGTTATACGACTTGAAACAGTCGGGTAGAATGTGGTATAACCGACTGAGTGAGTTCCTCCTTAAGAGGAGATATGCAAATAATGATGTTTGTCCTTGTGTGTTTATAATGAAATCCGAAAATAGCTTCTGTATCATCTTATTCTATATTGATGATATAAATGTTAGTGAAACGCACAAAGAGCTTACAGAAGCTAGCTCATGCCTAAAGACGGTGTTTGAAACGAAATAAAGTTAGGAAAACCAAGTATTGTCTCGACCTGCAGATCGAGCATGTTCCTAAAGAAATATTGATATACCAGTCAACCTACCTGAAGAAGGTCATGGAGAGATTTTAAAATGAATAAATTTCATGAACATAGCACACCAATGGTTGTTAAATCCCTTGAAGTGGATAAAGACCCATACAAACATAAAGAAGATAACGAGGATATTTTAGGACCTGAAGTCTCATATTTAAGCGCGCTATTGAAGCACTTCTTTATCTCGCAAATTGCACTATGCTTGACATTGTATTTACGTTATACTTGCTAACAAGAATTAGTGCATCTCCTGGAAGGAGAAATTGAAATAACGTTAAATATATCCTCTGATATCTTCAAGGTACAAAAGATCTTGGACTATTCTATAAAAGAAACCAAGATACGACATTGGTGGGCTATTCGGATGCTGGCTACATGCCTGATCCCCATAACGCCAGATCCCAGACTGGTCATGTTTTTCTCTGTAGTGGTACCGTTATTTCTTGGAGGTCTATTAAGCAAACAATGGTTAATACTTGAAACCACTCAGAGATTGTTCCTCTATACGTCTCCCACGAGAATGTGTATTCGGATGCTGGCTACATGCCTAATCCCTATAACGTCAGATCCCAGACTGGTCATGTTTTTCTCTGTAGTGGTACCGTTGTTTCTTGGAGGTCTATTAAGCAAACAATGGTTAATACTTGAAACCACTCAGAAATTGTTCCTCTATACGTCTCCCACGAGAATGTGTATGATCACTGATAAAACACATTCGATGATCGTGTGGCATATTAAACGAGGAGATTTCCCCCGATGTCCTTTCTAAGGACAATGTAACTTGTGTTGCATAAATAAGATGTGGAAAATTTTTATCCACTTGCACTTGAAAATAACAATAAGTTCGCTCTATTTAGTGACAATCTAGAAGATTTGATCACCAAATCCCTTAATACATCTACTTTTGATTTTATGGTATCATGCTTGGCCACCATAGTATGCATAGACTTGAATGTTTGTTGTCTTGAGGGGGAGCGATTTATTTTTCAGAATAATCCTGAAGATTAAGCCCTGAAGGCGGTAGCTATACTCTTTTTTCCTTAGCTAAGTTTTTATCCCATTGGATTTTTCTTAGCCAAAGGTTTTTAACGAGGCAGCTAATGCAGCACAAGTTTGGATCCTGAAGATCTATAGTTATACTCTTTTTCCCTTTGCTAAGTTTTGTCCCACAGGGTTTTCTTAGCTAAAGGTTTTTAATGAGGCAACTAATGAAACACAAGAATCTACTTATGTCGTGTACTCTTTTCCTCGACTAGTTTTTCTCCCACTGGGTTTTTCTAGCGAGGTTTTTAACGAGGCATTGACATTTCAAAGTAATGTCCAAGGGGGAGTGTTGAAATCTAAAAGTTATTTTGTGGAAACCTAAAAGACAAAATGAATGTGGACATTACATTGAATGTGGAATATTAATTAGTGACTTTTCATTAGTTCAAATGTCCTTTTATTTTCCACAATGTATCTATAAATTGGACCATGTATGGAAAAAGAAGATGGATGAATAAAATGACAATTTCTCTTCTTCTCTTGTCTCTTGTCTATCTCTTGTTTCATTTCTTTAGTATATTACAACAATTGATATATTATATATTAATTATAATAAAATATATTATAAATAAAATGTTATAATATTTAGTTTACATTATTATAGTATTATAAGTATTAAATATAATGCAATATAATATTATATAATAAATTATAATATTACATTGCACTTTAATAAGTTATATTATATTATAATTATTATTATATTATAATTATTACATTTTATTGTTAAATAATTATATATTTAATTATTTTGGTATATCAATTTGTTATTGTTATACATTATAATAATGTTATTTTATTATTAATATAATATTATACAATAATTAATATAATATTATATTATACTATTATTCATATAATATAATATTATTAATAATGTTAATATTATGTTATTAATAAATTAATATATGATAAATATTTTAATATTATGTAATATATTATAGTTTTTAATATGTTAGAGTTTATTAATAGTACTTTAATAATATATTAATAATTTATGATATAAATAAATATTATTATATTATGAATTTATTATTTTACATTAACATTTGTTAGCAATAAATTGTTTTATTAATAAAAAATATTTTGCTTTATAATAAATTATATTATTTATTATATAATATATTAATATTTTCTATATTATATTATATTTACTATACAATATATTATTATAATAATATTATTATATTATTATTAAATATATTACTATTATATAATATTTTATAATTATTAATTAATTTATTAAAAATTTAATAATATTATAGCGATTATACTAACGCATAGTATATTATTATATCATTATTATATTATTATTTATTAGCAATAACTTTTTATTATTTTTATTAGTTTATTTATATTTTATTGTTATTTATTATTATATAATACATTATTAAAATATTAAATACTATTGTTTAATATGTTATTATATTATTACATAAGATATTTTATTTATTATATTTTTATATTATTTAAATAAATATTACTAATATATTAGATTAACTATAATATAGTGTAGTATAATATAGTATAATGTAATAAGCATGTTGATAACAACTCTATATTAATTATATTTAATATATTATGTTATATATTATATTAACACATTCTCAAACTCAAAACCAAAACACCGAACTTAAAACGCCTAAAAGATGTTTTGAAATAAGTATTGTGTTTTTTGTTTGAAGATGATTTAGCTCAAAAAACACAATGGTTTCTAAACGCGTGGTGTTTTATTTTTGATAAAAACACCACGATACCCAAACGAATGCTAAGTTTAGGCTCCGTTTGGTACGTGGGAATGGGGTGGAATGGAATGTCATTTTCACTTCTCATTCCCTCATACCAAACAAAACTTATTTCTAGATGTTGGAATGACCATTTCCATGTAATGGCCATTCTCACTTTTTGTGGGAATAGGCATTCCAAGTGAGAAGATAGGGAATGATCATTCCCATTCAAGGAGAGAATCCAATTAGTTAGATTTTTTTTTCAATTATAAGATTTTTTTAATTATACCCCTATTAATAATAAGAATCAATTTAAAAATCATGGTTTATGACTACGTATTCTCATTTTCTCTCAGCTACTAATTATATTCGAACAATAGGAATTTTTTGCAGGGTAGGGATTAAAACTAGTGGTACATATTTCAGTAGCATATTAAAACTAGCGGTACATATTTCATTAGCCTATTATATCACAATTGCTCAACATAGGAGCAACACGATTTAATATAAAAACAGATACAACTGAAACTATATATTATTTGCTGATTGAAATTCTTTCATGTCAATATTTTTTTTGGTCAATCAAATTTTTTTTTGTTTATTCACCAATGTTTATTCACCAGCATATTATATTCTTTTTGAACTTTTGCTATTGTTTTCCCACCATAAAGAACTATATGTACCCATTGCGTACATGTTTGATTGTGGTTCATGCACAACAATAAATCTAACTTTTGATTGAAAAATATTTGACCCAATATTTATGAAAAGAGGAAACACTCGCTAAGAAATTGACCAAAATATTAAAATTATCAAAACCATATCATGTCTAGACTACATATAGAGGTATAAGGGCATTATTATAACACATACCTAGATTAATATAACATATGCAGAAATAGTGAGAATTTTTAAAAAAATATAAACGAAACATACACCTGATCAATAACATGCGCATTAGTATAACACATACCTAGATTAATATAACATATGCACAAATAAATTTTTTTAGTTATTATCATTAATGTTTATTTTTATCTTATTAAAAATCTATGTTGTTATAAGGGCATTATTAGAAAATGAGATTCCATTCTCACTTGTGAACTAGTGATACCAAACATGGGAATGTGAATTAGATTTTCATTCTAGCTTCATTCTACAAACGCACCCAAACAAGAGAATGAGAATGGTCATTCCATTCTCACATACATTCAATTCCATTCCTTCTTCCATTCCATTCTCACTTGTCTTCATTCTCACGTACCAAACGAGGCGTAATGGTTTTTCTCGCCGTTTTTCTCGCAAGCTTTCTCTATCACAGGGCAACAAAAAAAAAAGGGTTAAAAAAAAGTCCAAAACCTAGGGAAGAGTGTATTTCATCTGTAAAAGTAACTAACAAAGCTCGAAATTCTTTTCCTCTCAAGGACACTTTAGTTATTGACAAATTATATGAGAAGAGGTCAAATGAGATAATTTTAAAATTCAAAAAGATATTGCGAAACACCCTAAAGTTTAGCGAGAGTCGTTAAATAAACAAACTTCAGGAGAGTTATGTGCGATACCCGACAAAGTTCAGGATAGTCACGTGAAACAGCTTGCTCTCTTTTAACGGCGCAAATTACATGATTTAAAAAAAAAGGGAAAGTCCAGTTCTTTAAATAATGGCATTTTGACAATCATCGGGCTCCGTTAGCTGTGGAACTCCTACGTAGTTAATAAATACCACCCTCTAAGAACACTCCCGCTCTCTAATTTCTACACTAACAAGTCAACAGTAGAAAATTCTATTACCGTGTTTATATACAAAATAAGACGATGCTCAATCATTTCCCCACCACACACACAGCTAATAAACTACTAGCTTTTAATTAACGCAACACGATCATGAAGAGCAGCAACCTATGCTTCCCCTCTAGCCAGTAGAAGTGCGCGCGCTAAATTAATTAATAAATTAAACCGTGCCTGATCACTCAAAGCGCAGGCCACACGCTCCCGCGCGCCTTAAATTACTCCCGCAAAGGTTAGTTCCTCGTCACGCTATCCAAATTGGGGTGACCAAATCCTAGCTACTCACGAAGGACAATTTTCAAAACCAACCTGTTTTGAATCTTTAATCTAAAAAAAAAGACTCGTCTTAAACTTAATTTTAAAAAACCGATCCAGTTGGCTGAAACTGGGTCGATTTTAAAAATAAAAAATAAAAAAAAGTTCCCAAACTTCACGGGAGTTGAAGTCACGTGAGGTTTTTAATTTACGTAACAAAACTTCACAGGACTTCAACTCCCGTAAAGTTTGAGAACTTTTTTTTTCAAACACCGACCCAGTTTCAACCCGACTGGGTCAGTTTTTGAGATTTTTTTTTTTTTTTTTTTTTTGTACAAAGAAGTTTGTTTTGAAAATTTGTCCCAGTCATGAAACTAGCATATGAATAAGGTCATCACCCCAATTAATCTTGTCACCGAGTGGAGTGAGCTCTGAAAGTGTGCCCACCATCTATCTCCCTCCACCACTTGGGAAATTTTTTTTGCCGCTAATATATCCAAAAATTATCATATCCGTACTAAGAGGCGCATACACATGCTCCTTCTTTCAAAGCGCACTAGTTAAGCCACGAAATTTGAGAACCCAGCCTCGTCCCAAGTGGGCGAGAACCAGGATAAGACGTCCTCGCTATCTCTATTAATTAGTAAGTGGTGATGGTAGTGAGGATTAGTTATTCCTCAATCGATGCCTTAACCGGGATAGTGCTCCTCGATGACGTGTCTAATCCCGATTTGTGGGTGCTAATTGGGGGAGGGTTTGCGTAACGAGGGCCGGGGTTTATGTGCTAATCGGGCACTGACAAGTCAGCGACAAAAGCAAGCCGAGTTATTCGGCACCCAGAATGAATTAGATTTCCTGCTTAGAAATTATAGATGGGCCTGCACCCACATAGAAGGCAAGTGGGCCCGTTTGTTAGCTCGTTGGGATCCTACGCAGCCCAAGCATGCAGAATAAAGTGAACGTGAAGTTTTTAGCACTCCAGTATATTTTGGCCCATGACCGTCTCTCGTGAGCAGAACTCCCTCTTGTGTATCTCTCTTATTATAAATACGTGTGGCATGCGTGTACATTGCAATAGGAAGGGGGGGGAGAGAGAGAGAGAGACTTGCAAGTGCATTCAAGGAGCTCAAAACTCTTTTAAGATTGGAGAGCTCGACTTGGGAAGGTTGCAACTAAGGTAAGTGTGCTATTTTGGCCTTCTATTTTCATTTTGTACGTGTAGCTAGCGTGTGATTTTGGGAGCAATGTAATAATTAATGCTACGAGACCAATAAGGGGGACAAGTGACCCAAAATATGGGACCAATAGGGGGGACAAGTGAGGTATCCCCCTCCTATTGGATAACGAGTTAGTCACCATTAATAATGGCCAACTCATTATCCAATAGGAGGGGGACATCTCACTTGTTCATCTTATTGGTCTCATATTTTGGGTCCCAGTAGCAAAACTCTTTTATTAGTTAGTGCAAATTCAATGGGTATGGATTTAATAGGATTTAGTAAAGAAGTTAGGTGATCTTAGGATGCCGGACATTAATTGCAAAAGAAATGAGGGATTGGTAATACATTAACTGGGATTAAAATGACAGTGATTAACTATTGGTTGTTTAAAATGGGGGAAAATATGATGAGGTGCGAGCAAAAGATATTGCAACAAATTTTAGATGCGTCATGAGATAATAATGCGTTATTACTTTCGAATGAAACGTTTTTAGTAATTTTTTTTTAGAATGATGCGAGTGTTGTAGACGTTGTGACAACTAATAAGAACCCAACTTTGTTAGCATGGGTAGGTTACTTAGGTCTTTGTCATCTTCACGTATTTATTCAATAACGTTTCTCTCTCTGTGTGTGTGTGTGTGTGTGTGT
>BQKN01066530.1:1004765-1022073 GCA_022839385.1 Asparagus kiusianus
AACATCATCCTAGAGGGAGTAATTGAAAATTCCGTCATGCAAGCTTCAACTATTCTTAAGAATAGTCACCATAATAAAATATTCAAATTCCTTAGTTCTTATTTTATAGAATAATTGTAGATAATAGCTTTTGTTTTATAGAACAATTGCAGATAATCCCCCTCGCATAGACCTTTCATAACAATTGCATAACATAATTGAAATGGATTCAGGACCTATATTATTAAAATATATAGAAGGTTGAAGAACCTATTAAGTATCGAAAGTAGATGATACTATACTTAATTGCGAAGCTCCAGAAAAAAGCAAACGTAAGATTATTTCATCCTTGTCTTATTTTCTCTCCTGTAATTTTCCAATGGATAGTTTTCAATCACAGTAGCATAAATGCAGTAATATACCCTTTGTTTTGAAGCGAATTAATAGCACAGTTAAAACAACAGGAACCGAAAAAAGATGACAAGGGAATTGTGATACCACAGATTAAGAATGCCTACAGGAAGGCAGCATGTAAGTAGATACTTAGTATTACAAAAATGTGAATGGTGATAATCAGTTTCAAATATGGGTGTAGTTATGATATACTCAAGGCACATGAAACTAGCATATACATGTTTTTACCCGCCAATGGTGCAATAATTTCTGCAACGGTGCTTTAACTACATGTATCGATAGGAAGCATCTTGAAGGTCTTCTACAGTTTATACGTGCGCCCACCTAGTCTTATAAAAATAACGAAGAATTTCCACAAGCGCATACTAGTTTCATTCCACAATTGTGCCCGATCATTATAATATCCACAGGTCAAGTAATAGAAGGGAGCAGAAGGAATAAAGTGTGGGAAGAGGAAGATAGCCTTCAGTCATGGCGACCTTAGCTTCATAGTAATGCCTGGATGTCAATCTCAACGAAGGTGCAAGGGTCATTTATGCCAAAATTCTTCAAGACCTGGAAAACGAGGAAGCAACTTTCATCGAACTAAATATAACGTAAGTACAATTGTCCTTAAAAAAAGTAAATCAGAAGAGAGGAAACAAGATCTCATTTTCATATGGGATTCAAGTGCAGCGATTTTATTTACGTGATACCCCATTATGAGGAAATAAGCTCGTAACAGGCCTGGAGTTTCTAGGTACAGTTATTTAAGCAATCAGGAAAGTCACCTGCATACTGATACCTTATTCAGGATAAGCTGGAACAGACTGATTATAAATAAAATTAAATATTAAATTCACCTTAAGCAAATAGTTATCTTAGAGAGACCACCAAATCAAACAAATTAGAAGGCTAAATCAACACAAATGTATTCCACTTTTGTTAGTGTTTGACTTACAGAGATCCCTCCATGAGGAGAGATACTCTCGTTTAGTTTGATTAGAGGTATTTGTCGACCATAAGGAAAAAGAAAAGCAAATAGAATAACCAGCATAGGTGATGATCCTGGATTGCACAACCATTATTACATCACAGATTAATATAATTAGTTGAATTCACTCATCTTGTTCAAAATGCAAGAAACCATAAAGTTGAAGATCATTAAGTTAAAGAGCAGTATTAAAGAAACAAGATCTTTAAAATTCAGAGTAATGCTGTGACGATAAAAATACCTCTGGATGAACAATGCCAAAGGAGCCAATTTTTTTCTCTTCAAGGAAGATGTTGCATTGTCTCTTTGGAAGATATTGTGGTTCCTTCAGCCAACAACAAAATGAGGTATCAGCATGCTGCTTGTTATATCATAGTGAACGAGATAGGAAATATGTAAAATAGAAAAAACACCAGCAGATTCTTACATCTGAAGGCCTCTTATAATCATCAATTTTGACCTTAGGAGCAACCTTCATGATTCTATCCACTAAGCCAAGAATTACCTGCAAAGCATTGCATATTAAGTACAATTCTATATTCAAAACCCACCAAAACATTGCATATTAAGTACAAAACTGCATCCACCAAGCCAAGAATTACCTCAGCACAACGTGGGTAATTCTTGGCTTTGGTGGGAAGGACTTTAATGTGATATGAGGCTGTGTTTGGCAGTTGCAAAATAAGATTGGGTGAGACTAATTTTTGCTTATCTAGCTTAGAGTATGTCCATGTAGGGGTTGGTAAAAAAGAAAGCTATAGAATTTGAACTAGAAAAAACTAGTTCAAATCTTGCCCAAGTTTTGCCAAACTAACAACTAGTTTTTGAACCATACTTGTATCTACTAAAACTAGTTCTTTGGAGTTGTCAAACAGACCCTCAGAGTCTGAGCAACCCACATTTAAGTCTCACCCGTGCATATTCGAAGGAGATTTAGGCAAAAACAAGATACTTTTGCGTGAGTCCAGGGTTCGCCCCCAGAAAAGGATGCTCAACTCAACCGCTAGTATTTTTTTTCTTTTTCCCTTTTTTTTGGGGGAGGGTGGGTGGGGGGTGGGGGGGGGGGGGTTGAGTCCAGTGTTCGCCTCCTAAAACATTGCTCAATTGGCATGTTTTTTTGGGGGGTGGTTGGTGGGGGTTTAGATTTTAATATTTTCGATCTCAACCTCTATTACAACTTTGAACTTCTGGTATAATGGAAGGGACTTTAATAAAGTCAGCTCCAGGTTCTCTCTTTGCCATAATTCGTGGAGGGTAAAAGGTTGCACTTTACACATCTGTTCATTTAAGGGGGTGTTTTGCAGTGTATTAAATATCGACAGATATATCAGTTTTGATGCCCTAGCCAAGCTCATATTTCTCCTCCCTCTTTATTCAACACTACAGCTCAAAACGCTAGGTGATCTCATATACGAATCTCTCCCCTCTCTCTCCACTCTCTCTTCTCCAATTCTCCTCTCTCATCTCTCAGCTCCTCCTCAGACACCTCTTTCTCTCTTCCTCTCTCCTATCTCTCAACTTCTCTCTCTCTTCTCTCTGTCTTCCTCTCTTCATGCCCTAGCCAATCTCATATTTCTCCTCCCTCTTCATTCAGCACTATAGCTAAAAAGGCTAAACAATCTCATATATGAATCTCTCCTCTCTCTCCACTCTCTTCTCCAATTCTCCTCTCTCATCTCTCTCAGCTCCTCCTCAGACCCTTCTTTCTCTCTTCCTCTCTCTCAACTTCTCTCTATCTTCCTCTATTCATGGGGGGGCCCCCCCCCTCAGACCTCTACCTACATGTAATGCTTCTAAACGTTGTATATCATTATTCATGATGCAATTTCTTATGCTTAGAATACATTAAACATGTTTTGATTACATATTATAATATTATGTTACATACGAACATCATCCAATATGACACCTGATATTTTTTATATATCCCTGATCTCCACAATCTGATATGGATTTTGGTCATCCGATATTTTCGATATTTAATACATTGGTGTTTGATACGCTACAATTGTAATTGGGGGAAATGTTGTATGCGGCATTTATTACAAGAAATTAACCACATATCCTTTGTTTGGATATTTGCACTTTTATCGTGGTAAATGTAAATGTATTTTCAAATACAAAACCCATGTTTGGTTAATCACTAAATCTATTGGACTAGCATGTTTTGTTGTAGGAAATACATTTCCATTGCAAATCACATGTTTGTTTCTCTTCAAATGTAAAAAGAAAATATCTACATTATTTAGTTAAAATCAAGTAATTTGATGATGTGTCATTGGTTTTTAGTTTTTTTAGTTAATGCATGACTTGCAACATTTGTTGCGGCCAATTTGACCGCAATAAATGTTGCAAGTTTTTTCTACAAAATGTAAATCCAATTACCATCGACAACAACCTTATTGCAAACCAAACACTGGAAATAGAAATTTGATTGCAACACCTGCAGATGTAAATACATTTCTTGTCAACCAAACAGCCCTAAGGTATAGCCTCATAACTACAGCTAGTTGTTTCTTAGGTTAGAGATTGGAGTCTACTCTGATATACTGGTCTTTGGAACAAAAGGCTTTGGTGTTGGGTGTATGGGTGATAATACTATACTCTTAAGAGGAAGATCTTCAACTCCCATATTTCTGGCCATCAGATCAGATGAACATGATACGCATAAGGAAAGTGAAACTGAAGTCCGTCACATATCAAGGATCCATGAAAAATTTCATAACATAACAATGTAGTAAAACATTGCCAAAATATTTTTATACATCCCATGTGAAGCAAACTAACAGTTGAAATATAAAGAACAATTATCAAATCCAAAGAGAACAATCAATATTCATACAATTAGGGGTAAGATTGTAAAACAGATAGCATGCTTTCTAGAGAAGTCTTGGATGCTTTAAAAGGAAAATTCCAATATTCTGGGTCTTAACAAATTTCAAATTATAAAAATATTAAAGAATCTTACTGTAAATTTAATTGTCTGGCTTGAAAAACTATGGAACCAATGTATGAAACACAATTCGGTGCGCAGAAGAAAATAAGGAAATTGGAATCTCTATTTATAATAGAAATTTTCAATGTCATGATTTTAGCAAATTTTGAAATTCTCTTATCTATCCAAGCGATCATCTGAAAGATATCATGAATGATTGTTAGAAGATACCAAAAAACATATAAATATTGTGACTTTAATTGCATCCAAACCCATGCTTTGTCTTCTAAAAGAACTCGAACTGTGTGATATTTGTTTCAGTTCATGACATGTTAGAGGAGTCAATTACTCTCCCAGAGAGTTAAATATTCACAGAAAAATATATATTCACTTGAAAGAATATCAATGGAGAACCAATGCCAATGATTTTACTGGGTGCTAGCATGAAAAGAAAAACAAAATCTACTAATTAAGGTACTGCCTACTTGAATTAGGTTAGACCCTATGAATATATACCTCGAATCCTGATGTAACGTTACAGTACAGTGCTGCAAGGCAGCGATTATTTGATGCACCGACGTCATTTGACTTATCCACCATCACGACATCACCAACTTCAAATATCTAAACCAATAACTTTCATGAGTCCCAAAGATGACTGTCATTCTATAATGCAAATACCAATGACAAATAATCATTTTGCAAAACATTATAAAAGCATACCAATAATACGGTATACAGATATACATAGAATAGAATTCGGTTTTGACAAAGGATACCAGTAGCCCATGTAGTAAAAGATATCACCACCAGCAGTAAGCAAAGTTATCAACTTAAGTGTGATAAATAGCATTAGTGGGCATAAGCGTAGGGATGCAAAAAGATCACATACAGCTCAGATATGATGTTACCATATCCATATCCGTTTACCAATCATGGATATATATACGGATATGTCTAGGTAAGGAAAGCTCATATCCACATATGCTAAAATCAGATACAACTGTACATGCAAATATATATGCAGATATACATGCGGATACAAAATGGATATGACAAAGCTGAATAAGATCAAAAAAATATATATACAGTTCATATGATACAAGTGAGTTCATTAGTATCTTTGTTATATGTGAAAAGTTAAGATTAGATCTCTTGATTATCAAAATTAACCTCAAATCCATCAATCTAAGGATTAAAACAATTGCACCTGTATGATCAATGTGTATTTGTATATTTCAGATACAGATCCGGATATTTCACTACATATCCATATCCATAATCATATCCGATCAGATATAGATATTTAGTAACCATATATTTGTATCCTAACAGATATCGATATATCTGTGAATATGGACATTCTTTTGCACCTCTACACAAGAGGCATTGGAATCATCTAAAAGTGTGATACAGTATGATCAGACCTGACAAGGGCAACACGTGCGAACCATACAGGTAACAAAGTCCAGAAGAGAGCACAAAGTTAACAAATGTCAATTGAGTATGAGATAACCTAAAAATAAACCTCCCAAACAAATAAATTGGAATGTAGCCAAGCACAAGCCTAAATCATAGACTGTGTTATGAATATTTGACAAGCACCGCTGAAAAATAAGGGGAAGGTGACTAGGGATGTTGTTCACAGTATATGTCAATGAAACTCACCCATCATGATTTGTGAGATAAAACATGCAAAATGCCTATGATTGGAGCTTGAAGTACAATAGCAACAATTGACGGTGCCATGAAAAAAAAAGTTAAAAGACAGACGTATGTGGAAGGGCATCATCCTTATTCAATTAAATGGAACGATCTTCAGAATATGTTTGACTTCTATGTACAACAGTTAAGAAGAGTAACATCTTTGGAGTTCAATAAATTGCATCCTTATGAATGATGATATTTTGCCTAATGAAATCAGTTTGCCAAGAGAAAATAATTTCTAAATTTCTGAATCTCAAATGTACAGAGGCCAACACCATAAATTCAATTGTCGAAATCAATTTAGACAGATTTACAAGAAGAAAAAGTCAGTTTAGCTGGTATCTGTTATAAATAATATTTACGTGGTAACCATAATAATGATCCTATGATGAGTTAGGCAAATATTGAAGCAAGCTAATACCTTTTATGGCAAATATTGAAGCAAGCTAATACCTTTATGGGTCTTGGATGGTCTATATTGCTCTTTAGAGATTTCAATAGGCCTGTCATTAGACTTGTCCGTGTAACCTGACAAAAAATTTCCAAATTCCTGGTAAAGGTACCCCAAGCAAAGATTTAAATGAAAATACAAAGATAACAATAAAAAATTAGAACTAAAAACAAGTAAATTATTCAGTATCTGCTGGCATAAAGAGGCAAAGTAGAAAACTATCACAGTTCATCAAGAAAGAACCAAGAATTGAAACTAAAGGACATGAAAGTTTTCTGAGGAAGCCGTAAACACTAGTCACGACAGTACAATAGAAGAACTTACATGCAGAGACACAGATCCCATCCTCTCCATCCACTTATTCGAAGTGGGCCTTAAATCAAATAACTTTTTTGCTACTTATAATTAGGATCACAGTTGCAAACTACTTTTTCTTTACTAACAGCAACAAGCCTTGCCTGAGTTATTATCTTACAGTATAAGCAATTAATTAGTTATGTTCTGCTTTTGAGCATATAGATCTTATATTTTCAGAAATGTTCACGCTTATCTTTATACAAATTCCTTTATATCACCATCCGTATCCAGTTGAATCTGCAGAAAATTACATTAAGGAATTGCCAATAAGGCAGTAACTGACGATATTAAATGACTTTCGTATGATCAGTTACCTATAATACTGACAAGCCAAGGGAGCAAAGAAAAAGAAATGGTAAAAGAAGCACATAAACTACCATGCCCGCACCTTTCACTTTTCTTACATTATATGTCGATTTTTATCATCAAAAACCTAAATCAAGAACCACAAACCCAATATCCCCAATTTCCATCTTTTATGGCATGAAAAACCCAAGCAAAACCCTGAAATTAACATGACCACTTATCCCTCGTCTCTTGTAAACCCAAATTTACCGTAATAATACCGATACAATCCCATCATCTCCTCCATTTTGTGGCACAAATTCCACACTTACTCATATTCCATCACATGTTTCACCAGATACATTTCTTCCATGATCCATCTTTCTTATAAGGCAAACTGCATTTAGTGAGTACGATCAGAAATGGAAAGGAAGGGAAGCACTATAATATTGTTTGAAGAAATTTTGGGTAAATTTTGAACGTCAATAGTTTCCAATGTCAACAAATCAGAAACAAGTTGAACACTAGTCAATGACCTACTAACAGAAGATGTTAGATATGTATGAAAATACCGATAAAATGAGGAAAATATGTAATATTGCAAACACACAGGTAGTTGTATGCTAAATCTCATTAGGTTCTGCAAAGTCATTGTCTGACCAGAGAGAGGACTGCCAACTATCCATCAGTTTCATATCTGACCGGTTGTTCAACTTTATTAAAAGCAAACTAAAAGATGCCAGGAATGAACAAATTAAAAGGGAAGCCCAGTGCACGAACCTCTCGCGATGTGCGGGGTACAGGAAGGGGTCAGAGCACTTTGGGTCTATTGTACACAGTGTTACCTTGCATTTAAAAAAAAAATAGAAGGTTGTGTCCAGTGTCCACAACTCAGATTCATGACCTCCAGGTCACACGGCGACAACTCTTACGGTTGTGCCAACAAGGCTCCCCTTCAAGGAATGAACAGATTGTTTACTACAAAACAATTATGATGTAAACATCCTCTTTGAGAAATAAATAGGAGTGGGGGCATGAAAATAAGTTTTATCAGGGATACACACAGAGATTGAGAGATTGGAGAAATCTGAATGGAAAATAAAATAAACAACAAATTAATTGATATTATATAGGTAACAGGAGAAAATGAAATTTCAATCTTTTCTAAATCACCCTGCGCTTCACAGTCCTACATATAGTAAATGAAAAACGCAACATTGTATTTTCCACATTATAGTTAAAAACTATGAAATGTTTAAAAGACAATCTTTGCCATTTTACCATTTGTGAAGCTACTATGACTAGCTTATGGGATCAGGGGATCAAATTAAAATTTTATTAGTCATGAATTGCTCCTCAAATTTAGGCATGAGTATGTGATCCGGTCACTAACTTTCTCCACGCCCTCCTTTACATATGAGTTTTTGCCATTCGCTCTACTGACATTCAATCTAATGATGTAAATAAGGGAGAAAGACCCACCTAAGGCAACCAAGCAAGCTCGCTTCTAGCAACGGTCTCCATATTGGGCTACAAATTGTATAAGTGGAGGCCATACGGGGGAATAGAGTGAATGGGGAAAGGGGGCTTTTGAGCTAACACCCACTGTAGCCTAGCTCAGGAAGTATGTTGATCCTTAATCTGAGATTTATTTTGGATTCAAGCGAATGAATGCTGATATTGGGTGAAATATGTCCCCGTCCATAGTTTCCAATAGGCACATCCACTCCTCATCAGAAGTAAAATCAGAAACAAAACACCACCAAAATGCAACTTTTATACAAGCAGGCCTTGGACATGATCATCATACTGTTGGTTTCTTCCAATACATCACTGGTTCAACATGCACCAGTTTAACCAAATTGCACAGGACCTAATCTTTCAAGCTCCGGCAGTAAGTAGATAATCAACAGATAGCAGTAATCCAGGTCTATAGATCACAATAAGATCCTTAATTATAAGAAATGTAGATGCCGGATAAATATCTGTGGTTCTGTACTTTATATGTACGCATTTCTTTTCTGAATTTCCTAACAGTAAGCTACTACAATGCCTAAGAATATACCTTTGGCTGGACACATAGAGTTGGTTCTACGAGATTTTTTTATTAACCAAGTCACAAAAATAAATAACAGGTTTGAGCTAGAGGACGAAAACATACATCCTTCAGTCAAAAATGCACGTACACAATGGACTCACCCCAAAATCAGCCGAACGAGGATTTTCAATGATGACTGCATTTTTTGAGTCATTCTCCCGCCTCAACATTGCAAAGTTCTCTTCATGTGAGCCTAAAATCCACGTTACCACCTCCATGTACCCTGCTTTACATACCTGCAAGTGGGGAAATAATTAATATTATCACTACAAGATTAAAGAAGTACAATTAATAAAGTACCAAAAGTGAAAAGAATGAAAGATAAGTATACATTCAAGAATAGCTTGCCCCCAGAAAGTTGTTCATCTCAAACATTAATAGATAATAAAATCGAGGGCAATACAAAAAAAATAAGGCAAAAACAAAAGCAAAAAAAAGAAAAAGAAAAAAAAAAGAGTTCTGGAACAATGTATGTAGTTAATATAAACCCACAGCAGTTACTTTTTAGTCCGTAGGCATCTGCAGCATTATAATGAGATCAAGAAAAATTATTCTGAAGCCACGGACAATGATTAGCTCTTCCTGAATAGTCATTCACTTTGATTCTCATATACTGTCAAAAGTGTTGACCTCTACATTTTTTATATCACATGTGAGGCGTATGACCAACAATATGACCAAACAGCAGCCAACAATGCAAATAAAATGTAACACATATACATTCAGCCTGCACCCGAGTTTCATGACATGCATTTTCATGTCCTTGCCCTGTTATGGTAGAACTGAAAGGGGGAAGTTTTGACCCAGTACTGAATAGTGAATACCATAAGAACATTCTACAAATAGTGAAGCACAATAGCCAATGAAACCAATGTACAATAGAGATAATACCAAAATGGAAAAATCAAGTTCTACAGTGGGGTATACAAAAAATATTAGTAATATTTATGTTACCCAAGTTCTTGGAACAGCCTGTAGTTAATAGATGGCAGAACAGCCTAAACAACTTATTTTCAGGAAAGAAAAAAAAAAGAGGATAAAAGCCCAAGTTCAAAGCAAGAACACCTGGACTATAATATTTCTCAACGATGGCTACATGACAAGATAAAGCAAGTAATGTTCCACAAACAGGACAGCACAAGAAACAACATGTGAAAAGCAGACTAGATCAAGGCCAAAAACTTTAAAGATTAAGGGATAAAAATTAACACTGTAAAATAAGGTATCTTCCAATCCCATTCTAGGAGTAAAGACACATCACCCAGTAAACAAAAAATGTAGTTAGTCAGCAATACGAGTCGCCGTGCGAGCACATTTGATTGCGGAATTATCAAAGGTGTGTTGAGAAGAAAATAACAAGAACACAAGAACAATTCAGTGGTGGCGAAGGAAAATACATTCTCTAGATTATGAGAATAAAATAGTTTACAATCTCTCACAATCTCACTAGAATTGAAGAATAATCTCTCAATTCTCAAATACAATCTAATCTCTCTTGATTGCTTTCTTCTTTTTTTTAAAACCCTAAAACAATCCTTTATATAGGTGTAACAACGTGGATGGTAAAGTGGTAAATAACCAAGCCCAGACCCCCCAGGAATTCGTGCCAACAGAAACCCAAACGAACAATGAAACCGTCAATGAGTCGTCTTATAAACATGCATGAGTCGACTCATGATGAGGTGAGTCGACTTCGACTCGTCAGAAACTTTCGACAAAACGGCTGGGTTTCGTTAGTCGACTCATGACAGACATGAGTCGACTCAACCTGATGAGTTGACTCATGTACATGTATGAGTCGACTCACGGGCTGAAAACCGGATGCTTCGATTCTTTGATTCCCCGTCTTGTTCCACGCTTCAACCTGCGTTCCACTATGTTGTTTTACCCCTCTATTCTCAAGTTACCATGATAATCATCTATCATCAAGCTCTCATGAGGATCGCTAAGTTCCGAAGAGAAGATACACCCGTATCATGGCTTCCCCTTTAGGAACTTGAAGTCTCGTTCAAGTTAGAACTTCAGCTAAGGAAACTCGCGAGCTCCTCCTTCCCTGTTGAACCACTTAGCCTTGCTAAGAACCTGATCTTGACGTCCAATGAGAAACGACTCCTTCGTCCCCCGCCTCGTCATGGTTGTCTTTCGCTCCAAAATACAATCTTCCTTCAGCGGCTCCTCTCTATCAAACCACAAGTCTTCAACATGCGTCAAGATCACCTTGTCGTCACCTTCATCATCCAGCAATGGAGGCTCGAACAACTTCAAATACTCGGCATTGATCACCGAATACATACCTAAGTAAGGTGGCAAATCCAGCCTGAAGGCGTTATCACCAATCTGATCGAGAATCCGAAACGAACCATAACGTATAGGTTTTAACTTCTTCCCTTCTCCCTTTAGCCTTTCCTTACTCAATTTCAGTCATACCATGTCGCATATGCCAAAGTTACAAAGAACCCAATGCTAATCATACTTCGCCTTGTACTTGGCTTGTGATTTCTTCAATTGAGCTTCAATCGTGGTATGAATATGTGCAATCTTCTCCAGAAATCGCTGAGCATGTTGTCTCTCACTCCCTTCCTTGCCGTCGGTCGTAGCTTCAGTGAAAAACACGAGATCAAACGGACTCGGAGGTAAAAACTCATAACAAGTCTCAAACGGTGACTTTCCCGAAGATCCATGAATAGCGCGATTAAATGCAAACTGAAGATATGGTAAGCTCTCATCCCAAGTCTTGGGATGCTTGGAATTGTATCCTCTCAACATATGTACCATAGTCCGATTAACTACCTCTGTTTGTTCGTCGGTTTGTGGATGAAAGGTTGTGCTCTTCTTCAACCTAGTGTTCATCAAGCTCCACAAAAAATCCTAAAAATATCTGAGAAATATCTCGATCTGAAATAATCGAATTCGGCAATCCAAAATGCTTCCACACATGCTCAAAGAACAATTACGCCGCACCCGCTCCCGTCACGATCTTCTTACAAGGAATCAAGATGACCATCTTGCTGAACCGGTCCATCACAACAAACAAATAATTATTCCCGCGCTTAGTCGTCGGCAATCATCCTAAGAAATCCATAGAAATACTCTCCCACGGTCTCGACGGTACCGATAATGATAGATGCAATCCCCTTTTCCTATTAGAAGACTTCGATATGCAACATAGCTTACACCCTCCAACATACTTAGTGACATCCTCTAACATCTTTGGCCAAAAGACATGACGCCGTAGATTGAGAAGCGTCTTCTAAATCCCAAAATAACCTTGCACACGTAATGTATGGGCTTCTCGAATCCACTGCAATCGGTCGTCATCCTCCGGAATGCATAGCGACGTCCCTCGATACAACAAACCATCTGCACCAATCTCATACTCCCCCTTTTGACCAGCCTTCGCCTGCTCGAACACACTGCTAAAATCTCGACTGGATGTGTACATCTATACATACTCCAAAGGAACCAATGGCTGAATGCGCGTCGCCACCAAGAGAGCTCTCACGGGTGGGCGAGATAACATATCGGCTAACTTGTTCGTCGTCCCCTTCTTGTACCTAATGATGATATTGAATGTCATTAAATAGGACATCCACTTCATGTGTCGTGCCTGTCGTAGCTTCATCTGGGCATGTAAAAATTCCAATGGCTTGTGATCTGAGTGCACAACAAGCTCCTTTCCTAACAAATACACCCATCAATACTTGATTGCTTGATAAAGTGCATAAAACTCTTTGTCGTAGGTGGGGTAGTTCTGAATAGCACCCGTAAACATTTCTAAATAGTACTCCACCGGCTTCCCATCCTGAATCAACACAACGCTCATAGCATAACTAGAAGCGTCGGTCTCTACCTCGAAGGTCCTCTGTAAATTCGACAATGCCAATACCGGTGCCTCCGAGATCTTCCTCTTTAATAACCGAAAAGCTTCCTCATGCGTCCTCCCCCACTCAAACTGAACATTCGCCGTAAGGCTATGCAAAGGTGCCGCATAAATCGAGAAATATCGAATGAACTTGCGCAAATACTGACAAGCCCCCATGAAGCTTCTCACCTCCGTCACTGTCCTAGGTGTCGGCCACTTCGTGATCATTGCCACCTTGTTTGGATCTATCCTCCGCTGGCCTTTCCCCACGATGAACCCGAGATACACCAACTCGTCCTTCCCAAATTCGCACTTCTTCCCGTTAAGCTTTAACTGTCCGTTCTGCAGCACTTCAAACACATTCTCGACATGAACAAGATGCTCCTCCCAGGTTCTACTGTACACCAAGATATCATCGAGGTAAACTATCACAAAATCCTCTATAAAGGGTCGCAACAAATCGTTAATAAGTCTCATAAAGATAGCCGGAACGTTGCACAATCCAAACAGCATCATCAACCACTCGAACAGACCCTGCTTGATTTTGAACGTAGTTTTCCAAGTGTTATCCTCCCGAATCCTCATCTAATGATAACCGGACTTCAAATCCAGCTACGTAAAAAACCTCGCTCCTTCCAACTGGTCCATAAGATCATTAATCCGAGATAATGGGTATCGATTCTTGATGGTTATCTTGTTGAACGCCCGGTAATCCACGCACATGTGTCAGTCTCCATCCTTTTTGAGCACCAACAACACTGGTGGGAACAACTCGGCACAATCACTCGTCTCCAAAAACCCCTAAATCTGCCTCTTGATCTCCTCAAACTCCTCTACAGATGTGCGGTATAGACATATATCCGACAAGAAACCCTCGTCGGTCAACATAATCTCATGCTCCACACTCCTTTGTGGTGGTAGTCCCGTAATCTCCGAAAACAAGTCAACGTACTTGGCCTTCAACCTCTCAAGATCTCTCTCCTGAAACTTGCTCAAGGTAGTCAAACACACCCTACTCAGCAGTTCCTCATAAGACCTAATGACTAACAATACAAACCTCTTGCTTGTATTCACTAGCCTCTTCGCCTGAAACTCGTCTCCTGTGGAAGAGATGCCGAACAAAAGATGAATTGCTCGTCATCTTTGGTGAACGTATATTTCTGGGCTCGCCTATCGTAGACCGCAAACCTATCTCATAAATAAGGATTACCCAGTATTACTTGACAAACATCCAACGGAACGACGTCGCATGTGACCTCGTCAATATACGACTCGTGGAGTGCAAATCTGAAAGTGCATTGGTTGATCACACTCAATTCCGCCTCCTTCTGAATCCACCCTAAAGGATAGGGTTTCGGATGTTTAACCGTCTTTAATCCCAACTTCTGAACCAATAACTCGGATATCAAATTCTTCTGGCACCCTGGATCCACTATGGCATCAACGAAGCTGGTCTTGACCTGTAATTTCAAAATAAAAAGCTGCTCCCTCAGGTCTTCGTCCTCAGTCGTGGTCTGCTTCCCTGTCATAAGGTTGAGACTGCTATTGGATTCTGTCATCCCGATAACTTCCTTCGGACCCTGAGCTACTACATATATCCTATTCTCCTCCTTTTTCTTCAATCCTTTTGGCTTCAGATGAGGATACTTCTCCCAACAACGATCAGCTACGTGTCCTGTCTGTTTGCAGTGATTGCATGTCATTCCTGTCTTCCCCGAGTCATCCTTCTTCTTCTTCTCTTCCTTAGGCTGAGAGCCACTAGACTTGCCTGCCGTCTGTTTGGAATATCCCTTCGTTTCGTTGCCCTTCTTTTGTCTGCCCTCAATGGCAATGACCTTCACACTCGCTTCTGTCAAGGACTCGATTGTGAACAACTTCATCTCCTTTCGAATATATTCATTCAGACCCATCATATACTTCATAAAGATAAAATATTCCTCCGTCGCGATGTTGAGAACCATCACCTGCTACTAGAACTCCGTCGTATATTCTTGAACGGTTTGGTTGAACCTTTGGCGTAATCCGTACCACTTATACCAACGCTCTTTAAGAAACCCTAATGGGTAGAACTGCTTCCTCAGTAGCTCCTTGAATTTGTTCCACGACATCGTCTTCTGTTTCTGCTTGTAATAGGATTTTCACCATGTCAATGCATGCCCCGCAAGCTTCAAAATCACGAACAAAAGCTTCTCCTTAGATGAATATCCGTATAGGGTAAAATATATCTTCATTCGCTCGATCTAATCATCAAGCCTCTCGACGTTAACACTTCCATCATAAACAGGAATCTCTAGCTTGAAGTCTATTTTCAAATTCTGGTAAGAACCCTTACCCCCTTGATGCGAAATAGTTTTGACAATCTCCACCTCCCTATCAGAATCAGATTCCTTACCTTCTCCATCGGACTTCATAAGTTTCTTCTTACCTTTCGAAGAAGATTCCTTCTTTTGTCCTTTCCTTGGAAGATATTAACGAGCTGTGTGAGAGTCAACTCATTGTCTCCATCTGTTTCTTCAATGCATCTAGCCTCGCTGAACTATCTCCTTCAGTCATCTTCTTCTTCCTTAATTTCTGGACTCCTTCCAATGAAATAAGGATCTCGCCTAGCTTCTTGTATTGTGATCGAATAAGGACCATACACAGGATACCCCATTCATAGGATCCGATCGCTCTGATACCAACTTGATACGAGTCGTCGTGCAAGCACATTTGATTGCGGAATTATTAAAGGTGGGTTGAGAAAAAAATAACAAGAACACAAGAACAATTCAGTGGTGACGAAGGAAAATACATTCTCTAGATTATGGGAATAAAATAGTTTACAATCTCTCACAATCTCACTAGAATTGAAGAATAATCTCTTAATTCTCAAATACAATCTAATCTCTCTTGATTGATTTCTTTTTTTAAACCCTAAAACAATCTCTTATATAGGTGCAACAACGTGGATGGTAAAATGGTAAATAACCAAGCCCAAACCCTCCAGAAATTCGTGCAAACAGAAACCCAAACGAACCAGGAAATCGTCAATGAGTCGACTCATAAACACGCATGAGTCGACTCATGCCAAGTGAGTCGACTCATGATGAGGTGAGTCGACTCGTCAGAAACTTTCGACAAAACGGTTGGGTTTCGTGAGTCGACTCATGACAGGCATGAGTCGACTCAACTTGATGAGTCGACTCATGTACATGTATGAGTCGACTCACGGGCTGAAAACTGGATGCTTCGATTCTTCGATTCGCCGTCTCGTTCCACGCTTCAACTTGCGTTCCATTGTGTTGTTTTACCCCTCTATTCTCAAGTTACCATGAGAATCATCTATCCTCAAGCTCCCATGAGGATCGCTAAGTTTCGAAGAGAAGATACACCCATATCAGTCAGATAAAGGAAGAAGGGGAGGGCAAAAGGGTAAAAGCAAAAAGTTTTTGTTCAATACCTCTAGTCTGATCTTATCAGTAAACACGCTCAACGGCTGACGTCCTCCTATCGTCATAGCATCCGGCTTTGATTTTGGAACATTGTTATATCCAAAAGCAATGGCAACATCCTAAAAAGAAAAAATAACGACAAAAAAATCCAATTCGTTAGAGATGAGAGCATATGTAACAACTTAATTGTGCTCATAAAACCATTCCCAACCAAACTCAATATTTCAAAGGAGGTACCTCTGCCAAGTCACAAGTATGAAGGATGTCACTTCTAGTAGGAGGCACAAGCACGGTTAGAAAATTTTCACCAGAAGTGGACTGTTCAGTTTGCAGTTGCATCTTGTTCAACAATGGAACAACCTGCCAACATACAAAGAAATTACCCGCCATGAGACCAAAGAAACAGTAGCAGTTGAATTTGAAATAAAAATTAATAGCATCATCAAATCTAGAACAAAGCAAGCAAGAAAAGTTGTCATTCGGCATAATAATGCATGATCTACTTGTAGCGGAATATAACAAACAGCCAACTTCAAGACTTACTCAAATAATTCATGAATATGCAATGTGTCAAGCAGAAATGAGTGGCAACCACACCAAAACACAACTCCACCTAATCCAAATCAAGAAGAAAAAAGAAAAGGAACAATGACCAGCAAAGGGAGAAAAAACAACATCTATATAGTAAGCATGATAAGAATTCTGCCAGGAGTGATGAGACACTCACCTAAAACAAGCAAAATAACGATATAAATAGCTGAAGAAATATTAAGCTAAACCAAGAGCTTGTGCGTTGTGGCTTCATAATAGTATCTA
>BQKN01066530.1:1034633-1094113 GCA_022839385.1 Asparagus kiusianus
TGTACGCGTATGTGACAAGTAAATAAAGAGATTATATACAGTATTAATTGGACGGGGTATTCTATGGCTCGAAAATATGAGTGTACGGTGTGTGTAGTTTCTGAGTAATTAGCGATATAATAGTTACGCTAACCCCTTATCCTCACCCTCACCCCCACCCTCACCCTCACCTTCACCCTCTCCTAACCCTAACCCTAACCCTCAACCTCAACCTCACCATCACCCCCACCCTCACCCTCACCTAACCCTACCCTAACCCTCACCTTAACCCTCTCCTAACCCTAACCCTAACCCTAAACCTCAATCTTACCATCACCCCCACCCGCACCCTCACCTAACCCTAACCCTCACCCTCACCTTCACCCTCTCCTAACCCTAACCCTAACCCTAACCTTAACCCTCACCCTCACCTAACCCTAACCCTCACCCTAACCCTCACCTTCCCCTAACCCTAACCCTAGCCTTAACCCTAGCCTTAACCCTCAACCTCACCCTCACCTAACCCTAACCCTAACCCTCACTTAACCCTAATACTAACCCTAACCCTCGCCTAACCCTAACCCTCAACCTCACCCCCACCCTCACCCTAACCCTAATCCTAACCCTCAACCTCACCCATGAACTCACCCTAACCCTAACCCTAACCCTCACCCTCACCCCCACCTCCACTCCTCACCCTCACCTAACCCTAACCCTAACCATAACCCTCATCTAACCCTAATCCTAACCCAAACCCAAACCCTTACCTAACCCTAACCCTAACCCTAACCCTCAACCTCAACCTCACCATCACCCATACCCTCACCTAACCCTAACCCTCACCCTCACCTTAACCCTCCACTAACTCAAACCATAACCTTAACCCTCAAACTCACCCTCACTTTCACCCTCCACTAACTCTAACCATAACCTTAACCCTCAAACTCACCCTCACCCCCACCCCTCACCCTAACCCTCACCTAACCCTAATCCTAACCCTAACCCTAACCCTAACCCTCACTCTCACCATCACCCCCACCCTCACTTAACCCTAATCCTAACCCTAACCCTAACCCTAACCCTCACTCTCACCATCACCCCCACCCTCACTTAACCCTAATACTAACCCTAATCCTAACCCAAACCCTAATCCTAACTCTAACCCTAACCCTCACCGAACCCTAACCCTAACCCTCGCCTAACCCTAACCCTAACCATAATCCGTATTAAATTTAATTTTTTTATATTATAATTTCATCAAGATGAATATTTTTTATTAGGGTTTGGGTTTTTTGCATAAATTTTTTGTTTTGCCAAAAATAAACTCTAATTGTAAAAATTAAACTATACTTGTAAAAATTAAACTATAATTGTAAAAATTAAGAAATCTCTCTTTCTCTCCCTCCCCCCTCTCAAGAGAGAGAAAGAGGGTACCTTGAGAGAGGAAGGGTGGCGGCGGCGGTGGAGGAAGGGCGGCGGCGGAGGGGAAGAGGGGGTGAGAACGAGATCCAAGAGCGGAGGGGGGAAATAAAGAGAGGAGGGGGGGATTGAGACAGTGGGGGGGGGATGATCGGGAGAGAGGGAGTGGGGGAAATATCGGGCGCGGGCTGCCCAAAAAATTTGGGCGCCCGCTCCTAAAAAATTTCGCCCAGGCCTTTTTTAGCAACGGAAAATCCGTCGCTAAAAAAGGCTTTAGCGATGGAAATTTTCCGTTACTAAAAATCCGTCGCTAAAGGTTTAGCGAAGGAAAATTTCTGTCGCTAAAATCATATTTTCCGTCGGCAAAGATTTTTTACCTACGAAAAAATAGCGACGGAAATTTCCGTAGCTATTTTTCCGTAGGTAAAACTCTATTTTCTAGTAGTGTATATCTTCCAAAATTTCCTGTCAGTTTATTGTCTATCAGTCAGTTCACCAAACACAACAACTGTAAAGTAACATTCTTTCCTTCTTATTGTATTTTTCAAGACCTAGCAACTGGGATGACGATTGGTTTGGGGCATGAGAGAGGAGGCATGTACTATTTGGACGATAATATGCCCGCTACTAGTCTTGTTTCAAGCAAATCTGATCATCCTTTACTATAGCATCAACGTCTTGGTCATCCCTCATTATCAAAGCTTAGATCTATTCTTCCTATCTCATCCTCTATTTCTTCACTAGGTTGTGAGTCTTGTAAACTAGGTAAGCACCATTGTGCTACCTATCCGAGTCGTATTGATAAACGCAATAGTTCTGCATTTGAGTTAGTCCATTCTGATGTTTGGGGTCCTTGTCGTATACCTTCAGTGAAAGGTTACAAACATTTCATTGTCTTTATTGATGACTTCTCTTGCATGACTTGGCTTTATCTATTAAAAGAGAGATATGAGGTTTCGACTATTTTTGAAATCTTTTATAAAGAAATCAAAAACTAATTTTCCACCTCTATTCGTATCCTTCATACCGATAATACGTTGGAATACATGAAAAATGACATCTCTTGTTTTTGTGCAAATATTGGTATTATCTATCAAACTTCATGTTCTCACACTTCACAACAAAATGGGGTTGTTGAGAGGAAGCATAGACACATTTTAGATGTTGCTAGAACCCTGATGATACATATGCATATTCCAAAGTATTTGTGGTATGATGTTGTTCTCAGTGCATGTTTCCTGACTAATAGGATGCCTTCTCATGTTTTTAATGGTACAATACCGTTTACCTGCATTTATCCTAACAAAAACCTTTTCCTGTGATCCCTCGTGTTTTTGGATGTACTTATTTTGTTCAGGATTTGTCTCCAAGACTGTATAAAATATCTCCTCGGTCTATTAAGTGTGTCTCTATAGGCTACTCGTGTACTCAAAAAGGTTATTGGTGTTATCACCCTTCCAGCAGGGGATATTTTGTGTCAGCAAATGCAATTTTTTTTGAGTTTGTTCCATACTTCTCCTCGACTGGTTCATCTCCACCAGTCAATCCATCTGTCCTACTCCGTTTATTGCTCCTACTACTGTTCCATCACCCGCTTTCGTTCCTTCAGCTAATGGATCTTCTCTAGGACTACAAAATGCCTCCACTGTGCCATCTGCACCACCGTCACTGCTGACGTATTGTCACAGTCCAAAAATTTATGTCCCTCTCTCCGCTCCAACCGAACAGTCATCTCTCATTGCAGGTCTGTCTCCTTCTAATATTTCTAACTCCTCTGATCTGGACATTCTAATTGCTCATCGGAAAGGTAAACGGTCTTGTACTAATCATCCTATATCTGATTTTGTTTCTTATGACCGTGTTACTCCCTCTTCTCGTCAGTTTGCTTTGTCCTTGTCCTCTATATCTCTACCCAGGTCCTATGAGGAGGCCATGTTAGTTCCTGCTCGGAAACAAGCCATGGATAAGGAGATGGATGCACTTGTTTCTAGAAGAACTTATGATCTTGTATCTTTTTCCGACGGGTGCTACTGTGGTTGGCTGTCGGTGAGTTTATACTTTGAAGTATCGCACAGATGGTTCGATTGATCGATATAAAGCTCGTCTTGTTGCTAAGGGTTATATTCAAAACTATGAGGGTATACTATCTTGAGACGTTCTCTCCCGTAACGCATGTCAACTACATTCGCCTACTTTTCTCTATGGCCGTTAATCTGGACTGGACAATGTTTCGTCTAGATGTTAAAAATACCTTCTTGTATGGTGACTTGCAGGAGGAAGTCTATATGGAGCAACCTCCGGGGTATGTTGCTCAGGAGAAGAATACTGTCTGCAAGCTTAAAAAGGCGATTTATGGTCTCAAACAGAGTCCACGGGCATGGTTTGAAAAATTTAGTACTACTATTGTAAGGACCATGAATTTTGATACTAGTTAAAATAATTTTTTTAGTATTTTAAAATATTTAATTATGATTTTTAAAAGAGTATTTATATTTTTCTTGAATTCTATAATTTTCTATGATTTAAAGTCTAAGTTTTATATTTATTTAAATGATATTAATATTTATAAATTAATTTTATGTGGTAAAAATTTATGGAATTTATCTGTTGCGTTATTGATACTGTTACATGTCATTTTAAATAATACGTTATATTATTTTTATTATTACGTATATTTTCGTATAATACGTTATATTATTAATTACGTATTATTTGTATAATTTACTGTATTATTTCTACTGTTACATATTATCTGTCGTATTAGTATAACTTGTGCGTTTTACTGTGTATATAATTATCTCATAATTATTTGATTTTAAATATAAGTAAATATATTTTATTTATTAATTATTCTCGTTTAATTATACAATATGGGTATAGTTCGACTATTTCGTATTCACTGTTGTATTAGCACAATATGTATGTTTTTATTTGTAGATAATTATTATGTAATTAGTTTAATTTTTAAATACCCGTAACTATTTTATTTTAATTATTTTTGTCTTAAACCATAACCCAAACCCTAATATTTATTTGTATTTATATATATATATATATATAAATCCTTTCTTCCCCTCTCTCTCTCGTATTCAGCCGCCGCCCTATTCCCTCTCTCTCTCTTCTTCTCTCTCACAAAAACTCCCGGCCGCCGCCCAGCCTCCCTCGCCTAACCGCCGCCGTTCACCCCGCCCGACCAGCCTAAGTCCACTGCCACGCCCTCAACCAACTCCTCCTCCTCCTCCGCCTGTACCTCATCTCTTCTTTCCCATCTCCAGCCGTTTCGAGACCCGCCTCAGACCGCCGCCCCAGCCTCGGCTTTGTCGTCGTCGGAGAACTCCAGATGCGACACCACCCTACACCGCCTGACACCGCCCCACATCAACCAGATCCGAACAATCTCCGCCTCAACCCTCCAGCTTGAGTTCGCCGTCGAACTCTCCATGCCCAAACCCCTGCTCGCGCTGCCAGTGGCCATGCCCAGCTCAGCCTCTCTCCTCTCGTCCCCTGGTGCTGCTGCTCTACCCATCACCGCCAATCATGCTTCACTGCCTTCAACACCGCCTCGCTGTCTCCAGCGTCGCCCCACCGAGATCCCACCTCCATAGCCACGCTTGCCAACCACCTACAGCTCCTCTCGTCCCCCACAACCACCGTCAGCCCCTCCTTGCAGCCCACGACCAGGGAAGCCCTCGCTCATGCGTTCGCCCGTCGTCGAACCCCGGTTCCCTCCCTTCGCCGTCGAGCAGCCCCTCGCTGTCGATGCCTCTCTCAGCAACCCTTGACGTCTAGATTTGCTCGCCTCACCCGCTATGAGCGTCGCCAAAGTAGTGAGCAGCAAGCAGCAGCGTCGTCGTCTCGTCCATGGGCCCATAGTCTTGCACGTCAACGTCGATTCGTTCGACGAACCCTGAGGCAAGATCCCTCTTGCTCAGATCCGAATTTTATATCTGTTATAAATTATTTGCATAGTTTATTTATGACTTATTTATCTGTATGGGTTGTTCACTGAATAAGATTGATTTAAATCATAGCTGGGTGATAAATAGTATTTTCGAAACAATGGTAATGAAGTGAAAGAAATTATTTTGATAACGGAATCATGTTAGAGAATTTATAAAAATTAACAAAGAATTTATTTTGAGAAAAAGAATTATTTTAGGTTAATAATGAGAAATAATTTTAAAGAATTTATTTTGGAAAAAGAATCATTTTTATTTAAAAGAATTTATTTTGCGATAGAATCATTTATTTTGAATTAATTTAGTTTATGAACGTGTGATGTACAAAACAATCGTCAATTCCATGATTCTTATTTTAATTACGTGGTATGCTATGTATTGTCCATGTTGTGTTTGAGAACCCTTAGTAGTTCATGACTTAGTGGCCTCGTGCATCATGAACAGACTTAGTGACATGTGTGGGTGTGTTGACTGAGTTTAGGTGGTGAAACCGAGTTCCAGTGTGGATTATGTTTGACTTAGAAAACGAGAGAAGTTGGGATGGGGAAGTTAATGTTCATGTGATCGGATAAGGCTGTTGATGTATCTTCCAGACTCGTACCAGAGACCTGTTTCATCCTGGGGTTAGTTTGTTGGACAAAGTGGCTTGTTTCGTCTCTTTGATCCGTGACTTATTTCTTCACCTGAGCTTTGCCTGAGTTCGGACCGGGCCGAGATCGGATTGCGTGTAGTCCTCTAGCCGCCTGTTTCGCGGGATTGGATGCGCGTAGGGGATTTGTGAACAGCCAGTTATCCGGTGATAGGAGCGTTGACTCTGTGTGAGATGTGACCAGTGACCTGTTATAGGATGGCTAGTTACTTGACCTCGTTTCTAGGCTAGGTATGACTTTTTGTGAGATACGGATCAGTTGCATTATCTTTTCATACATAGATCGGGATTAATATCTAATTACCTACAATTTGAGACATATGGTATATACATGAGGGTTTCCTTGTTTGGATTATTTCGCTCGACGTACTGTGTCTCTTGTTATAGATTTTTAAGTATTAATTCTATCTATTTGTATGACATGGTTACCTGGATGATTATTCTGATGACTAGCTGCACGACCAACTTGTTACTTGATTGATTTGGTTGGATTTTTAGTTGCACGTTTCTTTTGTCATTTCGGTTATCGTATTGTTTTTCGCATTGGGTTTTCGTTCGTTCTTTTCTTTTGTGGGGTCTTGTCGTGTGCCATGCACCCTGACGTACACCTGTTTTCTCTGGTGTACGTCAGACTTAGAGGAAGAACAGGTTCAGCATGTGTCAGAAGATTCTCAACATGAGTGCCTTGTAGATGGAGCAGAAGAAGGAGTCGAAGCCTATTCTTTGATGGTTCTAGTTTACTTTTGTAGTTCTTTCTTTTTCTATTGATCGATGTATTTTTGTATCTCTCCAATATTCATTCGTTCAGTTTTGTATAAGGGCATGTTGACTCGAATATTATGTCTCAGATGTTATCCCATTGTGATATGATATTTTTATTCTGAGTTTATCTATTATATTCTTGCTGATTGTGATCGGGGACCTGTGACTTTGCATTGTTTTTATTTTCGGACGCTTAGCGTATTGGATTGAGAAGAAAAAAAAAAATAGTTTATATTTCTTCTCAATCTAATACGTCGCGGGCTTGTTCACATTCCGATTCCCGGGTATTTTGGGAAGCGGGGCATGACAACTATATCTGGTGTCGGTTTCAAACGATATCAGTCTGATCACTCCGTCTTTATCCGACACACTACATCTGGTCCAGTGATTCTGGCAATATATGTTGATGACATCTTACTAACTGGGAGTGACTTTACTGCCTTAGCAGAGACTAAGGAGTACCTTTCACGTTATTTTGTGACTAAAGATATAGGAAAACCCAAATACTTTCTTGGGATTGAGATTGCATATCAAAAGGACCATTTGCTTCTATCTCAAAGGAAATATGTATTGGATTTATTAGAAGAGATAGGCCTTTTGGGGTGTAAGCCAGCAAACACCCCTATGGAGGTGAATGTGGATTTGTGGCGATAGTAGTCCTCTCCTAGATGATGCAAGCCGATATAGGAGATTGATTGGCAAGTTGATCTATCTTACTGTAACTAGACCTGATATTACCTTTACAGTAGGAGTACTGAGCAGGTTTATGCATAAACCTAGAGAGGTTCACTGGACTGCTGCTCTGAGAATTTTAGGTTATGTTAAAAGCTATCCGGGAAAAAGATTACTGTATAAGAAACATGGACATTTACACATCTCTGCCTATTCTGATGCTGGGTATGCGGGAGATATTGGAGATAGAAAGTCTACTTCTGGATTTTGCACCTTTATTGGAGGAAATATGGTTACCTGGAGGAGCAATAAACAAGATGTAGTATATCGATCTAGTGCAGAGGTGGAATACAGAGCTATGACTCATACTGTTTGTGAGATGATATGGTTACAGAAGCTGCTAACCGAGCTTGGTTTTACTCAGCCTGAATCTATGCCTATGCATTGTGATAATCAATCTGCTATCCATATTGCAAAGAATCTAATGTTTCATGAGAGAACTAAGCACATTGAAGTTGATTGTAATTTTGTCAGAGATGCTTGGGAAAAGAAAGTGATCTCTCTTCTGTTCACTTCGTATTCAGAACATTTAGTTGATATTTTCACTAAAGCTACTTCACCTAAGGTGTTTTCCATTCTGTGTAACAAGCTGGGCATGATTGATATATATGCTCCAGCTTGAGGGGGAGTGTTAGAATTAAGTATTGGGTTATCGGGTTAAGACCCAATAACTTATTACTCATTTGTACTCCTATATATATGTATCCATGAGGAGAAACCCTAAGTGAGAAATTCCGATTTACCGTTTTAACAAGAAGCATCCAATCCATTCACGCATCAAAGAAAATAGTCACGAAAATATTCATATCAACCAATATGTAGGTGAGCATATCCGGATTTATCCCTCATTTCCTAGTTATTTGAACACATGAATAGAGCGTGTTCTATAGTTTCGACCTCCTCATTGCACTAAAAGCGCTATAGATTTATTAGAACATGACGAGAACTTATATTAGCAACCACCAGAAGAATCTCATTCCATGCACGAAACAAAAAAAAACTCTTAATTTTATATGGCATTGAGAGGCTAAGGCCGAATGGATTTCTCCATATTACTACATTCTCCACCACCATCTCGAGCCATTTCTTGTTTAATATCTATAGCAGCGTGATATCCTAACTTTATTGAGAAAACTCTTGAACTTGTAAAATGCCTTATGATGTGGATTTTGTACAAGTTTGTCAAACATTTATTTTGTAAAAAGATAAAATTAAAAGTCTAAAACAAATGCATTGTAAAAATGCACTGTTCATGCACTTTCAAAAACTACACACACACCCACACACATATTCACAGCACATATGACTACTAGTCCCATGTGCCTTTTTCCGGAAACTAACTGTAAAATGCACGAGACTACTAATCTGTGCGCTTTACAGGTAGCTTCAAAACTATTGTGTTTTATTTTTATTTGTTAAATGAAAATTTTTACAAGTTTTAGAATTTTGTAAAGAAGAAGAAAAAAGAATTCATAGGCTCCATAGATTTACAACAAATAATCATATTGATCCATTATGATCCATTAAAAAAAATGAACAAGCTAGAAATCTGCACCAAGCATTTAGATATTTTCATACAAGCTAAAACAATTTTAACTAAGCATTCTTATTGATCCATTAGGGAAAAAAGTCATTCATAAAAAATAAGGACATAAAACTCTATACATTTCTATTGCATTTCCTTCAGAAAAATTACAAACCATCACATCCAAAGTTTTATTGATCTCTATTTCTCATTCCTTCCAAAACCATTCATAAGACACATCACAACCAAAACAATTAGAAAAAGCTTTAATAAACTACAATATGTACCTCCCATCCTCATTATTTGTATATCTTTCTTTCAATTGTAAATTCTCATCTTTAAACATTTTGTTCTCAAATCCCATCCTCTTTCTTTCTTCTTCCAATTCGACATACATCTTGCACACCTCAATAAGCTCGGCATTCATAATCTTCTTCTCAAATATGATCATATTTATCATCACTTTTGGCCTATCGACAATCTCATCAAAACATTGCACAAAAAAATCACATCTTTTGGTACTCATTGAATAATCATAGAAATGATAGCTATAAAATCTTCTTCTATGCTTCGTTTCATACGCGGGAATGAGTGAGAATGGAATGTAATTCCTACTTCTCATTCATACATAGTAAACATGATGTGTTTTTGGATACCAGAAATGTTATTCTCACTTCTCCTCTATTGCCACTTATTATGGAAGCTATTATTCCCAATGAGTTATCAAGAAATTGATATTCCCACTAAATAAAAATAATAAAATAAATTCTAGATATACCATTCTCAAAGATATTTCCACTTAATTCTTTAATTGCATCAAAACATGAGAATGAGAATGTGCATTCTATTCCCACATCAATTTCGTTCTATTTCTACATTCATTCCATTCTCATTTGACTCTGTTCCCATGTGTTAAACAAGGCACTAGGGTTAGCTTCAATTTGAGAAATTAGCAAAGAAGCCTTAAATTTGCTTTTGCAATGCACCTGAATGAAGTTCCACGAGAAGAAGACTAACCACTAATAAAAATATCTTAGGAGAGTGAATTATCTGACATCTCTCTTCAACTTGTAGATAAAACCCAAAAATTTGCTATTATTTCTTCTTATTGGGAGAGAAATTTGTAGGATCTGATCCAATCATACTAAAACACTAGAGGGGGTGAATAATGTTCTATTAAAAATTAATGCAAAGAAGATTATAATTTGCAAAGAAATAGCACAATCATAGAAAATAACAATCACAAACACAGAATTTATACTGGTTCCACCTTCCAGGTGTACATCCAGTCCCCAAGCAAATCCCGCTTGAGAGTTCCACTATGATTTTGAAAAACTTACAAAATCAAAACATCAAACCTGACCAATTTACAAGTCCCTGCAAATTGCACCTAATCTCTTCACCAAGAGATTGCATCTCTCACACTCGAGAGAACACTTGTCTTGATACAACTTGATTCCTATAACCCTTGATAGTATTGTGATGTGTACCAGTGGCTAGGAATGTTTTGAATCTCTGAAAATTGCCTATCTTGATTGTATATTGAATGAGGATCAGAGACAAAATTAGAAAATGATTTTTCTCAACACTTAGTGAAAATCTAGAAATTTTTCTTTTTAAAGATGCACAAAACTTAAATCTTATGTATATGAATTCGTGACCCAAAATTCTGAACATATAACATATTTATAGCCTTGAAAAGACAGGTTTTCAAACCCTCAAAACATACACAAAACGACTATAAACTGTTATAAATTTGAATTCTAATATGTTAGAAAACTATCTTAGTAGTCGACTATAATGATCATTAGTCGACTACTCTGTAACACAGAAAGTCTAAAATTAAAAAATCGAAGCTAAGTAGTTGACTACTTTGTAAAACAGAAGTTCTGGAATTCAAAATTCAAAGCTCAGTAGTCGACTATAATCAGTTGTAGTCGACTACTCTGTAAAACAAAAGTTCTAGAAATCAAAATTCAATGCTGAGTAGTCGACTATAATCAGTTATAGTCGACTACTCTGTAATTTTACAGAAACTTATATTTTGATCTTAGACTTCAATAGTCGACTACTAATCTAATTAGTCGACTACTAAGGGGTGAAAATGTCATGTATGAAATATTTTAGACTCAATGGTTAACTAAAAACTCTAATGATTAACATAGGGGATTTCTATTGTTAACCAACATATTAAGCCTGTGTTAATGTGTTCTAATCTCTATGTGTGTGTATGTGTGAGTGATCAAGGCTTGTACAGTATTTCTAAGTAAACAAAATGTAAAAAATTACATTGATACATAAGCTCTTCATCTTATTTACTTCTTGATGCCTTGAACTCATCTTGTACTTGTTCATGTTGATAACTACATTGAAATGTTAGTACATACACATAGTGATTGACATTATGAATAAATTGTTATCATCAAAAGTATATCATGGGAACATGATATCCAACAAAATTAATGGATCTAGGGTTTAGTAGTTGGGAAAATATGAATCCAGGGTTTGAGTTAAAAGGACGAATGTTTTTTTTTACTTCAAGAAAAGTGCAAAATAATTGTTTTTTTTACTTTTCTCCATCTCTAACAAATTATTGTAAGTGAGTTCCATTTTAACTGGTTTGGTTGGGGGAGGTCACATGCAAAACACGTGAGCTCTAATGAGGATATTCTTGGGATTTGAGGAAAAACGTGGGATGGGGTGGTTGATTGGAACAAAAAGATAAATAGCAAGCAGTTTTGATAGAAATTGAAAACATAAGATAGTTATTGTGAGTTTACCCTAAACATAAAATGGTTTCGTGGAAAACCCCCCATAAAATAAGACATGATATTATCTAAACAAATTACACATGCTTTTCGTTATCCAAAATTATCCTACTCTACTTAATGAAGATACCCAATGTTAAAAACCATCGTCCCACCAAATTACCCTACCAAACTATCCCCCCTTCAAAAAATTATCCACCGTTAATCCACACTCATCCCATCAATTTAACCTACTCTCAAGAAATTATCCCGCTTCAACTATTATCCCATTGCTACTTGAAAAGTTTCCACTTTGACTGACCCCAAAATCTGGGCCGGACCTAGCCCCCTGAACCGTCACCCGGTACCCGCATAACTACTCCCCTACTCAAACTACCCCCCCTAAAACCCAACGCTCCCCGTGAAGTCTTTTCATGGCGTCATAATCCGAGATCGATCGAATCCCGTCACCACCACCGGAAGTAAAAAATGCACCGCCGTCTCCTCCTCCTCCTCCTCCTTGCTCTCCTCACCTCCTCCACCACCGCCTGGAAAAAGGACGAGTTCCGCAACTGCAACCAAACCCCCTTCTGCAAGCGCTCCCGCCACCGCCGCCCCCACTCCCTCCCCCCTCTCTCCGCCTCCGACGTCTCCATCTCCGACGGCCTCGTCACCGCCCGCCTCCTCCCCTCCCGCCCTCACCTCTCCCAGGTCACCGACCCCGGGCCCGAGCCCGAGCCCGACGCCGCCCGAGCCCTAATCCTCCAGCTCTCCGTCTACACCCCCGGCGTCCTCCGCCTCAAGATCGACGAGGACTACTCCGATTCCCCCGTCCCCAAGCGCCGATTCGAGGTCCCCGACGTCCTCCTCCCCGATCTCGACGCCCGCCGCCTCTACCTCTCCCGGTTCCGCTCTGCGGACCAGTCCTCGTCGGTCTTCTTTCTCTCTGATGGATTTGAGGCCGTGATCAAGCACGACCCGTTCGAGCTCGTGGTTAGGTCCTCGGACGGGGCGAAAGATCCGATCTTGTCGCTGAATTCGTACGGGTTGTTTGATTTCGAGACGCTTAGGGTTAGGAAAGAGGGGGGGGATTGGGAGGAGAGGTTTAGGTCGCATACGGATACGAGGCCGCACGGTCCGCAGTCGATTAGCTTTGATGTGTCTTTCCATGGGGCTGAGTTTGTGTATGGGATCCCGGAGCATGGGTCGGATTCGCTGGCGTTGAAGTACACTAGAGGTCCAGGGGTGGAGGAGTCGGAGCCTTATAGGTTGTTTAATCTTGATGTGTTTGAGTATCTGCATGATTCGCCGTTTGGGATTTATGGGTCGATTCCTTATATGATTTCACATGGAACGAAATCGTCAGCTGGGTTCTTTTGGCTCAATGCTGCAGAGATGCAGATAGATGTTCTTGGTCCTGGGTGGAGTGGGGATGATCAGAGTGGGAAGAAGAGAGTTGATACTCTTTGGATGACTGAAGCTGGGATTGTGGATGCATTCTTCATGGTTGGCCCGGGACCAAAGGATGTGATGAGGCAATATGCGAGCCTCACTGGGACTCAGGCGATGCCGCAGGAGTTTGCGATAGCGTACCACCAGTGCCGATGGAATTATAGAGATGAGGAGGATGTGGCTAATGTAGATAGTGGGTTTGATGAGCATGATATTCCTTATGATGTGTTGTGGCTTGATATAGAGCATACTGATGCAAAGAAGTACTTTACTTGGGATAGAGTGTTGTTCCCTAACCCGGAGGAGATGCAGAAGAAGCTGGCGGCAAAGGGGAGGCGTATGGTTACGATTGTTGATCCTCATATTAAGAGGGATGATTCGTATTATATTCATAAGGAGGCGACGGAGAAGGGTCACTATGTAAAGGATGCATCAGGGAAGGATTTTGATGGGTGGTGTTGGCCTGGATCATCATCGTATCTTGATATGCTAAGTCCGGAGATAAGGGAGTGGTGGGCGGAGAAGTTTTCATTGGAGAATTACAAGGGTTCTACTCGCTCGTTGTATATATGGAATGATATGAATGAACCTTCAGTGTTTAATGGCCCTGAGGTATTTGATTTTGTGGTTTCACTATTCTTTGTACCTATTTTTATTATGACTTGTGATTACAACTTACCACAACTTTTTAAACTTACCAAATCAATAAGCAAGGAAAAGTTTACATTTGGATACTGTTGACTTGCTAGCCTGGAACTCGTATGTAAAACAAAATTGACATCAATGCTTGTCTAGGTATTAACTGCATAATGTATCTGCACAAACACGAATAGTGAGAGCTAACCTTGAGCTATAATATATTTGCTTGAGGAACATATGGTCACAGTGATGCCAAATAGAGGTGATTCCGGGACTTGTACTAGGCTTAAGTTCACCACAAATAAAATCTGGTCAATGGGTCTTTTTTTCATCATAGAAACCATTGAGATGGTTTACTAGACTATATGATCTGCTGCTTTACTGTTAGAAAGAAGATTTCCTGTACTTGTCCTTCATACTTAAGTTGACTGGCTTTATTGTTTGTCGCAATTGGAGTTATTTGTTCCATTATTTGTTCTCTCTGTCACCTCCCACTTAGAATTTTGGACTTATTTCTCTTTTTCCACATTTGTCATTTCGTATTATATATAATGTATTGAATAAAGCCACATTTCAATAGTAAAAAACAAGGGTTTAGTGACTCCATTTTTAATTTGCTTAACATCTTTAATAGGTAACCATGCCTAGAGATGCTATCCATTATGGAGGCGTGGAGCACAGGGAGGTACATAATGCCTATGGATACTACTTTCATATGGCAACATCTAATGGGCTATTAAAACGAGGTGATGGAAAGGACAGGCCTTTTGTTTTGTCACGGGCTTTCTTTGCAGGAAGTCAACGGTATGGTGCAGTCTGGACAGGAGATAATTCTGCAGATTGGGACCATCTCAAAGCTTCAGTCCCAATGGTTTTAACCCTTGGACTTACCGGCATCTCATTCTCTGGTGAGAATCCTTAGTACACCTTATGCCATCAATACTTCCTCTCTTTTTTTTGACTTATTCTGATGTATAAATGTCATGCAGGAGCTGATGTTGGTGGTTTCTTTGGGAACGTAGAAACTGATTTGTTAGTGCGTTGGTACCAATTAGGAGCTTATTATCCTTTCTTTAGGGCCCATGCCCATCATGATACAAGGAGACGAGAACCATGGCTATTCGGGTATTCTTTCTCGTGTCTCATTGCTCAATATCGATTCGGGTTGTCTCTCTTTAGCAGATTGCTTTTATACTTGGACATTAATTTTCAGTCTGTATCAATTATTTGTATTAAACAATTTTGTATCGAGTGTGTCAGTTCCCTTATCCTCTCACCTTTGCTTGTGCTCCCTCTTCTTGACACTCTTTGCTCCGTTATTCATTATAAGACGGTTCGAGTTCAGTTCAAGATTCGTATGACACAATTTTATATCCATGATTGTCAGCTCCCTTATTTGCTCATGTTTGCTTGTCCACCCTCTTCTTGATGCTATTCTTTATTGCTGCTATATTCATTTTAAGATAGTTATAATTCAATTGCCCACATATTCTACTTGGTTTACCAATTACCATTAAAAGGTTCCTATTATTTGCTAGTTAATGTGTAATCAAACATACACCATTATTGGGCTTTTAAATTTCTAAATGTTGTCTTGGTTATTCTTAAAACTCATTTATCTTATATTCATAGCTTCTTTTTTTGAAACCATTTATGTGTATTTTTCAGTTGGCAGCTAATTGTTTACGCTATCGTTTTAGTTTCACAAAAATCAAGAAAAATAGATTACAACCACAGATAATTTGATGCATCCCTATAGCTGTCTAGTTCGTCAAGTGTATAACAGTATAAGTGCAACTGATAAGTGATAATAATGTTTATTAAGAAGTTTTGTTGACAATCAACATACTAATTTGGAGGAAGGAAAATTCAAGATAAAATATAAACGCCAGGAAATGACATTGTGAGTTCTTTTACACCTCCAACATAATGCAAGGGCCTGCGGCTCCATTCACATGTATTGCATTGGTAGATGGTAGATTTTCCTCACCTGTTTAAGAAATAGACCATGAGTTAACTAGCTTTTTATTGTTAGAAGGAAGACTTTCTTTACACCACCATTGGTTGTGGGACTATACGAAGATAATTAAGGTTAACTAGCTTTTTATTAGATTAGGCTAAGAGCTAAACAGTGAGGTGGATGCCGTGGCTATAATATTACATTAAGACTCAGGCCAGATATTTTTGTCAAGAATTGTGGTTATGGCTATGTTATACAATACGAGGTGTGTTCATGCTGAAATAAATTGTATTATTTATAGTGTATTTAGGCATACATGCATGGTATGCTTTGAATGCACCGTATTCTTGAACCAATGTTTTAAAAAGCCTGTGTCTAGCCCACCTAGGCGGTACCTGGGCAGCATGCCTAGCATATAGGCGGTAACTAGGCTGTGGCCCACCTAGATTTTGGGAGTGCCTAGAGGAGTGTGGTCTGCTTACTTAGACTGCACCCTTTAGGCCTTAGTTGTGATTTCGTCTGTTGCATTCTCCACATCCTCCAACCTCTTCCAAACTCCTCCAGCCTCCAACTATGAACACATCTCTCTCCTTCGATCTTCAGTAAAACTTCCTTCACCACCACTTAAACGAAGGAGGAAAAAAATCCACCCAGACGCTAGTTTGGCGCCTAAGCTTTCTATAACATTGGCATTTACTATCAATTATTGTAATTAGAAAATAAAAAATAGAAAAACTGCCTAGGCCCCGCCTAGGCTCTAGGTGTGGGGTTCAATGCCGAGGCCGCCTAACGCTTTCTGTAACCTTGGCTTGAGCATATAAACATTTTGTAGATATATGCATGATATTCTTACATCATCAGTTTTGGGATTAGAATAAAGAGGTTAAGTTTACAAGTATTTTATATGGAGGAGCTACATAGAGAGGTGGGAGCCATGGCTTTTAGGACCCATAGCAGATAGGTCTGCATTACTCTGGTATGCAAACAGTTGGAACACTTTCTTGGACTTCTGTAGTATACATGTTTATGCATACAAGCATTGGGTGCTTGTACATATAGATATTTTATCCTCACATACACAACCAGAATTGGAGAGGAAGAGAGGAATGCAACCGAATGTATGATTATATATCTCCATGTGCACGTGCATGAACACATAAGAATATACATAATTTGACTAGGTTCCTACCGATAGGGATTTGATATTTGGATCATATCAAATGGAAATATTTTTTAGCATCAAAATTTATACCCATCTAGTTTCCTTTAATTGCATTCTGATTATTGTGCAAGCTAATCCAAAGTTTTATTATGGGGTCTGTATGATTATTTGAATTGAATTTTTTGTTTGATTCATTTTGTAAAGTAGAATTGCAAGTCCAATTCATGCTATTTGGTTACTTGACATTGAGATACTGATGCCTTCTAGTTCCAATTTGTATCGTGTTTTAAATGTATTCAGAATCTTATCTTTGCTACAGATAGATGCAACTTTAAAAAAGATAGAATTTGAGTTCATGCATATCATATTGAATTCCGATCCAATAGAAGGCTTGAGTTGCATAACATAATTGGAAATACCGGTGAGGTAAGAGACCAAGATATCTACATTTCCCTTAAATATTGAAATTAAAATTCTGGACTTCTAACTACTGATAACCTGCTGCGCACTAATACATCTTAGATTTATTTTATTATCTCATCCTTTTTATTGTAGAAAGTCTGTAAGGCAGGTAACGTTGGTAGTCTGTAAGGCAGGTAACGTTGGTTGAACATAGTTATTTATTCTGATAATGATGAATCCCATCTTTCTTGATGCATTTATGCAGAGAAAAGAACACCGCTTTGATGAGAGAGGCTATACATATTCGATATTCACTGCTACCATATTATTATACCTTGTTTAGAGAGGCTAGTTTGAGCGGTATCCCTATAATGCGTCCTTTATGGTTGGAGTTCCCTGATGATAAGGAAACATTTAACAATGGTGATGCCTTCATGGTTGGTCCAAGCATATTAGTCCAGGGGATTTATCAAGAGGTATTATCTAATGGCAAAATAACACTTAAATACCTTATAGTTTCACTCATTTAGTACTTATATACCCTCAATTATTTTTTTAGCAACTATTTACCTTAAGTTGCTTAAAATTGGCACATTAGTACCCTTTATTATGCAAACATGTAAATTTTCACATGTTAATTTTAGAGCTTTTTAATCATTAATACTTGTTAAATTTACAATTAACCCTACCCAAATTCTAATTTAAATGTATACCAATTCTATTTTAAAAACAGAATTTGGATAGATTTAACAGTAAATTCAACAAATTTAATAGTTAGAAAGTTATAAAATTAGCACATGAATGTTATATGAGAACCTTTGGACAAAAGTTTTCATGTTTGCATAACGGAGGGTGCTAATGTGCTGATTTTAAACAACTGAGGGTTTGTAATGCTATGAAAAACAATTGAGGGTATATAAGTGCTATGCGAATGAAACTCTTAAGGTATTTAAGTGCTATTTAGCCTTGTATAATTCATTTTTATTGTATATCACATTGTGTGCCATCAGCTTTAATTGTATGTGAGTTGACCTTTTCTTTTGGCTTTTCTTTTAATGTTTGACAGGGGCAAAAATCTGTATCAGTTTATCTACCTGGCAAAGAGTCTTGGTATAATCTGAGAAATGGCCTTTCTTTTGCTGGAGGTGTAACCCACAAACTTGAAGTTTTAGAAGACAGCATACCTAGTTTCCAGAGAGCAGGTACAATTGTACCAAGAAGAGAGAGATTCCGGAGAAGTTCAACTCAAATGGTGAATGACCCCTACACTCTGGTATGTTCTTATGCTTCAGCAGCTTTCTTTTCCTGCTCAATCTCCATTCTTTACTTTAAGTAGGGGCTGAGGTTGAATGAGTTGTTATCAAATTGTTCCTTAATTATTTGTGTGGTTATATATTGACATTTGATTCAGATGTTTATTTTCATGAAAACAAATAGTTTTTAGTACATGTGTTCAATCCTTTTTCTTATTGACATATGTATGTAACCCCTTAAAACTCTAATGTGTTGCACACTTCACATATTCTGTGCATGTGCACATTCTAACCCCTTATATTTCCTAGTCAATAGTCAAATCTAATCATCTCATCTGTTTTATGTTATTGAATAGTTATTTAATATGTATATATTCTACCTTGTGAAGTTTATTTTTATCACATATATTAATATTATAATGCTGTGCTGAAAATCACCTGAAAATATCAAAACAAGATGAAACGGATAATTACTGGTTCAAAATTGTGATCAGGTTTTCAAACTATGTTCATTACATAATACCCAGAAATAAATAATTTTGACTACAAGGTGAAACGAATAATTACTGGTTCAAAAGTTGTTCTCAATTTGTCAAACTATGTACATTACATTATAGCCGGAAATAAATGATTACTTCGAGAAAATATCAAAACAAGGTGAAACGATTAATTACTGAGTTCAAAAGTTTTGGACAAAATTTCAAACTATGCACATTACATCATACCCAAAAGTTAATAATTTCTGACTACAATTTCAATACTATCAATAGAATTGGAGTCTTTAGTCAATTTGAAACAATTCTATAGCTGAGTAATTTTGAACCACTTGAAAATTGAATCAAGTCATAAAAATACATTTTAGCATTCAAGAAAGATGAGTTTGCTTGGAATTTGTGGGAAAGGAAATTCCAACTTGGATCTGGGATCTGGATCCTGGAGCAAACTCAGATTTTGAACTGAGAACTTTTAGGCAAATTCAAATACGATCACCTTAGTATTCAGTTCAATTTCAACCTAAATTTTAAGTTTCTCTTTGTGCATGTATCATTTAATTAAGCAGATATGAGATTCTGATCTGCAAATTATATAGCCAATTGCGTAGCTATGGAATCATGGTTTAAAGCTTTATATTTTATACAGCAAGGAATGTAACCTCTCACACTAATAAATCAGATGCTAGATCGTGAACTATATAGTATTTTAAGTTAAATTTTTGTGTTTCCATTCATATAAGGAAAAAAGAATCACCCTGTTCAGCAGCCCACCCTCTCCCTGCTTGTTGCTTTTATTTGTCGATCAATGTACACAGGATTTATTGATCGGAACGTGGTGCTTTGGATTGGATGTACTTACATGCTTGATAGCTAGCTGTTAGTTACACTACAAAACTTGCATTTGAGGTGCTTTCTTTAAACTAGAAACAAATACGTAAGGCCACTACTTGCATTGTGTGGCACGTCTTTTCGACAAATATAAAAGCAGTCTTTCATATCGATGTACCTACTCTGTATCTTAGTTGTGAAACTGTCAAACTAAGTTTTTTCATGGCCTACCTGAAAATCTTCTGCCTGTGGACAGGTTATTGCTTTAAACAGTTCTCTTGCTGCCGAAGGTGAGCTGTATATTGATGATGGCAAAAGCTATGACTTTGAACATGGGGCATACATCCATCGCCACTTTACTTTCTCAAATGGCAAGCTGACATCATCAAGTTTAAGGCCTAGCAATCTTGATAAGGAGTTCTCTTCAAACTGCGTTATTGAGAGGATTATACTTTTGGGATTACCTGCGGGAGCTAAAAAAGCAGTAACTGAACCAGGAAATCATGAAACTGAGATAGAACCAGGCCCACTTATGCTACGAGGTGGGGCAAGCTCAGTAGCCCTTGTAGTTCGCAAGCCAAATCTCCGCATCTCTGATGATTGGACTCTGAGGATTTTGTAGAACTTCCCTCTCTTAAATGAGAAATTCTGAACCAATGAGCGGATATATGTTAGCTTATTCGGGTTCGTCGTGTAATGGATGGGAACTAGGCCATCATTCAACTTTTGGATAATTATGACTTTGTTAGATTCTTCGATTTTTGGTACATGTATAAGCACTGCACACCGAGAAAACCTCCATCGTGCTATCTATGATGAAGTGATGTGTTCCTCGCCTACATGTTTTATTTGGGATTGTTGCTCTTGGGACATGACAATGATTGAAGCTCTCTGCTTGCAGGTGTATGATATATGCTCATAATTTTGGGGTGAAATTGTTCCCAGGACTGTTGGTTTAAAAGGTTGTCATGTATAATAATCTGTCAGAAAACTGACTTCCGCTGAACAACCATCCTTTGGTCTTTTTGCTATCTGCTGCTGAGTTTCGAACCAACTGATGTTTCTTGTAGTTGGTTTCGATGTGTACTTAATGTTACACCTTAGTCAACAAAGGTTCGCTATGCTAAAATCTTTTTCGTAATCTGACCATTCAAATCTTTCTTGTTTCTTTCTTTAATCTTTAATTATCAATCTTGTTTCAGGATTGTTCATATTTTTCCAGCACTTGAGGCCCAAGAAAAACGATCTCATGTATTCATTACGCCGACACAAGATAGTTCTCCCCTGTCATAGGATGCTTACTGAAACTAACTTCAGTCTTATTTCCTGCAGACTAGTCTGAAGTCTTAAAACTCATCAATCATTCAAATCAGGGAGTTTCTGGGTACAAACAGCCTGTGTTTTTAGAGTGTTTCCAATGAAGTTTTCCTTACAATTTCTGTACATGTTGGCCTCAGATTCTCAAGCCCCAGAAACTTAAATTTTAATATTGCAGTGAGTATTCCTCCAAAAAAAAGAAAAAAAGAAAAGGCAGTGAGCATTATTATACTCCTCTAATTCATTGGAAACCTCATACAAAATGAAATTATGGAAAAAATTGTGTGCCACAAAGTGGGACTGTTAGATGTGACTTTGACTACAAATGCAAGTCATTGTAATGCTAGTTGGAAATAATGAACCTTTTTCTTCTTCCAGAGGTATCTGGTTCTCAATTGAGGCTCTCTTGCTGTCCACTAGATATTAAAGATAGTGGGTTGATGCGATTTGTTTACCATCTTTTCACCTTTTAATTACCAGTATTTTCTAATAGTTTGTTATCAACATTAATCCTTCTAATTAGTTTTGGTTTTCAAATATTCTGATAACATTGTTTTTGGGAAAAATGCTTCCACCCCCCCCCCCCTCCCCCCCCAAATCAAAAGGCAAATTCTCCTCACCCCTAAGACATGGTCAACAAGTCAAAAGACCCTTAAATCAATTTTTTTTAGCTGCTAACCTCTAAATCTAGTGTCATCTAAGCAATACTTTTCCATTCTCAACTACTCCCCTTATACCATGTGGGTTGCTCTCTTTTCTCATCATCATCATCATCTCCCCCATCTCTTCTCTTTTTTCTCTCCAACTCCATGGCCATTACCAATAAGCTCTCATCATCTCATCTCTTTTTTCTCTCGCTATTGCATGGCCGTTACCAACAATCTGTCTCTCCCCCCTCCCTCTGACTTCATATTTCTATATTCCCTCCACTACGCGCCCTCTTCTGTCCACTCCCTCCTACATTGTCAGCTTCCTCATCTCCTATGCTTGGGCCCACCACCCTCTCACCACGCTCAAACTCGTCCCCACCAAGTTCCTTTCTTCTCCCTCTTAATCTCCTTCGAGCCCACCACTATACATCCACCTCTTATCTTTCCTCCCTTCCCTCCTCCTCTTCCAGCAGCATCATACATCCATACCATACCTCCCATCCCTTCCCTCCTCCTCCTCCTCTAACAACCCTACGTCGGCTTCTTCCGGCCCATCATTATATATCTACCTCCTATCTCCTTTGACAACCTCTATCTCGGCTTCTTTGGGCCCACCATCATACACCTACCCCCTATATATCTCCTCTCCCTTTCCTCCTCTTCTGACTTCAAATCTCTGCATCCCGTCTGTTGCGTGTCGGTGGAAGCGTGCGCACGAACCAAACGAGTCGGCGAACAAGACATAAGAACAATCAACGAGTGTAATTCATAAAAAACGGCACAAACCAATCACAAACACAGAGATTTATATGGTTCGGCAAATTGGCTAGGTCCACGGGGAGAGGCTGGAGAGTTTTCACTATATGGAGGAGAAATAATAGGTTACAACTCTCAAACACTCAAAATAACCATCACCAAAAGATCTTAACTCACCTCTCAGAAATCTCTCTCTCAAAGTGCTCAAAACAACCTCTCTTTCTCTCTACTAAAACGTTCTATATATATTGAAACCATAAAACCAAAACAGACTAGGAATCCAACAATTCTAAAACTAAAATCAAAACAGACTAGGAATCCCAATAATTCTAAAACCAAAACCAAAACAGACTAGAAATCCTGTTTGGCCTAATAACTTGCTATCCAACAATTCTTCACCTCGACGAAGTGTTCCTAAAATTAAGCCGACACCAACAAGAGCACCAATGTGTCGTCTCTCCAAATCCGACTGTACTAATGTGGTTGCCTACATACCCCCTCTCCCAAGGGATCAAGCCACCCGTAGTTCATCCAAATGATCTCGAAAGGCCTTAACAAGCACAAATCTGCGACAAGTTTCTGCAATGATCGAACTTATTGCTCGGGTATTTGCTAGATTATCTCTTGTGTGGACCTTCACGAGCTCCACATCCTTATCTTCAAGAACATCCGGGACGAAGTGATAACGAACGCCAATGTGCTTCGTCCACGCATGAAAAACCTCATTCTTCGCCAAATAGATAGCACTCATGCTATCACAATGAATAGTGACGGATCACTACGAAACACCAAGATCCTCCAAAAGACCTTGAAACCAAATTGCTTCCTTAACATCCTCTGTAATAGCCACATACTCTACCTCTGTCATCGACAAAGTCACCGTAGACTGCAAGGTGCATCTCCAACACATCGGCGCACGAGTCAAAGTAAATACATATCCCGTCGTCGACCGAAGCTTATCCAAACCTCTAGCATAGTCCGAATCTACGTATCCAATACATAGCTGTCCACCACTAGTGTCCCCCTCAAACACCAAGCCAACATTGAGAGTACCTCGAATATACCTCAAAATCCACTTCACGACATCCCAATGACTCGGACCCGGGTCGTGTATGTATCGTGAAACCATGCTAACTGCCTATGACAAATCCGACCTCGTACAAATCATGACGTACATCAAGCTTTCCACTACGCTCGCATATGGAGTCTTCGATATCAACTCTCTATCTTCAATTGTCTTCGGTGAAAGGTCAGCTAAAATCTTCAAATGGGTTCCCAAAGTACACTGATTGGCTTCATCTCCATGCTCACATTGAATCGCTGTAAAACCTTCTTCAAATAAGCTACCTGTGTCAAACTAATTCTGCCATTATCTCTGTCTCTATTGATCTCCATCCCTAAAATGCGATTCGCTTCACCCAAATACTTCATCTCAAACTCGCTCGAAAGCTGAATCTTTAATCTATCTATGGCGGATCTGAAAATAGAAGCAACTAATATGTCATCGATATAAAGCAATAAGTAAATGTACGCACCTCCATACAACTTACGATAGTACATGCAAGGATCAAACTGGCTCCTAATGTATGAATGGCCAATCATGAACCTATCAAATCGCCTATACCACTGTCTCGAAGAGTGCTTCAACCCGTATAGCAATTTTTTCAATCTACACACTAATTTCTCCTTTCCAGCAGTTCGAAACCCCAATGACTGAGTCATATAAATTTTTTCATCAAGATCACCAAGAAGAAAAACTATTTTTATATCCAACTGATCCAATTTTAAACCATACTGTGCCACCAAAGCTAGCAAGATCCAAATCGAAAAGTGCTTCACCATCGAAGAAAAGACTTCATTGTAGTCAATGCCTTCTTCCTGTGCATAACCCTTCACAACCAATCTAGCCTTAAACCTCATAGGAGTGCTCTGCATGTCCTCCTTCATATACACCCATTTACAACCAATAGCCTTCCGCCCCTTTGGGAGCTCAACAAGCTCCTATGTGTCATTCCTGTGAAGAGACTCCATCTCCTCTTGCATAGCCTCCTGTCACAAATCAGTCTTTGAACTTTGCTCAAACTCTCTAAATGTAGTAGGAACCATCTCGTCAACACTCTCCACTAAAAGCATATGCAACGACCGTGTCTGTATACCTCACTAGCAACCGTATGTCTTTCCTCGATCTCCAAACTGTAATCGAATCCTGAACCTAAGTCGTCAGTCCCTGATCCTGCTCTGTCATACCTGTATCCTCCAAATCATCACCGTGCTCATTTGACATCATCACAAGCAGCACTCTAATGGATACGGTCCCATCTGGACTCTGTGGAGCTGTATCAATCTTCACCACCTATGATATCTCCTCTGTCGGGGTGCTCTTCACCTGATGAGAGCTGGTAGGCTTCAATAGCGAAGCCTCATCGAATATGACATCTCTACTCAACATAATCTTTTTCTCAACTGGATCCCAAAGCTTGTATCCTTTCACACCACGCTTGAATCCCACAAATATGATCTTCCTAGCTCGAAATTCCAATTTATCAGTTTTGACATGATAAAATGCAGGACACCCAAATACCTTGAGCTGATCATAGTTGTGTGCTGGCTCTCATGACCACATTTCCATAGGGATTTCCCCCTCAATCGCAGATGAAAGCAAGCTATTAATGAGGTGGCTCGCATATGAAAGTGCCTCAGCCCAAAAGATCTTCTCCAAACCACTCTGCGATAACAAACATCGAACATTCTCCAGTAAAGACCAATTCAACCTCTATGCCACCCTATTCTGCTACGGTGTATGACTAACTGTGAAGTACCTCTCTATGCCCTCATCTCGATATAGCTGCTGAAAGGGGTCTAAAGTGTACTTGTCACCGTTGTCGGATCTTAACGTCTTGATCTTTCTTTATATCTGCAGTTCCAATCTTCTCTTCTACTCCACAAATATCTCTAGGACTTTACTCTTCTTTGCCATATTGTACACCCAACAACGCCTAGAATAGTTATCTACAAACATGACAAACCAATGTCGACCACCAAGTGATGTTGCCTTGGTAGGACCCCAAACATCCGTGTACACATAGTCCAAGATGCCTATCATCCTATGAAGTGGTTGTCTCAAACTTTACTTTAGTCATCTTGCCAAGAACATAGTGCTCACAGAATTTAATCTTCCCACTCTTGGCTCCCTTTAATAGCCCCTGCTTGCACAACGCCTATAGTGACTTTTTACCTGTGTGCCCTAATCTGTAGTGCCAAAGTCTGCCCGTATCCGCCTCTGAAACTGCTGAAGCTACCTGGCCAATCTCGGTACTTCCCTTCAAATAATATAGATTCTTACTGTGGATTCCCTTCATCACTACTAAAGACCCCTTAGTAACTTTTGCTACAACGCTCTCAAAAGTCACCTTAAATCTTTTTACCTCCAAAGCTCCAACGGAAATAATATTCTTCTTTAGCTGAAGAATAAATCTCACTTCATTTAACTCACGAATAGCTCCATTGTGCATCCGAATCCTGACGGTACCTATCCCACAAATACCACATGACTGATCGTTTCCCATGACCACCACACCCCCATCGAGCTTCTCAAAAGATGCAAATCAATCTCGTCGGTAGGTCACATGATAAGTAGCATCATAATTAAGCATCCAATCCGATGCATCAGCATGGTTAACCTCTGGAGTAATCAATAGAGAAAAGCATGAATCATCTGAATTGTTATCACTCTTAGCAACATTCACCTAGCTGTCTTCGAGCCCTTCTTCTTGCTATTCTCCTTCTCACTGAGCTTCAGACAATCTCTCTTTTAATGTCATTGTTCTTTGCAAAAAGTACAATGGTTCTTTGTTAATTGATAGTGGCATCTTGACTTTGACCTACCTCTGTTACCACCTCTCGGATAGGGACTCCTACCTATCGTCGACAAGGCCTCTCCTGAAGTGCTAGATCTGAAAAATTCTTTATCCTTCCTCCTCAAGTCAAAATTCGTCAACACATTAGTCACTTCACTATAGGTAATGAAAGATCTACCATTCAAAAAAGTGAGCACGAATGTATCATACCCCTCATCGGGTAAGGAGCCTAATAAAATAATCGCATTGTACTCATCCGATATCTTCTCATCCACATTCACCAAGTCCGACAATAATTTTGTGTAGTTGTTCACATGAGCTGCAAGTGAGGTATCCCTGGACATTTGGAATCTAAACAATATTTGTAGCAAGTGCAACCGGTTCTCAACACTCTTCGTAAGATATTTATTATTGAGAATCTCCCACATCTTCATCGCAGATGTCACACCGATTACATCGTACTTCAACTCTTGTTCCAAACAAGATCTTATTACCCCACAAGTGTTTCGATTCATCTTGTCCCATATAGTCTCATCATACTTCAGTGACCTCTCATGGACCATGATGGTCTCTTCTATGTTCTAAGCATTCAAAGCATCCTGCACATCACTCATCCACAACCCAAAGTTGATCTTACCGTCATACTTCACAACACTAATTTTCGTATTCTGAAGTGTAACATGAACTGTACTTGTCATAGCCTTGCTGTTTTCACCACTACCTCCTGCCATTGCTTGCTAACTCTAAATTGTAGAGAAAATTCGAACAACTGATAGAATTGAGAAATTACCCAACTTGAACCCTAGATTGGATTCCAACACGAACTCCTAACCACATGAGGAAGGCGAGATCTCCAACTGGAAACTCCGCAATGCTATCTCCACCGAAGCCTAGATCTCCATGATCCAAGCTTCTAACAACAAATTTTTCTCCATCCAAAATAAACCCTATGTCTGAAAGCTTAGAGATCTGACACCAATTGTTGCGCGTCGGCGGAAGCATGCGCACGAACCAAACGAGTTAGCAAACAAGAAAGAAGAACAACCAACGAGTGTAATTAATAAAAGAATGACACAAACCAATCACAAACACAGAGATTAATGTGGTTCGGCAAATTGCCTGTGTCCACGGGGAGAGGATGATGACTTTTCACTATATGGAGGAGAAAAACAATGAGTTACAACTCTTAAATACTCAAAACAACCCTCACCAAAAGATCTCAACTCACATCTCAGAAATTTCCCTCTCAAAGTGCTCAAAATAACCTATCATTCTCTCACTAAAACGTTATATATATATAAATCCTAAAACCAAAACAAACGAGGAATTTAACAATTCTAAAACCAAAACCAAAACAGACTAGGAATCCTAATAATTCTAAAACCAAAACTAAAATAGACTAGGAATCCTGTTTGGCTGAATAACATGCTATCCAACACCGTCCCCTACGTCCTCTCCCGTCCACCTATTCTTGCCTCGTCACCTCCCTCGTCTTCTCTGCCTAGGCCTATCATTCCTCATCGCCCTCAAATTTGTTGCCATAATTTTCTTAATTTTCCTCTTAATCACTCAAAAATTGAATACATGGATGTCTACAACACGACTTAATAACAAAGACATAAAGTTAACAACTAACGAGATAAGCTTAACACCAATAGCTATGCTAAACAACCGATGAATAAGCTTAACAACAAACACATAAGCTTAACAACCAACACATAAGCTTAACAACTAATACAAATTTTTACAAGCAATGCATAAGCTTAACAACAGACAAAAATCCTTACAAAAATCATATAAGCTTAACAACTAATAAAAAACTAACAACCAACCTATAAGCTTAACAAATAAGGATAAAACTTAACAACTAACATATAATCTTAAAAACCAACGTATAAGCTTAACAACTAACACATAATCTTAACAACTGACGAATAAGCTTAATAAATGCATAAAACCTAGCAACTAATGTATAACCTTAACAACTGATAAAAAACTTAATAACAATAAGTTTAACAGCTGACACATAAACTTATGTAATTGACGAGTGCTGGTCGTTAAACTTACATGGTTGCTGAAGACCACAATCTCCTGCACTACCACCCTCCCCTCCTCTAATGGCGGGTTCTATATTGATAGGAGCAAGAGGACACTAGACCTCCACTAGTGATGGCTATGAACTAGGCCCATGAATTTTAGAGGTAGGGTCAATGAGAGAATCGAGGGCCCACTTGGTCATCTTCAGCTTACATAACTAACGAGCATTGGTCATCTTCAGCAACCACATAAGTTTAACAACCATGCTTATGCATTGGTTGTTAAGCTTATATGCTTATTATTAAGTTTTTTTTGTCTTTAAGCTATATAAGTTCATGAGTTGGTTGTTAAGCTTATGTGTTTATTATTAATTTTTTCATCGATTGTTAAGTTTATATGTTAGTTGTTAAGCTTATGCGTTGGTAGTTAAGCTTATGCGTTGGTTGTTAATTATGCGTTTGTTAAGTTTTTCTATTAATTATTGAACTTATGCATTGGTTGTTAAGCTTTTTTATTAGTTGTTAAGCTTATATATTAGGTTTTAAGCTTTTCCGTTAGTTGTTAAGTTTATACATTAGTTGTTAAGCTTAGTGTTTGTTGTTAAGGTTTTTAGTCTGTTGTTAAGCTTATGCATTAGTTATTAAAGCTTATGGGTTTGTTGAACTTTCCGTCAGCTATTATGCGTTGGTTGTTAAGCTTAAGCATTTGTTATTAAGATTTTTTATTAGTTGTTTAACATAGGTATTAGTTGTTAAGCTTATCTTGTTAATTGTTAATTTTATATATTTGTTGTTAAATTGATCCGTTGCCATCCCCGTACCCTAGTTTTGAGAGAGTAAGAGGAAAATTAATAAAATTCTAGGGACAAGTTTGAAGGCTGTGTGGGATAGTAGGAGAGGGTGGATGGGAGGTGGCGCAGGGGAAGGGATGTAGAGATTTAAAGTCAGAGGAGAGGAGAGAAGGGAGAGGAGATTGTGGAGTGCATGTATGATAGTAGGCCAAAGAAGCTGAGGTAAGTGTTGCCGGAGAAGGAGGAAGAGGGAAGGGAGGAGAGGTGGATGTATGGTGTTGCCAGAGGAGGAGCGACGGAAGGAAATATAGGTGGTGGGCCTAAGTGGTGGAGAATGAAGGAGGTGACAATGTAGGAGGGGTGGATGGAGAGAGCGTGGGGGAGGGGATACAGAGATATGAAGTTTGAGGGTGGGGTGGGGTGAGGGGGGGGGGGGGTTGTTGGTAATGACCACAGAGTTGCGAGAGAAAAAAAGAAAAGGGAGGATGAGAGCTCATTGGTAATGGCCATGGAGTGAGAGAGAGAAAAAAGTAGAGTATGAGAGCTTGTTAGTAATGACTATGGTGTAGGGAGAGAGAAAAGAGAAGAGAGGAGGGAGATGATGATGAGGGGAGAGAGAGAGAGAGAGAGAGAGAGAGAGAGGAGGAGCTCACATAGACATTAATTAGGGGTATATTGAGGAATGAAAAAGTATTGCTTAGGTGGTACTAGATTTTGGGGTTAGATGCCAAAAAGATTGATTTAAAGGGTTTTTGACTTCTTGACTAAGGGGGTGTTTGGTTACATTTCTATAAATTATAGGAAATGTTTTCCACCCAAAATTTGATTTCCTTGTATTTCTTAAAAAAATTATAGGAAAAGTTTTGAGAAGTTAAAAGTACAAATTTTCTTACTTTTTGTATTTTGCTTGTTTGGTTCAAAACAAGAAAATGACTCATAACTTTTAGGAAAATAGCAACATTTCTTATAATTTATAGAAATGTAAACAAACACCCCTAACTATATAGAAAAGTGAGAACTTTATAGAAATGTGTTAATGAGTTTTATTATTTAAATAATGAATGCATCAGATTTTCAGGAGATTTCCGCCCATTTTTGAAGGAAATCAATTTCTATAAAATTTGGTACTTTTCTGTACTTTATAGAAAACATTTCTGTAAATCTTTTTTGAGCCAAACATAGTTTATAGAAATCTATAGAAATCTATAGAAATATCTTAATTACAAAAATGCCATTGTTTGTACTTTTTGAGAAAACATTTCTCAAAAACAATGCAACCAAACACCCCCAAGTCTTTTGGGTGTGGGATATTTGCTTTTTGATTTTAGGGGATGAAATCATTTTTCCCTTTTTTGTTTTCTTTCTATATTAGTCTTTCAAATGTTCCCGAAAAACACATTTAAAATATATTTATTCTACAGAAACTATTTTTGATTGTCAATTTATACACGAACTACTTTTAAGCAATATTTTGTTGTAATCAACCGCAAGGACTCACCTTTAAGTCAAATTTTTTGATTTTACTGTGATCATTAGTTGTTTAATTCCAAGTATATTAGAGATATTATTCTTAATGTAGGTTAGGTGGGATCAATAACTGAGAAAAATTAACCGAAAAGTGAGCCCAGACGGTTGATTGCAACAAAAAACACTTTAAAAATGGTTTATGTATAAATTAGAAGTCAAAGGTGGTTTTTATAGAATGATAATATTTTAAAGACGGTTTCTATGAAAAAACCCTTCAAATTATCCAAACTGCATCAACAACTAAAGTAGCAATACAAAATATCAGATATAATATATAAAAAATATATATCATTAGGACCTTGTTACGTATTAATCTTATTTCTTCCGTCTAAAACCAACCAATCTTTTCCCCCCCACAAATATCATTTTAAACATAAATTGTACCTCTATCTTCAAATTGGAAGCCTCTATGTATCAAATCACATTGCTGAACTATGTCTTTAGTGACAAAAAATGTGATACATAATGACACAAGCAACTGGTGGTGGTGGGCGAGCAAAAGAAAAGTCACTTGGGTTACTTTTTTTTCCTCCTCCTCCTTAAAAGCGTTCATAACGTCATTCACAAACATTTATTTGAGAAACCAGATATAAATATTATGTGAAAGGCTACAACAAATAGTTATGGTCCCATAGAAGAATTCTACTGCAACTTTTGAGGCTTTTGAGGTTCTTGTAATAAACTAGGTGTTGAAGCCATTAAGGCTTACCGAGGACAGGCTACAACAGAGACAGGTTCTTCTCATGTTTTCTTCTGCAGGCTTATTTGCATGCACCTCCTTAGCTGGTTAGTGTGTCGTCACCCAAAAACTCCCAACTGTACTTTTGATGCTTTGCTATAGAGATAGAAACAAGTAGAAGCCAACCTCTCTCTCTCTCTCTCTCTCTCTCTCTTGTTTGGCATCTTGAGGAGAGAGAAAGCAGAATTAGTTCAAAGGTGGTGGTGATTCTTTATTCTTGTCTGTTCATCTAATTCTAGTGTAACTGCAGTTGTAATTTGCTAGGATTTTCAAGCTGGGCTTGATGGAGGATATCCAGTGATCATGGCTGCCTTGGATGAGTCGTTAGTTCCCAGTTCTTTATTGATGTCTAAAGAGCAGTCATCATCCCCTCTTCGAGTTTTCTTCAAAGATGCAAGGTACCCATTAATTAAAATTTGATTCTGTTCTTTAAAAATATAATTTGGGGTTTTTTTTAATCATTATTCCTATTGATCAAGAGTTGGGTTTTGTGGTTTTGTGTATAGGAATGTGTTTAAGCTGGATGAATTGGGGTTGGAGATTGCAGAGATTGCGTTTCCTGCAGCACTTGCTCTTACTGCTGATCCTGTTGCTTCCCTCGTTGATACTGCCTTCATTGGACAGATAGGTTTGGTTCTTTAGGTCCCTTTCATTTTTATATTAGAATTTTTGTGATTTTGATAGAACGTTGGTTTCTTAGTTATTATGATTTTATCGGATCGATTGCCTATATGTATTGTAATGAGTTTTTTTTTATAATTTTTTTTATTTTGGGGGTGTTGATCAAGAGAAGTCAGTTGAAAATTTTGGTATTTTTATGAAAAAATTTCCATGATCTCAATTTCTTTGTTCCTGAGTGCAAATAGGCCTGGAATTAGTCGTTGATCTATAATAAAAATCAGGCCTCGTGTCCTTATTGTTGTGGTTGGTTGTGTGAATAGTTTACTCTACCCTTCTTTGTGGTAAATTAGTATTTTCTTTTTTTGGTTTGACGAGAGAACCTCTCCATGAACCTTCGGACCATGGGTATCAAACTCCTGAGCGTGGCTAAGGGGCACCCCCATGCACGTTCTTGGGTATTCTAAAAACAATTAAATTCTTGTGGGTGCTCCCCAGGAGAGTCGGACTTGAGACATTTGAGCGCTACTTATTCTTGTGGTTATCTATTCGGCATGAATTAAACAGCGAGAGATACAAACAACTTAAGTAGCATAATTAAGCATATAAAGATATTCATACCACATTCAATTCACTTAAAAATGATGCTTCAATTACCAATATAAAGATCTAATCAATTACTAGGGAAAAAGCCCTTTCCATGTGCACTTTTATGAAGGAGCAGAGAAGCGAGGGAAAAAAAATCCATTAAAATATATTCAACAACCCGTGTCCTGCATTTTCTTTAGCCAACGAATAGATTGATAATCTTTGTTCGTCAATTGCAGGCCCAGTTGAGCTTGCAGCTGTTGGTGTGTCTATTGCAGTATTCAACCAAGTATCAAGGATTGCAATATTCCCACTTGTTAGTGTCACAACCTCCTTCGTTGCTGAGGACGATGCTGCTTCAAAAATGGCTACTGAGCTTGAAAGTGGAGATTCAGAAAGGTGTTCTTCTGAAAACAGTGAATTAAAAGAATTAATTCCGACGAATGGTATGAACAATTTTAAACACATTTTACTTGCAGTTAACTTGGACGGTTAATGTTTCTTTGAACTATTTTTGCAATTGGCTGATTAGATACCGAGAAGGGAGAAAACCACTCATCATTTTCCTCCGATGATGTAACAACTGTGGCCAAACTTGAGTCTGAGCGAAAGCATATTCCATCGGTTTCGTCAGCATTAGTAATTGGTGGAGTACTTGGCCTTCTCCAAGCCCTTTTTCTTATCTCTGGAGCGATACCTATATTGGCTTTCATGGGAGTTAAATCAGTGAGTATATTGCAAGCCCTTAATCGCAGGGTCTCTGTTACTTAAACTTCCTCGCATCTCGGAGGATGCATCTTAAATAACGTGTCTTTTTGTCTCAATAGGATTCACCTATGCTGACCCCAGCACGTCAATATTTAACATTAAGGTCCCTCGGCGCTCCTGCTGTTCTCCTCTCTTTGGCCATGCAAGGGGTCTTTCGAGGTCTCAAGGACACCAAAACGCCATTATATGCAACCGGTAAGGAAACAAAACTATATATTGTGGGAAAATGTTTTGTTTTCTTCTGATAGAATCAGATTCTTATGTTTTCATCTCAGTAAATTATATAGCATTGTCTAACAGAATATATTTTTCTTTGATAAATCAGTGGCTGGAGATGCAACCAATATAATTTTGGACCCGATCTTTATGTTTGTTTTCCATTTAGGCGTCAGTGGTGCAGCAATTGCGCATGTAATTTCTCAGTAAGTTGTACTTCTCTTACGACCACATCTTAATGTCTTTATGATGCAGTCATAAGTAATTACTGTATTGTTCGCAATCCTAACATTAACAACATTGTCTGCAGATACTTGATTGCATTAATTCTACTATGGAGATTATTGAGACAAGTTGACGTGCTACCTCCTACTATTAAAGATCTGCAACTTGGCCGCTTCCTTAAAAATGGTACTTGTTACTACTTCATTTAAACGTGATGGAACTATTATGCAGCGAAATTCGCACTTTCATCAGTGAAGATGTACTCACTGATTTTATCCTTTTTATATTTCAGGTTTCCTCTTACTAATGAGGGTGGTAGCTGTAACTTTTTGTGTGACACTTGCAGCATCAATGGCAGCAAGACAAGGTTCAATTCCGATGGCTGCTTTCCAAATCTGCTTGCAGGTTTGGTTGGCAACATCTCTTCTCGCTGATGGATTAGCTGTTGCTGGACAGGTTCTAACATTTCTCTCTCTGTTGATTGGTGAAATACCATCATCTTAATGGATCAAGACATATTTAAGAGAATTGATCTCATTTGGGTTCACATAACTGATTCTGACCTATCTCAACTTAGGTAAAAAATAAAAAGAAATTGTAATGATCACATGGTTGTACAAATACCTCAAGGAATTCCTGTCTTCGGACTTTTATTTCTCTTTCTATAGCGTCATTGGTTCCAAGTGTTAGAGCATAAGCATTATAAACCACAACCCTACCTGCAACTTTTGAGTTTTAGTGCAGTGTCAGGGTCCGTTGACATTGTATCGAAGTAATCCAGGTTTAATGCCCAGCGGCCACAAATTTAAATTAGATTTTAGAAAAGGACACTGCCTTGTGATCCAGTTTTTGGCCTAAACAAAGGGCACTTGACCTGCGGGGTGCAAGGGCATGTTAGAGTATAAATATTTTAACCCTTAACCCTGGCCACACTTTGGAGTTTGGTGCGGCGGAAGGGTGTCCTTTGACACCAAGCATTTGCATAGTTGTATCTTATTTGGGTAATGAAATAGGCCATCTTTAGAAATACCCATTCCCTGGATCTTCTCCTTTCACTTTGCCAGCACATGCTTGCTTTGCCCATAAAATGTACATCTCAACTTGTCTAAATATTTTCGTTACTAAAACTGTTGTCTATTTTCATGAATTATTTATTTTGAAGTCCAACACCACACAACTGGAAGCATTTAACCTGCACACATGCATGCTTGAAATCTGAATGCACACACAAAATATCATCCTGACGCAGCGGCGAAAACAAAGAAGCCTTACCACGAGGACTTCTTCCACAAACTCAAGAAAACACACTAATACTTTTTTCAGGAAAGTTTTATTTAATTCCAAGATATTCATCTTTGGGTTACATGACTCTTCTTAAATAGAAAAACAAACAAGACTCCTAGTAAGACTAGAATTACAAAGTAAAAAAAAGTATCAAATCCTACCCTAAAAAGACTCCCTATAATAGAGGAAGCAAATCATGAATCAAAATTGAATCTGTTTCCTAATCTAATTTGACTCTAGCATTGAATTTATTTCCTAAATTGACTCTAACTCGGAGACTTTGATTTTTCGAACCTACATAGCTTTTTGTCCTACATCACATCCTCACTCTCTTTACTAACCTTGTATATCTAGCTGCACTTTGTTTAGTTCATTGCATTGTCAGTGTCCTGTCTTAGCAAAATCTTGCATATTAATGTGTCTTGCCACCAGTCCGCTCATATAACTAAAATAAAGTACTAATTTAATACATTTTCCATATTTTTCTTTCATATTTTAATTAATTTCAGGTTCATTGTAGGCAATACTGGCAAGTGCATTCGCTAGAAAAGAACACCACAGGGCAACAGCTGCTGCATCCCGTGTTTTACAGGTTTGTATCCAGCCGTGAGATCATTTATATTTGAATATTCATATTTTAAATTTTATTTTCTCTTCAATTAAGAAAGTTTTCATGAACTTTGTTTTTCAGTGGGGTATGGTTCTGGGGTTGGTCCTTTGTGCTGTACTTGGAATTGGTTTGCAGTTTGCATCAAGACTATTTACCAAGGATGTTGACGTGCTGCATCTCATTCACATTGGAATCCCGGTACTTTCTCATTTTGGTAAATTACAAATATAATGCTTATGTCAAATAATGAGCGAAGAGCAACCTATAGTCCTAAATTGAGGAGTCACAGTTTCACGGTGACCAATTTTTATTCTGTACTTCCAGTTTGTGGCGCTCACTCAACCAATTAACGCTTTAGCCTTTGTTTTTGACGGCATCAATTTTGGAGCATCAGACTTTGCATATTCGGCATATTCAATGGCAAGTTAAAGAACTCCGTATTCTTCGATTATACACAACAAAAATAAAAAAAATAAAAAAAAGTTGAATTATGATTCTCATGTGAATTACTGACGTGCTTCTCCATCCAGGTCCTTGTGGCCATTATTAGCATCATTTGCTTAGTTATCCTCTCTTCAAGTCATGGCTTCATTGGACTTTGGGTGGCTTTATCGATCTACATGAGCCTAAGAATGTTGGCTGGTTTTTGGAGGTAATTTAAATTGCAATCGTAGTTTTTCTTCTTCTTCTTAACTATTTTAAGTAAAATCATAGAAGTAATTTGTTGCATGGTGATTAGCACCAAAATATAACTCTACTCTGATAGTCCCATTCCTTGGCCTAGATGAAGCACAGCTATCTACAACTCACCCCAAAAATTTGGGATAAAGGCTTGTTATCGTTGTTGTGTGATAGTGTTATGTTATACAACTTCTTTCTTTGTCTCGATGTTAACGTGGTTATGCGACTAAATATTGTCTTTGCAGGATAGGGACAGCAAGGGGGCCATGGACATTCCTTCGAAACCAATTCTAATTTTCCATCTGGGTTATGTCCTAGAGTGTGTTTCGGAAGTTCATAGTTTCAAATTGAAGCAACAATTGTATTAATTCGCATCTCCTGGCTTAGGTGTGCTGTACATAATTGCAATTCACAGTCACCTTCCATGAGTACGAGGTCTATATATTTGTATCCGTAAAAGCCTTCTTAAGCTGGATGGTTGCTTATGTTATTTCATTGGAGGCGGTTGCGATGTATATGATAGTGAAAGAGCGAGTCAACTTTTCGTCATCGCATAAGAGTACTTGCATCTGTTGAGATTTTGCCTAGAAGGATTGTAGAAAATGTAACGACTTTGATTTATTATTATTGCGGATATGTAGCTAATTAATGTCTGCAGTTTTGGTGTATTTCCTCTGTTTAGTGTTGGCAAGTTTGGTTATTTTCCAAAGTTACTTCATGTTGAACGCACAATATTTGAACTCAGTGCAGGATTCAAGCCGATAAATCTTGTTAGACAAGAAGCCTTCATGATCTAATCGATTCTATCATCGGCTGAACCCCACATACCAAGACATTGGCAGGAGGCCACACTCAAGCACAAACATAACTGAGAATCTGCTGTAAACTTTTACAAGCTCAGCCCTTACACACTCGATACTATCATCACTAGATTCCAACAATAGATGCTTGATAACTCATTTCATTAAACTGACAAATCCATTGACAATGAAACAACACGCAGTAAGGATACGTCACATATGTTAAGTTTCAAGTGACATGCTTGTCATATACCATACAGGGTGCAACAAACTAAAAAAGGTCAATGCCTTGCGAGAACATCATAATCACAGGTCTAAATTGAAATTAGAGCAGATAAAAAGCTGCTTACATGGCATCTCATACTCATTAAAAGTTTACACGTAACAGAGTTCTTTCAAGCCCTTCAAGACTAAACTCCACATTATGACATGACAATAAGAATCAAGAAAGATCGATGTACACTTAAATCAATTCTTTGCCTTGACAGCGTTGTTCTCCTTTATTCTTGATCGGTTATCAAGCTTAACAAAACGCTTTAGGTCCTCATATGGAAGAGTTTCAACGTTCTTCCTTCGTAGTTCACTCAGTGGAGGTCGTTTGTCTAGCAAGTGAAACAGCCTGTCAGGGTACTCAGAATCTGGCAGTATTTTAGGATCAGTGCCCTCCTTCAAGATATTGGCTCCAAACACAGTGGTACTTTTCATTTCTTTGGTCAGGACAGACTCCTTTGGAGCATCGCCAGCTCCTTTTCCACTCTTTTTTGATTTAGGACCAGCAGCGAAACTTCTAATGGAAATCATATTAATGGCCTTGTCAATGGTATAGATGTGTTTCAGTGATCTTGTGCAATTCATTGCCATGTTCTTAGGACTAGTGTATCTACTTCACTGCATTTATTTATCACAAGAAAAATGATGTTAATTGGAAACTTTAAACAATTAAAATTAACCGTGGCATCTAATTGCAATATAAAGGTAACACTAAAAAAAATCTAGTTATCTATTCAAATGATTATTAACAGAGAAAAACAAACATATGAGACAAAATTTTATTCAAAATAATATTTGTACACCAGAATAAGGAGCTTCCCAGGGATACTTAGAAAAGATAGCCAGTCATATAAATTAAATAAACACAATGAAGTAGTTGTTATATTATAGGAAATTTATGAGTAAGAAATGAGGTATAGCAACCAAACACAAACAACCATGATTTTCTTTGAAGTTCACAGCTAAAAGTGTATCAAATAATCCCCATTTGTGTTCTTTCCAGGATAACTGAATGGACTGATGGTAAGATGATATTCAATCCCTCGGCAAGTTTTCTTCTTCGAATTGTGTCATCCTATATTTAGCAATCCCACTAAATCTCGCCTACATTACATAATGTATCAAAAACATGTGTCAATATCTAACTTTCATGATGTCTATTGACAATGTCACCCAATAACATGCTAGGTTGCTTTCCACATTTCCTGTTCTAAAGCAAAAAACTTGAGTAGCAAAACATATGTCTGAAGAATAAGCCTACAGAAAGAATTCTCCATCCATTTACACCCAAAGCATCTGTTGCTCAGTTATGGTTGAGAAAGATGAGATCATTGCACTATAAACATGGTTCTAAATATCGCATTACAGGTACACATTGGATGGCAAAATTACATATCGTTACTGCAAATATGAAGGATATTCAGTAAATATCAGAGGGTCATATTAGATAATGTGCATACATATGTCGGAAATGAAATCTAAACAAATAAAATGTCAAATCGTGTAAATAAAACATGGTTAGGACCCCTGACCATCTGCAGAAGAGTATTGCAGCCTTCCTATAAATTGATAAATTGACACAGGTTGAACCCAATAAATCGTCCATCCTCTTAAGCCACACAGTCAACAAGACAAAAATGCCACACCTCAGCTTTAAACATCCTAGACTCTTAAAATGAATCTACAGAAATTTAAAATCCTGGTCCCAAAACTAGTCCCTTTCTTGTTAGATTGTTATTAAATTTAAGGAAAATTTTTAAAAACAATGGTTATATTCGATAAAGAGATGCGGTCTTAATTAAAAATCAAGCAAAAGAATTCCAGTACAAAAACTACATGAACGCCAAACAGAAATAAATTACAAAAAAGTAACATGTAATTGAGTGAGTTAAATATGCGTAAATAAAAAACCAATCTTCAACTAAGAAAATGAAGCAACTCAGCAAATTTCCCGAAAACCAACCCCTTTTAACTGAGTAAAAGCAACAAAATCGTCTCAAACCCAACTGTAAAGTTCTCCATTACAGTCGCAGTCTCCACAGAACTACTGCTAGATTGTGAAGAGGGAGAGAGAAGAGAGAGTCCCTCGATAATTAACGAAATGAATGAGAGAGAGAGAGAGAGAGCTAGGAGTCAAAGGAGAAAGAGGCGTCCCCAACTATAGGCATAAAAAAGAAATACGCCTCAAAGAACAGCGGAAGAGAGGGATCAGATTCAGGTACGAATTGCCCCAAGTCTGAGAGGATGTTTCAAGAGTTCGGGATTGTCTGGCAACTGAATCCACTTACTTACATATCTAACCAAAGAACCGAGAGACTCATACAACTTGGGCTGCTCTGCTTTGAGCATTTACCAACAAGTTGTAGAAAAAGAATATCAGCCTTACACCCAGAGAGTCTCATCTGCACAGCCATGCTGAAGTCTTCTTCGAATTTTGTCACGTAGGCTGACATTTAGGTCGCAATCATTAGCAAACACCATTTCAGAGCCAATCACCCCCTCATCTTCCCCAACACAGAAAAAAACCCTAAACTTACGGACAAATCGACATTAAGCTCTAATCAACAAATGTTCCAGATCAGTTAACTAAAGCTTATAGGGGACGAAGAGGATGAGAGGACATAAAAAAGAGAAAAGAAGAGCTAAAAAAAAGGGGGGGGGATTTACCTCGACGAACTGACGATGATGCGGAGGCGGAGCTAGGGTTTGGATCGCTGGGGTCGGCTGTCGGAGAGGGGCGAGGCGGTTTCAGGTTTTATTTTGCGTAACGGGTTTGGGTTATGGGCCAAGTATTGAGTGGGCTTCTCTTTTTTTGTTATCGCCTGTATAGGGAAGATGGATGAAATGCTTAGTTGCACTTAAATACCCTATAGTTTCCCCTACTTGCACTTATATGTACCTCGATTGTTTTGGCAGTACTTAGATGCCTTAAGAGTTGTTAAAACTTTCATTTTTATGCCCTCCCTTGTTTATGACAATATTTATATAGCCTAAAGTTTTTAAAACCTGCACTTAAATATCGTGAGGTTTTCAAACTTGTAACTTTAACATCTTAAAGTTTTTTAAACTTGCACTTAAATGCTGTAAAGTTTTCATGACTGAGGATATTTAAATGAAAGATTTATAAATTTTTAGGTATTTAAATACAAGTTTTAAAACTTTATGGTATATAAAGGTTGCCAAAATAGGCGAGGGTGTACAAGTGCAACTTTTAAAAATGGTGTATAAATGCTACCAAAAATAAGCTAGGCTATAAGTGAAAAGTAAAGGAGACTATAGGGTATCTAAGTACAATTAATAAGCTGAAAATGAACCACCCAATTCCTAACCCTAAACTTCCATCTGTTGTTGGCGTATTGGGCGGGCAACCGCAAAGTAATAAACGGAAAGGGAAAGTGAAATGAAAATACCTTCAAAAGAAAGGAAAATTATCTCTCTCTATATATAGATCTCTCACACACACACACACACACACACACACACACACATATATATATATATATATATATATATATATATATATATATATATATATGACAAAATTTTTAGATGAAATATATATATATTTTCTGTTATAATGTAAGTATTAATATTTTAAGGTGCTATATCTTCTAAAAAATAAATCACACCAGTAGGGATGTCAAATGAGTGGTTTTGGTTGGTCTTGGTTGGGTCATAAATGAGTGGGCACATTTATGACCACTTGATCATTTATGACCCATTTAACATTTGCTAAATGGGTCACTTCTTAACCACCAATTTACTAAATGGGTGGTTCATGGGTGACCCAATAACCCATTTAGTTATGATTATGATGCTTCTATATATATATGTAAGTTTCAGGGATCTACTTGCAAACTTTTAGGGGTTTTTTTGCAAACTTTCAGGGGGTTTTCTGCAAACATTCAGGGTTTTTTTGCAAACTTTCAGGGGGGTTTCTGCAAACTTTTAAGGGGTTTTCTGTAAACTTTCAGGGGGTTTTCTGTAAACATTTCTTTCTCAGTTTAATCGACTACTTGGGAAAATCTCTTTTGTGGGGCTTTGCCAACTGCATATAAACATTATTAAGTTATCACATATGATTAACTCTTTAGCATTTAGCCTGTGGGTACAGATTGGGCTATGATTTCATAATGTCATATACTATGAGATTATGCATGCAAGTTCTCAAATTACTACATCAATCCCGTATGTTTGCATATCGACAACATATGGACAATAACTACCAAAAGGAATTCCTGGGATCACCTTTTGTATAATTTTATTACACACATCAGTTGCTTATCATTAATAGAATTAGTGGAAGTAAAGCAGAATACACGAAATGTAATTTTAGTGAACCTGTGAAGGTGAATAAGCGTATAGTACAAATGGACGGTCAATAAATAACTGAGTAATCATTTTCGTTATCTAGGTTCAATCATTCGTCGTCATGATGGTGAGATTAAGGATAACGCCACTCATTGAATTAAATCAGGATGGATTAATTAGTGAAAGACCGTAATGTCTAAATACCTCTTTTATTCACTACTGGGAGTTGAAAGACAAAGATATAATATTTTACTAAAACATTATATCATACAGTGATTAACCAAAACCTTAACCAAATTCTCGTGCATTCTCCAATATCCACACGTAGCAAAAGTTCCTAACCTTAACATTGTGAGCGCCTACTTTTTATATTTATATATTCTTGAGGGAATGTTTTTTGTAATTTTTAAAAGTTTGAGGGTGTTATTTGCAAATTCGATATTTATAGGGGACTACACAAATTTTTTAGATTTCATGTGTCATTTGCAAGTTTAGAAAATTCTAAGATTGTTTTGTAGTTTTGAACTCTTGAGGGTGCTTTTTGTAATTTTTAAACTCTGAGGGTGCTTTTTGTAAATTATAAATTTACAGGGGGCTGCTAGTAATTTTTGGATTTTATGTGTCATTTGTAGGTTTTGAAATTTCAGGATGGTTTTGTAATTCTAAACTATGGAGGGTGTTTTTCTAAAATTTTAAACTTTGAGGGTGTTATGAGCAGAAAAATTCATATCAAAACTCTAAAAACCTTCCAGGAAAAATTGAGTTAAATGATTCTCTACATGTTGTAGTTGTCTTTTAAATTATTTATGCATCAGTTTGTGCTGTTCAAACTCCAACCTCCATTATTTCAATAGAATATACCTCTACATATCGAGAATGAGGCAACAATTTTTAATCTTTCTATCAAAATATGTTTTAATTCATCTCCAAAATCTATATATATAGCCTAACTGCTATAACTAATGTGCATAATTGTAGTTGAGAAATATAGGTGTCTCCATAGCAAACTTATTTACCATTAAAATTATTGCAAGACTACATTTTTCAAGTTATAGTTTTTCTTTTCTTTTATATCTTTTATTTTTATTTTTTATTTTATTATTATTATTATTTTTTGCTTATTCTATAAGAAAAAGATACTTGTCATTAATAAAATGTAGGTCAGCTAGTATAGAAGAAGAACACCTTACACTTCGTTTGGTACGTGGGAATGAAGTCAAGTGAGAATGGAATGGAAGAAGGAATGGAATGGAATGTATGTGAGAATAGAATGGTCATTCCCATTCTTTTGTTTGAGTGCGTTTGTAGAATGAAGCTAGAATGAAAATCTAATTCTCATTCTCATGTTTGGTATCACTAGTTCACAAGGGAGAATGGACTCTCATTTTCTAATAATACCCTTATAACAACATAGATTTTTAATAAGATAAAAATAAACATTAATGATAATAACTAAAAAAATTTATTTATGCATATGTTATATTAATCTAGGTATGTGTTATACTAATGCGCATGTTATCGATCAGGTGTATGTTTCGTTTATATTTTTAAACAATTCTCACTATTTCTGCATATATTATATTAATCTATGTATGTGTTATAATAATGCCCTTATACCTTTATATATAGTCTAGACATGATATGGTTTTGATAATTTTAATATTTTGGCCAATTTCTCAGCGAGAGTTTTCTCTTTTTATAAATATTGGGTCAAATATTTTTCAATCAAAAGTTAGATTTATTGTTGTGCATGAACCACAATCAAACATGTACGCAATGGGTACATATAGTTCTCTATGGTGGGAAAACAATTGCAAAAGTTCAAAAAGAATATAATATGCTGGTGAAAATAACAGACTTTAAACATTGGTGAATAAACAAAAAAATTTAATTGACCAAAAAAATATTGACATGAAAGAATTTCAAACGGCAAATAATACATAGTTTCAGTTGTATCTATTTTTATATTAAATTGTGTTGCTCCTATGTTGAGCAATTGTGATATAATAGGCTAATGAAATATGTGCTGCTAGTTTTAATATGCTACTGAAATATGTACCACTAGTTTTAATCCCTACCCCGCAAAAAATTCCTATTGTTCAAATATAATTAGTAGCTGAGAGAAAATGAGAATACACAGTCAAAAACCATGATTTTTAAATTGATTCTTATTATTAATAGGGGTATAATTGAAAAAAAACCTAACTAATTTGATTCTCCACTTGAATGAGAATGATCATTCCCTATCTTCTCATTTGGAATGCCCATTTCCACAAAAAAGTGGGAATGGCCATTCCATGGGAATGATCATTCCAACATCTAAAAACAAGTTTTGTTTGGTATGATGGAATGAGAAGTGAGAATGACATTCCATTCCACCCCATTCCCGCGTACCAAATGGGGCCTTAGTTCTCAGATTTTGTTCACGAGCATTTTTTTAAAGAAATTCTCTATTTACCGTTCGTTATTGTTGGGTTTTATAGGTGGGACCGCCCAAAATAAGTGGACGGATAGGATTCTTATCTCTAATTCGATTAGAGACAATATCATGTACCTTATATGTATACAAGTTAGGGTTTTACATTGTGATGACAGAAATATGCCATAAAAGTCGTCATCTCCTTCTCCCTTTGAATTCATGATTTATATGCTGCAGTTCTGGTGATATATGTAGGCTTCTCGCCAGTTGCACAGTGTGGTTGTTCTTAGTCATTTAATCAAGACAGTTGAATTAATCCTACAGAAACGATCCGTTTAGCATACATAAACTATTGTTTACATTTCCTAGATGCATGCTAGTATTTATTTATTTTTGCTATGCATAATCTAGATATAGATTTAACCTATTGTATGTGTGTAGTTACTCAGATTCTACATCGGTATCAAAGCCAGATCTAGAATTGTTCATCAGTTTTTTAATAGTGACTTTGACCATAGAATAGGAAAATATGATTTTTTATTATGTAAAGGTTTAATTTTTATGAAATATTCAATTTTTGTCATTAAAAAAATCCAATCTTTGACATCCTGAATGTCAAATCTATGAAAAAGGCTCAGTTTAGTGGGCTTTTTTTTAAATCAGTGATTTATAATTTTTTGATATATAAGGAATTTATCAAAATACTTTTTCAAATATGTTAAAAAAGGGAAAATATTTTTTTTCATTTTTTGGATTGGAAAAAACATAAGCCAAGCCTTAGCTACAACCGACAAGTTCTTGGGACGCTGGCGAGTGGCGAGGGTGGCAAGCTAATCCCCAGCTTTGGCACCAGAGGCTTCCATCTCGATGCAGGGTGAAAGTGGCGAGGGTGAAAGTGGCTAGGGTTCGCCGGGATTCGAGGCGGCATACTAGTTGCCGTCGCGGTCGCCACCTCCTTACTATGATTCAGTCCCCTAGGGCTCGTTTGGTACGCGGGAATGAGTGGGAATGGAATTCAATTCCAACTCTTTTTTCCCGCGTACCAAACATGATGTACTTTTAGATGTTAGAATTGAAATTCTCACTTCTTATAAATTCTCACTTTATGTGGGAATTGTCATTCCCAACCATTTAACAAGGAATTGATATTCCCACTTAAGTGGGAATAAAAATAATCAAATGATATCCAATTATACCCTTCTTAATAGATACAATTAGATATAAATTCCTATATGAAAATTATTTTTATAAAAAATATCTTATCTTAAGCTACTAGTACAAACATATAAATAAATATAAGCATGAATATAACATGCCCAAGTTCCAATTTACAAACATGGTTCCTAAGTAAATTTATATCACTGACCTTACCATAGTTCCAATATCTTGTGATATTATTTTTTAATAAATTTCTGATATCGTTCCTATGAAGTATATTAACGCCGACATGTAGCATTAGAAGTTAGAAAAGTGAAATTATAATTATTTATAATTAAAAATAATTTCTATAAAAATTATTTTTCAATTTGTAAGCCAAAAGTCTAAAATTGTTGCCGAGATGTTGTGACAAAATATAACTATTACATAAAAATTTATTTCTCTAAGGAAAAAAATCATTTCTATAAAACTTATTTTTCTAAAAAATGAATTATTTAGTTATTTTTAAAATATTTTTAATATTTTTAAAATATTTTTAACATTTTTAAAATTCTGTGTTTTGGTAAGGACATTATTAGAAAACTAAATTTTATTCTCACTTGTGAACAAATGATACCAAACGAGGGAATGGGAATAAGATTGGCATTCCTGTTCCACTCTCTAAACGCGCCCAAACATGAGAATGAGAATGTGCATTCCATTCCCACATCTATTCCATTCCATTCCTATATTCTTTCCATTCTCACTTGACTCCATTCCCGCGTACCAAACGAGGCGCTAGGGTTTTGAAACCCTAGGGGAATAGTTATAAATAAAGTATTTTAATTCTCTAAAAATTGATTTTGATTTAAAATTTTAATTTAAAATCTTAAAATTCAGGGAATTTCCTAATATAAACTTTAAATTAATAAATGTTTGAGCTTTCTGCGTTTTTTTAAATTCCAGAAATATTATCTTGTTATTTTTAAGAAAATTTTGAAAATTATATAGAAAATAATAAAAATTTTGGAAATTTTCAAAAAAGTATTTTTTGTTATTTTCTAATTTTTTGTGAATTTTTAAGAAATTTTAGAAATTTCTTATGTGGACCCACTAGATTTCTTAATTAAAACTTTGTGGAGTTTTGCTAAAATTTTGTGAACTATGGAGGGTGGGAAAATTCATTTAAAATACCAAAATTTATTTATAAAAATCATAATAAATCTTGGAGACTTGTGATGGGTAGTTGTTCAGGGAAGCGCCCTGGGCGCGATACCCATTTCATAAAAAATAAAAAAAATCCTAATAAAATTAACAAAAGATGGGCACCAAGACAACTTTCTCCATAAAAACTAGAAAGGAGATTAATGCGGATCGAATTTTGTGTTTCAAAGACAAGGGACTTGAGCAAAGGATGGCTAAGTTAAATAGCTCTACCTAATGACTTGAAACAATATTCCAATGTGCAGTACTTATTCGGTTATATTAGATCATATTGTGCTATGGTTTCATAGTGATCGATTGTAATGACCGTAAATTTTTAATACTGGTTTAAATAATTTTTCTGGTATTTAAATATTAAATTATTATTTTTAAAAGAGTATTTGTATTTTTCCCAATTTTCTAGAAATTTTATGATTTAAAAATCCGATTTTATATTTATTTTAATGATTTTGCTAATTATAAATTTAATTATTTTGGTAAAACTTTTTGAATTAATAGTTAATTATTCATTATTGCTATTGTTATTATTATATTGACCATAAATTTTTAATATTTATTTGAATAAATTTTCTAGTATTTTAATTATTTTTAAATGGGTGTTTTCCCTGTATTTTCACTCTCACCAGTACTCCCCTCTGTCTCTCTCTCTCTCCAATAATTTATCCTCTCTCTCTCCTACCCCACTTCCCCAATTCCCTCCCCCTTTCACGCAATTACCCTGCCTCGTGTTTCCCCCTCTTTTTATTTTAATCTCTCGTGTTCTCTCTCTCACTCACGAGCTCTGATTTTCTCTCTCTCTCTCTCTTCAACTCAATCTCTCTCTCGTTCTCTCACTTTCTCTCACTTTCCTCTCTTCATCATCTCTCTCAGCCTCTCTCTATCTCTCTCCTCCGCTCAACGCCCACGCCCTCCTCAGCCACGACCCGAGCTCCGACCAAAACACCGCCACCCGCGAGCTCCGCCGACCGCCGCTGACCAGCGTCGCCTCACCGCTACGCCGCCGACCAGCCTCCCCAACTCCAAGACCTCCGCCTGCACCTCCACCTCCCCGAGCTCCGAGCCCCCTTCCGCTGTGAACGCCGCCACCGCCCTCCGCCCAGCTCACCAGCGCCCTGAACTCGCCGTGCCCAGCTCCGCCTCCCCCTCATCTCTCCAAGTCCGACCACCATCACCTCCACTCCATCACCACTTCGTCAACTGAGACCCAACGCACCAAGCTCCGACCAGCTCCTCGTCATCGTGCCGCCCGAGCCCAGCCCCTCGTCGCCGCCTGCAGTCCACCGCGGCCGCTGCCTTGGCCACCGCCGCCAGCGAGCTCGAAGCAGTGAGCTCACTGCAGAAAACTGCAGTTTGGAGCCAACTTCACGCGCGCATTTCGGCCAACTCCGACCTCCGTTCCCGTCGATTCCTTCGCCAGTGCGTAGCCCTTCGTGTTGTCTATCGCATGGTATATTTCTTTCACTTGGGCTCTCTATCTACACCTCGTTATACTCGTTTGAATATCGCACGTCGCATTAACACTCTAATTGTAATTTTAGCCGTCGATTCCGCGAAACTCGTCGTAACGCTGTGCAATCACCCCGACGGCCCCCATTACAGTCCACGATATACCCAAGGCAAGATCACACTTGCTCAGAATTGAATTTTTATATTTATTAGGAATTATCTGTAATTTTAGATCTGATATATTTATCTGCGTGGGATTGTTTGATGAATAATATTAGATAAATCATAATAATATGATAATTGGCATTTTCAGAATAATTATAATGAATTAAAAGAAATTATTTTGGTAGTAAAATTATTTTTGGATAATTATATCAATTAAAAAGAATTTATTTGAGAATGAAATCATTTTAGAAAAATTATAATAATTTAAAAGGAATTATCTTGGAAAAAGAACCATTTTAGAATAATCATAATAATTTTTTGAAATTATCTTGTGGAAGAAATCAGTTTAGAATGATAAATATTTTTAAAAAGAAATTATTTGGGAAAATAGACTATTTTGAATTAATGAGGATTTATCTTATAAAACGATTATTTTTGAATTTATGAATTTATTCTTTTAAAAGATTATTTTTAGAATTACTATAATAAGAAAATAACTTATTTTGGAAAAAGGGAATTATTTTTAAATTAACTTAAAAGAATTTAAATTGTAAAAGAAATTATTTTGAAGTAAATAAATTCATTATTTCAAAATATTATTTTACAACAATTTTATGATTCAAATTCTTAATCTTGATTATGTGATATGCCATGATATCGTTGCGCATGATTGGTTGTACTTATTGTTTCCCATTGTGTTTGAGAACCCCTAGCAGTTCATGACTTAGTGGCCTCGTGCGTCATGAACAGACTTAGTGACATGTGTGTGTTGACTGAGTTTAGGTGGTGAACCCAAGTTCAATGAGAATTATGGTTGACTTAGAAAAAAACGAGAAGAGTTGGGATGGGGAAGTTAATGTTCATGTGATCGGATAAGGCTGTTGATGTATTTTTCAGACTCGTACCAGAGACCTGTTTCGTCCTGGGGTTGGTTTGTTGGACAAAGTGGCCTGTTTCGTCACTTTGATCCGTGACTTGTTTCGTCACCTGAGCTTTGCCTGAGTTCGGACCGGGCCGAGATCAGATTGCGTGTAGTCCTTTAGCCGCCTGTTTCGCGGGATTGGATGCGCGTAGGGGATTTGTGAACAGCCAGTTATCCGGTGATAGGAGCGTTGACTCTGTGTGAGATGTGACTAGTGACCTGTTATAGGATGACTAGTTACTTGACCTCGTTCTTGGCTAAGTATGAGTTCTTGCGAGATGTAGTCCAGTTGTGTTTCTTTTCATACATAGATCGGGATTAATATTTAATAATTTACAATTCGAGACATATGGTATATACATGAGGGTTTCCTTGTTTGGATTATTTCGCTCGACGTACTACGTCTCCTGTTGTAGATTTTTAAGTATTAATTCTATCTAGTTGTATGACCATGTTGGTTGGTTGATTGTTCTGATCGCTAGTTGCATGATCGACTTGTTACTTGATTGATTTTGTTAGGTTTTCAGTTGTACGTTATCTTTATCTTTCTGTTATCGTATCATTTTTCGCTTGGGTTTTCGTTCGTTCTATTTTCTTTTATGGGGTCTTGCCGTGCACTATGCACCTGACGTACACCTGTTTTCTCTGGTGTACGTCAGACTTAGAGGAAGAACAGGTCCAGCTTGGAGATACGCCAGAGCCGAGTATTCTCAGCAGGAGTGTCTAGTAGATGGAGCAGAAGAAGAAGCCGTAGCTTAGTTATTTCCTTTCAGTTTGTTTTGTAGCACCTTCATTTCCTTTTGATCAGTGTATTTTTATATTCTCCAGTATTTCATTCAGATAGTTTTTGTATAAGGGCACGTTTGACCTATATTATTATGTCTCGGATGTTATCCTATTTGTGATATGATATTTTTATTCTGAGTTTGTCTATTATATTCTTGTTGATTGTGATCGGGGACCTGTGACTTCGCATTGTATTATTTCCAGACGCTTAGCGTATTGGATTGAGAAGAAAAGAAAAGAAAGAGAAAAAAAATAATAGTGTATATTTCTTCTCAATCTAATACGTCGCGGGCTTGTTCGCGTTCCGATTCCCGATATTTTGGGAAGCGGGGCGTGACATCGATGAAGACAATTGTGTCTAACTACACAGAGCAGATAAAAGTTTGAGATATCATCATCATTTATTGATGACATATTGCTGACATGGCACAATAGGGAGAACACTGGGACTCTGATCGTTAAGAGTCAGGCTATAAGTATAGAGCAATGTCCCAACACTAAAGCAAAAAATAAGTGAATATTGATTATCCCTTATAGGAGTGTAGTCGATAGTCATATATGTGTACAAAACCTGATGCATCCTTTACAATAGGATTTACGGGTATGTGTCGATCTAACACTAGTATGACTCATTAGGATGAGTCAAGAGGGTCCTCAGTGTTCAAGTGAGATTGCATTTATGCATTGTACTTTGGCAGACTTGACACTCTCCTAAGGATATATTCATATGTCGATTGGGTCAGTGATCTAAATGAGCGAGTGTCGACTTCTTGTTATATTCTTATTATATTTTCTTACCGAATGACAATGTTATTTTATGGAGTAGAAAGAATCAGTACTATATAGGCTTTTCCGCTTGGAGTGAAATATGCGGCGATATACACTATAGCACTGGAGGCGCTCTCGCTGTGCAAATTCTCAGAGAACTTGGCCATACATCAACATGTAGAGAATGATTTGACTCTCTTTTGTGATAGAATATCAATTGTTGGTTATTCAAAAGACCAAATTTAATTTGGAAAAATAAAATAAAATCTAGATCAGGTACCATTTCATTAAGAACTAAAAGAAGGAAGATGTCATGTTGAGGGTATCCATGCGAGTCAGATGATCAGGAATCTACTGATAAAGTGAATAGCCGAGGGGCGGCTAGTGCAAAACAGTTGAGTCTTAGAGACTACGTCTTTAGTGATGATATTTTATTTTAGTTGAGACCTCAAACACTTAGGATGGTATAGAAGGTGGCTTTATAAGAAATTATATTTAATTTGATTATCTTTTTAACTCATCTATATGCATATCTGGGATTACGTATGTCTTATTATTGCTTGATTATTTTGGTGCATGTGGAGTATATTTATGTGTAATGTGAATAGAGTACACAAAGGGCATTGGGTTTTCCGTTAAAAGTTATATTCATAGGTAGGAGCTCTTATCATAGAAGAGATCCCCTTCAAAGCTGTGATAGTTGCCGAAGCTAAGATAAAGTGCCATATATCATTTGGCTTGGAGCAATGATAACACTATCTTATTATTGGGTACGACGATAGTGGAAGATCTTTATTGGTCGCCTTCACTTAGTTAGGATGAAGTTATTATATACATATGTTGAAGCGAACAAAGTGAAAGCCCCACATTCACTTCATCTGTTTACTATCAGCCAAATTATGGGTCTGATTTGGCACATGAGGTACGCACTTTTTAAGAGATCCCAAACATATCTCTCAGAGCGATATGGCTGGACAAGTTCATCATGGGGTGATGGAACTTAGTTTTGTGCGGTATTTATTTAATGATGTATGCTCTCAGGGAGAGAAGTAATACCTAGCACATTGCCATACAACGTGTGCTTGGATTGGATATAAAGAGGTCGAGGGATGAATCATTGCTCCCTTGTTGACATTAGTGATGGAGGGTAGTCATTATACTCTTAGACATATTGGGTTGGCTGAAATGGCTGTTATGAGCATCTACTATTTTGGCTACTGTTTTCTACTCTAATGAGACAATACCGTACATAAGGTAGTGTCATGATAGTGGCTGACTAGCCCACTAACTATTTAGAGCTAGAGGAAGATCAATTGATATGTCTCCTGATTGCATCGCTTGGTCGACTCTTCTTTACGCAAAGGGCAAGACATAAGAGTTCGATGAATTGAGGGTAGACCATGATGTTCATGTACGCTTCTTTAAGTGATCGAAGGTACCTAAGTAGAAATGGTTAATTAGATTTGGGGTATGAAATATCACATACTTACACTATTTGTTGTGTGTTTTTTAGAGAGAACCTTGTGTCAGTTCCAACGAATCTGGCTGCAAGGGTGCCTATTGTAGGTTCTCAACGGTCCACACCGTACTAATGATGTATGGACATAGGTTTAAAAGGAAAGGAGATTCCCAGGGAGACTTTGATTCAGGGAGTCAGATTAGACTAATGGATGACACCCACTTATTTGTGCGAGTAGGAATATGTTTGTTTTTTATAGGTGAGACCGCCTAAAATAAGTGGACGGATAAGATTCCTATCTCTAATTTAATCAGAGACAATATTTTCCTTTACCCTATATACATATATACACAAGTTAGGGTTTTACCTTATGGATGGTAGAATATGCCACACATGAGCCGTCATCTCCTTTTCTGTTCTAATTCGCGCTTTATGCTGAAGTTGCTAGGTGATATGCAGGGACTTCTTACGGTTGCATGGTAGGCCATCCTCTGATGATTGATCAAGAAAATCATAACGATCCTATAAAAATGATCTATTTGGTAAACCCTAAACTTAACTAGCTGTTTATATTTTCAAAAGCATGGTAGGGTTTCTTTATTTTCGCTGTGGATAATTTAAGATATAGATTTACCCTATTGCGTGCATGTAATTATCTGGATCCTACAATCATGATGTGTAATTGACAATATTCTTTCACCTAAAATGCAATGGTATTTGCTAATTTTACGTTAATGAGGACTTTAATTTCGTTGATGAGGGTTTTAGTTCTGAGACTGAGGCCACAAGGTTAGTCTCGGGTGAGATTCTGTTTGTGGAAGAAAGAAGTGGTGACTACATTAAAAAAAGATATTTCTAAAATAAAACGTTGGCTTCTCCTCAAATCGCATAAATAAAGACAAGAGTATTGCCTAGAGAAGTTTGAAAAGCTAGTTAACATTAGAGAATTCAAAAGAGGAAGCTTGAAGGTCATGCATGAGAAGATGGAATAGTGTATTGGTAAATGCTCATGATATTTATAAGGGAGCTTCGTGAACTTCTTGTAGAATTGATGAAGAAATTGGAGAAGAATAGGTTTTGGAAGCAGAGGAACAGTTTTGGTCATGTTCGGTCGACCGCTGTGCTAGCCCGGTCGACCGAATACGTGCACAGACCCTGGGTATGATTTAGGGCTTGGTGCGGTCGACCGTCGCGGTCGATTTTCACGGTCGACTGCCAAACCCTGTAATCAAACCCGAGAGTTTGGAGTTGGGTGTGGTCGACTGCCGCGGTCGACCGTTATACAGTTAATTTTCTAGTTCTGTGTTTGTCGGTCGACCGTGTATCGGCTCAGGTCCAGTTCTTTGTTTCTTGTTCTGATTTGGTTTTGAGTTTGGTATAAATACCAAACACGATTTAGGGTTTGGAGAGCAAAAAAGGGGGATATTTGGAGCACAGAAAAGAGCTTTTTCTGGAACTATTGCTTAGGGTTTTGTTTGAGAGATTGAAAGCTTTGTGTGAGAGATTAGTTTATGGATTTGTAATCTCTATTTGTATTCTCCTTCTCTTTTAGTGAAAACTCGTCCCCTTTTTGCCCCGTGGACGTATGCAACTTGCCGAACCACGTAAAATTTATTTGTTTGTGTTTGTGTCGTTATTTTTGGATTGTTTTGCTTTCTCTCTTGGCATTGGTATTTGTTCTCGGTACCCTATCGGTTTGACTGTCGCACACAACAAGTGGTATCAAAGCCCAACACTTCTCTTTGGAGCCTATAAAAGAGTGTGTGCTAGTGTTGAGAAAGTCATCCTTCAGGCGAGAGGGAGGATCATCTTAGGGCTTGTGAGTGATCGGTGCTCTCAGATTCTTTGAGTGAGTAGTGTGACAATAGGCCTCTTGAAGCTCTTGAGTGAGCTATGTTCTTAGGTTCTTTGAGAGATGTGAGATGTGCGAGGGTATTCAAGTTTGTCCACTCAAAATTTGTACTGTGTGTATTAATTGTATTGATTTATGAAGATAGTGAGTTTTTCAAGTGAGAGAATTATGGAGGCAGGCATGTTTGCTCGAACCATATAAAAATACCTTGTGTTGGGTTAGTTCTTGTGCTCCTCATTTCTGTGGTGTTTATTTGTGCAACCAACAGTGGTATCAGTCTACCTTGTCAAAGTTTATGAGAGGAGCTTGTCAAGCATGATGGATAGGTAGCTTGCCTATCCGTTGCTAATTAGCACATTTTATATCATTTTTATACTCTTATTTATCTGTATATATTTTCTATTATTTAAAATTGCTATCCAGATATTTTAATGCGTTTTTTTAGGAATTTAATTTTTACTAAAGAAGAGCCCAAAAGATGGCCAATGAGCCAAAAAGCCTAATTTTTAGAGGCTTCAATTAAATCTCCAGCAGTAAATCATGAGCAAGTTGATAAGCGATGAGCAAATCTTCTCCTTGAGCAACAAAATAGAGCCAACATATTCACATGTGGGCCCACTAAGAATAACTAAACTCGAATAGAAGACTCCGATTTGGTTTAATGTGGGCCCCGTCGGATAATGGAGAAATGAATGTACGTTTAGGGGGTGTTATTCAATTGAGACATTTTCATGCAAAATGAGATAATTATTAAAGTGAAATAATTTTTCGCTAGTACGATATTTTAATGGGATAAATAGAAACAATTTTATGAAGCGGGATATTTTGATAAAATAACGTGGGATAAATTTTTATAATCATGAAATATATATTTATGCATTTTGAAGATATAAATACTATTTATATATTTTAAACTTACTATTATTGATTGATAATTGCTTATAAGAATGTTCTTTACTATTAAATAACTTTTGGTTAGACTATAAGATATTAATAATTATTATTATAATGATGATCTAATGATGATGATAACCATAATAGGAAAGAAGTAAAGAAAGAAAAAAAAATAAAAAATAAAAAATAACAAAATAAATATGAGTTCTAGTTTTTCACCACCTAGTTCTAAGCTAAAACTTGGAATAATTTGAGATACTAGAACTCTTATTTTTTATAGAAAAATAAAAAAGGTGGGATAATTTTATACCATTATCGTAGTTCTAGTTTTGTTAGAGTTCTATTTGACTAACACTGTAAAATTTTGTTCTAGTTTTAGTTCTATGTGACTAACACCTTAAAAATTTATTCCACAGATTATTCCAGTTCCAATTTTAAGTTCTAGGTGACTAATCCCCCTTACAAAAAAAATATTTAATAATAATAACTCATCTTGAAAGCTCTACCCCGCAAGAATTTTATGGTAGAATATTCAAGGTCATGTGTTGGGCTTGCCTCACAGGCACGCACGATGTTTTGATACCCACCGTCTAAAGGATAACGAGGAAGTTCCCTCGTCAAACTAAAAAAAAAAAATCTTGAAAGCTCTCTATATAAAATCATGGATTAATTGTACTTAAATACCATATAGTTGTTAGAATTGTATCTTTGATTCTTTGTATAACTTCATGAGAATTAGTTAGAGTTAAAGATCTATCATGATTAGGAGATTGAGCCTCATCATGATTAGAAGTTTAAATCCTATTCTAATTAGGAAGTTAGGATAGAGATAGAGTTCTGGTTTCCCTATATATATATATATATATTCTTCTATTGTTTGAGGAAAAACCAAGGAGCCGAGAGAGAGAGAGAGAGAGAGAGAGAGAGAGAGAGAGAGAGAGAGAGCCAATATTCTTATAATCTAGGGTTAGCAGAGGGCTTAGTCTGATTCAAGAATATTGTGCAAGAGGTGAGGGTTTCTTGGCCTTTATTTGTGCAAAAGATTACAATGTTAGGAGATGGTTTTGCAGTTTTTGTCCATTCAAAAGATTATAAAAAGTGAGTTTTGGAGAGAGTATGAGAGTTGATTATGTATATGAGGTTGAAAGATTGAGAGACGAGAGTTGAGTGGTTCCCCTTGTAGTTCTCCCTAATACGTAGTGAATTTCTCGTATTATTGCTCCGTGGATGTAGGTGGAAGTTGGTCGATCGAACTTCGTAAATCTCTGTGTTCTTTCTTTCTTCTTTCTTCTTTCTTTTTCTTCTTCATTGCAGTTGTTTTTATCTTATTAATTGTGGGTTGGCTTCAAAGTTGCAGATATCGTAGAATGCGGGGTGACTAAAATTCCCCAACAATAGTTTCCCCTACTTTGCACATATATACCCCTCACTTATTTTTTGTAGCATTTGCATATTCTAAATTTTTAAAACTTGCACTTATATACCCTCACTTGTTTTGACCATGCTTAAATACCTTAAAGTTATTAAAACTTACACTTAATTTCCTAACAAATTGCACTTAAATATCCTCAATTATGCAAACTTGAAGGTATCTAAGTGTGAATTTTAAAAACTTTAGGATATTTAAGTGCTTTTTTTTTAAAAAAACTTTAGAATATTAAAGTGTAAGTTTTAAAGACTTTAGGGGTATATAAGTGCTTTCAAAAAAAAAGTGAGAGTACATAAGTGAAAGATTTAAACAAGTGAGAGTATATAAGTAAAAGTTTTAAACAAGTAAGAGTATATAAGTGAAAGTTTTAAAAACTTTAGGATATATAACTGGCGCCAAAAAAAAGTGAGGGTATATAAGCATAAAATAGAATAAACTATAAGATCTTTAAGTGCAATTAAGCCCAATTTATAGAGGAAGTGACAATTTTAAACGTGTAAAAATATATTTGGACTAGGGATGTTTGTATCGTTTGAAGTGACTTAGGGTCTGTTTGGTTAATTTCCTAAAAACCAAGAAATTGAAATGAAAAGGTGAAAATCTCAAAAAGTGTAATTTCATCCATTTCCATCCCTAAAACTCACCCACAACATCCAATAAAATATTATTTTCATCCAACAACTCATCCACAACATCTAATAAATAATTATTTTTATCCAACAACTCATCCCTCACATCTAATAAAATATTATTTTCATCCACAACATCACTCAACTCATCTCATCTCATCATTTTAAATCACTCACATCATCCTATAAGATGGTGACAACTCATCTCATCTCATTAACATATTATTTTCACCCATTTCCTCTCAAAAAGCTAGGAAAATGATTCCCTTAAGTGTGTGTCATATCATTCAATAATATAATGATAACTCATCTCATCTCATCTATTTTCTTATTTTTAAGAATGAACCAAATAAAAGAAAACAACCTATTACAGGAAATATGTTTCTTATAATTCATTTCATTATTTTTTCGCCAACCAAACAACATCAAAACAAGTTTTCTTAAAAAATCACTCACATCATCCAATAATAAGGTGACAACTAACATCATCTCATCATTAATTCTTTGATTTCTTCTTTTTTTAGCCAACCAAACATTCCAAAAACCATTTTTCTTAGAAATAGTTTTCTATTTCTTTGATTCCCTCTTTTTTAGGCAAACAAACAGCCCCTTATATTTGTAAAAGTTTACTAATAGATATCATTTGTAACATAAGTTAATTATATTTTCTATATGGTTGTTATTGAATCATTATTATTTTGTTTCCTTTTCTTTACAAGTTTCTTCCTAACCAAACAACAAAAATAACTTTTTCTTTTCTTTTCTTTTTCTTTCCTTTTCTTTTCCTTTTCCTTTTCCTTTCCCTTTCTTTTCCTCAACCAAACATAGCCTTCTTTTTTTTAATAACTTTTGAAGGCAATGTAGGCTGTCAAAAATGACTATTTCTTCCTCATCTATGGTTGACGAGAAAACAGGCAATAGCTCCGAGAGGATGATAAGCACACAGTAACAAAGTAAGTGAGAGCCAAATTAAATCACATGAGGATTTCTTGAAGTTCAAGAATTGATAGCTTTGATTTATTCTATGTACAACACATAAAAAGAGCAGTGACCTGACAAAATTAATCACTCCATCAAAGTGATTCATGTACTGATTTTACTAACTTAATTGTTATTTTATACAGATATCACTCAAAAAAATTAGCTTAAAAGTAGCTATAAAGAAATTTAACATTATTGGCCAAAGGCCATGAATATGCTCTTCCAAATAATTACAGACTCCACAATAAGTCAATAACCCCACATACCTATAATTATGCAACCTAACGCATAACAGCTATATGATGTTAATTAACAACTCAGTGGGGAGGTACTCAATTCCTCAACACATAAACAGTTAATAATTGTAAACCTCTTACCTTCTAAACTAAGCATCTATATCATTAAAATCCACTCTCTTCTATGATCATGATTTCCATGAGTAGAAATATCGCTTATTTTGTGAATTTGTCCGTGGGTCCTACTGGAATAATGCCTAATGAGTTCATAGCCAGAAAAATAAGAGAACAAATTGTAGTCCGTCATAAATGAAATGAACACTTGCGACTGGACAAACACTAATACAAAACACGATAGTCTAAATGGTTAGAACCATTTGGACAAGTGCAGAACAAATTTTTAGTAATTTTTAGAAAAAAAAAAAAAAAAAAAAAAAAAAAAAAAAAACGTTTGGGCAAAAGTCGTTGAAGATGAGTCTACCCAAATGGCCGCCCAAACGGTGAAAAACATCACTGTTAGGTCTCATGTTTATGAGCATACTATCTAATCTAGTTCTGATAATTAACAAACAATTCCTAACAACGTTTGTCGAGTGTTTATATTTGCTTGTTAGATATTCTACACAAAAGATCCTCTGTTGGAGGCTGGATGGAATTGAGCGTAAACGATCATATCTATTGGAGGTTGGCGGAATCGGAATGAAGCTTTGCATTTCAAGTTAAGATCCAACATCGCTTCATCCGCAACCAAGACAAGCTATATTAAAGATTTTCATATTGGGTATATTAGTTTAGAAAATTTACTTTGTGGCTTATACTTAAAGCTCAAACTATACACACACATTGCTTTCCGTTTTTATTTTAGCCACATAAATATGAAACAAATGGATATAATCATATACACACACATTTGTTTCATGTTTATATGTGCTTGAAATGATTTCATTCAAATTAATTTTTAACGATTTCAAATCAATGAAATCATGTTTACTATTTCCATTTTTTTGAAAGATTGCATAATATGTGTATTTTTGATATAATATTGTGTTATTGATTTATGGAGTAAATAATCCTAGTTTACATCTTTTCTTATGTCTATAAATCGATTCAAAAGTTTTCAAAACTTG
>BQKN01066530.1:1104113-1165996 GCA_022839385.1 Asparagus kiusianus
TGAGTCGACTTATGCCAGAAAATCTGGTTTTTCTGATTCTTCCACAAGAGCTGCAACCATCACATTTTAAAACGACCCATTCTCAGACTTCTTATGTGCACTTCAAAGACTTTTATCACTGTGCTGTAATATAACAGTTTTAATTTAGTAGGATTAAACTAACCTTTTTTTTATCAGGATGTTTTGAATCGTTACCGCAATGGTGTATAACAGTTGCCAGCGGGGGCTTCATTTTGGAATGGTTGCTGCATTCGGACGTGAACAAAAGAGAACACAAGTTTCAGTTGTTTATTGGGTTAATTGCGGATTGACCAGCTGCACTATGGCTCAACAGCGGAAAGACATACTGTAGTTCAACAGTTGCAGAGAAACTCCGTGATAAGTGAAGGTATTTTTTTAATTACTCTTTTACCTTTTAAGAGGCCTATTTGTCCAAAAATAAAGGGTTAATTTCACAACACCACTCCACACCCCCAAAGCTTTAAGGGTTAATTTCACAACACCATTCCACCCCCCAAAACTTCTTTGATCTCATTTAACCCCCTGAACTATCCGGTGTCTCACAAAAAACCCTTGAAATTTAGCTTATCTCACCTAACCTCCATGTTTGTAATTAACAAAATAACTAAATTTTCTTGAAAGAGAAAAATTTCATACTGTAGAGGAAGGAGTATGTTGTCTTTAAATGACAAGTGATGAAGTTTGGAAAATTTTCACTTGAAGACATTTTAGTTATTTGCAAATCACATCGGGGGGTTCGGTGAGATAAGTTAAAAAGTTCATGGGGGTTTTGTGAGACACCCCATACTTTAGGGGAGTTCAGTGAGATAAACAAAGTCCAGGGGGTTATGTGCAATACCCTCAAAGTTTTGTGAAATCAACTCAAAAATATAATTTCCTTTCCCTTGAGGGTAAAAGAGTCAGAGAAGCTTTTACTCAGGGATTTATCTGCAGCCACGGAACTAAAGGGGCCTATTCACAATCGGGAAAAAGCACAAGAGGCCCGTGTGCACCTAAATCTTGTTTAGTTCCAGACATTTTCCTGCTTAAACGGGGAGATGGATGGTTGGTATTGATTTGGTCAAACTCTCAATATTGCTGTGAAATATTATTACCGTGCTATCCCCCGCTTCTCAGAAAAGCCTGAACAATCCTAAATTAAATGATTGAAATTAAAAAAGGAAAAAAGAAAAAAGAAATTTTGGCCAAATCTTATTTCCGTTGCACCTTTCTTCAAGTTTCTCAATCTTCTTTGCAATTACTTGCGACAGTACTTGAACTAGGACCAACAATGGCCGCATCAGTTTCTCAAGAGAGTGATAAGGCCTAATTCCAATCATTAATATTTACAGGACAAATTTTTAAAATAGACTCAATGTAATAGTTATTCAATAAAATTAATCCTCTCTAAATTTATTTACAACACGTCAGCACAGTGGGCTAAACTTGGATTGATTTTAAAAAAACAGTAATTACCTAGTACCTACAGTTGACAACTCTGCTTAATCAGTGAAGATAATTAATTAAGTTCAAAATAGTCTTAGTTTGGCAACCACAGCTATTTTTCAAATGAAGTTCTAAATAGTCATGGTTGCTAACCACGGCGATTTTGAACTATGATCTACTACTAATTAGATGAGATTGACAATCTCATCTAGTTAGATAACTGTTTTTTTTTAAATCGATCCAGTCTCAGCCAACAATACCAACAATGCTGACGTGGTTGAAACTGAGCCGATTTTTATAAATAAATTCGGAAAGAGTCGAATCCTAGAATCCTATCAATAAGTATTAAAACAATGAGCCCAAAGATTTATCCAATTTCCAAATCACAGAGTAGATCAATAGCCAAAACACCTCTCAAATTAGAACTCAGAGAACCATCTAAAACCTCAACAGGCCCTCAAATTAAATTAATCATCAGTAAAATCCAGTCACTGATGACTGAAAGATCATCACGGGCAAAAAACAAAGAACAATGGAGCCAATCAGGGAGCACTAAATCTGTGCATGCTACCATCCACGAAAACGGCACTGCCCTCTGCAGAAGCTCAGCAGCGCTCTCATGTCTCCATCAGTAAAACAACAACAGTGTACCTTGTCAATGATGCTCTCCACTGAAACGAAAGAGCCCCCACCTGAACACAGCACATTATTATGTTCACATGTTCTCTATGTACATTTCAATTTTACAGGCTTACAGCAGCACTATATATATACTAATCGCTTCTAATTATGACGGGGCTCATGCATGCTTCCCACTAATTTATTTTCTTTATTTATAAAACCATTGCTTAAATGCTCACTTTCTTCCTGTGAATAGGGGGGGCATATGATGATTAATGATGGGTGTTGGGCCCATTATTGATGATCCAGTTCCCACTCGCAGATTTCTCTCTTTTTTGCAAATATCACCCTGCATGGTTAAAAATGCAAGTTGAATATATCTTCTTGTTGTGATTTTGGTGAATTTATGAAACAAACAGATAACTTCTCTGATACAGTGATGCACTCGGGTTCTTGCAATTGTCACCTGCAAGCTGAGTGAAGAAAAACGGAAGTTGAACTTTTTATTTTGCACAAGCTATCAGTTTTCAGTTCTCACAGTATACCAAGGTTTTAGGAGATACTACATGCAAGTTTGAACTTTTTATTTTGCACAAGGCTGTGTTTGGTTAGTAGAGGAGCACCTGAAGCTGAAAGTACTCTTACAAATAACATAGCAACTCAAAATTTTGTTAATTAAGATGTCTTAGAAATAGGAGAATCACTACGGGAATAAGATTAAGTAATGTTTTTATCGACAGAAATTTGAACCAAATGGTTTTTATAAATGCGCATATAACTTCAAAATATTTATTGACTAAAAATACCTGTAAACTTCTGTTGTCGGAACACGCTTTAATCTGAACACAAGAACACTTTCCTAGTTTCAACATAAGTTATGCAATACCTTTTAGAGTTTATAACATCCAATCAAGTGAACGTATTAAAATTCTAATGTCGTTGAAACCCCCTGAGACTCCAATTAATGCTAACCGAGCACATGCAAAAAGGGGGGAAAAAAGAAGAAGAAGAAGAAAAAGGAATCACTAACATATCATAAGTACTACACGGAGATAAATACCCTATCCATCACGCTCCTCTCACACAAACCATCACTCGTAATTACTTAACATTCCCCTACCCACAATGGCCATCCAAAGGATGGAAGCAGAAGACCAAGAAGCCCTCTTCAGTTCCTCTCCCTGCACCGCTCTCTACTACGTCCAGAGCCCCTCCACTGCCTCCCACGCCAACAGCCTCCACAGCGACGTCGTGGTCGTCCGCCACCCTTCGTCTGAATCCTCCCTGCTCTCTCCCTTCGACGCCAACCGCGACCGCGAGGCCTCACGCTGCACATTGTCACGCTACTCCTCCTCCCGCGGCTCCAACAACTCCCATGTCAGCGTCCTCAAGAGCGGAAAGCTCAAAATCGTCAACAAAATTGGAGAAGACGTGGAGTATGATGACGAGGAGCCTCCATTAAGAAGAAATGGGCTCTGGAGGTTCATTGCTTTGGATCCTACCTCTTCTTGCTGCTGCCTCATGTTTCAAATCCTGTGGAGGTTTCTGCTGAGCGTCGGTTTTGCGCTCCTCTTGTTCTTCCTTATAACAAAACCTCCGTCGCCCAAGGTTTCGTTTGAGATTGTAGGGCTGAAACAGTTTAGCCTTAGTGAAGGGCTTGATAACACTGGAGTTGTTACCAATATTTTCTCTAGCAATTGCTCGATAGACATGGTGATTGATAATAATTCGAAGGTGTTCGGACTGCACATTCATCCTCCTAGTTTAGAAATGGCTTTTGGACGCTTAAAACTCACGCAGTCTAAGGTAATAATAACAATTGAATTTGCTGGATAGATTGTGTATTTTCTAATTTGGATACTGATGACGAAGAGATTACATTACAGGGTTCTGAACTATATGTAGAGAGTAAGAGCTCGTATGTAAAAAGACTACATGTCGGTGTTAAGGATAGACCAGTGTATGGTGCAGGACGACGAATGCAGGATATGCTCGAGTCTGGACAGGGGTTACCGTTGATGGTTCGAGTCAGATCAAGATCAAGTTATCGAGTAGTTTGGAACCTGATCAAGCTGAGGTATCTTCATCATGAAGAGTGCCTTCTGGTTCTGGGTGGCGGTGAGAAGGACAGGAAACAAAACATCCATATTCACAATAGCACCTGCTCCTCAAATTATCAGAAATGAAGCATATAAACATACATAGAAAATATTATCTTCATGGTATTGTGTGCAGAAGCATTTCTCAAAATAACTCAACTTTGTTATTTGTAAGCATGGAAATGTTAATTGAGATGTATTGGAGATTGCGTATGTATATCCCGCTGAACTACTTCTGAGATTAATGAAGGACAATTTTTTTAAAAAAGACCATTTTCTAATATTAATAAGCAAAATCGACCACTTAGAATTTTATTCAGCCAAATCGACCGCACGGGACTAGTAGTTCCGTGCAGTTCTCTGTCTCCCAAAAGCCCCAACGACCTCCTCCTCTTCCCCTCCTCCGCCCTCTCCCTTTCCTCCCTCCTCCGCCCTCTCCCTCTCCTCCCTCCTCCCCCAAAAGGCCCACCAACTCCCCGGCGTGCCCCCGATCCCCCGAGCACTGCTCGCCTCTAACCCCCGTGGTTCTGCCGCTTCCTTTCCGCCTCCTCCCCCTTCGACCTCTGCTAGTTCGAGATCTTCCGCATGTCCAAACCCTCCTTCTACCTCCTCCTCTGGACCCTCTCCCCTCCCTATCCTCCCTCCTCTCCCCCTCCCTGTAGACGTCAAGCTCTTCGCCGCCCTCCTCCGCCTCGCCCACGCCGCCCCCTTCCCCTTCGGTGCCCACCGCCTCAGCCTCCCCTCCCCCTCCCTCGCGGCCCGCGCCTTCGACATTTTTTTTTTTTTTTTTTTTTTTTTTTTTGAAGAAGTGTCGAGAGAAGCTCAGGAAATTAGCAGGAATTAGCCAGGCAGACCGACGGTCAACCGCGAGTCGGTGGCGGTCGACCGCGAACATGCACAGGAGAGCAGGAGGTTCTGGATCTGAAGGCGGTCGACCGTGACGGTCGACCGCACGGACCCTATAGACGTTTTAACTCTTGGGAATTGGTTTGGTCGACCGCCGCGGTCGACTGTGGGTTTTCTGTAATTGATTTATTCTTTGTCAGGGGTGTTCGATCAACCGTCGTGGTCGACCGTGATACATGCACGGTCGATCGCCACGGTCGACCGCGTAGCCGGTTTGTAGTTGGGTCAGTTATTTGACCCGGTTCGTTTTGGAGTTGATATATAACTCTAATCCTGATTAGTTAGGGTTAAGAAAGGACGTTTTTGAGCAGTCTTTAGGAGAGAATTGCTGCATCCAATTGTGAGAGATTTGTGAGAGATCTAGAGCTTTGTTTTAGAATTTTATTGGTGAGATTTGTAACTCTATTTGTATTCTCTTAATTTCTACTAGTAAGAACTCCCCCCTCCTTGCCCCGTAGACGTATATAACTTACCGAACTACATTAAACTCGTTGTCTTGTTGTGGTATTGTGTTTGGCTTATTAGTTGTGATTTATCTCTTGTTCTTGTTTGTGTCGTTTCGAGGCTTCCGCCACGCACAACAATTGGTATCAGAGCTTCAGACTTTGTTCGAAGGATTCAGTGAATAATTCCTATCTGAAGAGTTAGATCGATAACATGGGAGAAGTAAGTACATTAGGTTCATCTCTTACGAAGGCGATACAGAGTCTGAGCATCAATAATACGAAGATTAATATTTCAAAGTTTGACAACAAGTTTAATTTCGGATTGTGGAGGTGTCAGGTAATGGACGCCTTGGATGCACAGAATTTAGAGGAGACTCTTGAGTTACAAGAGAAATCCGAAGACATGAAGGATAAGGTTTGGAAGAAGATGAATAGTAGGGCTTGTGGAGTTATTCGGTCATGCTTGACGCTAGATCTTATTTATGATGTTATGAACGAGACGTCGATGAAGAGAATGTGGGAAACACTCAATGAGAAGTATCTTACTAAGAGCATTGAGAATTAGCTTCACTTGAAGAAGAGGTTTTACCAGTTCAAAATAAAACGGGGAGTTTCCATTAGGGCTGTATCTTGAAAACTGATAACCGAAAAAATAACCACACCAAAGCCGAACCATAACCGAAAAAACCGAGGAAAGAAAAAACCGCACCAAACCACAAAAAAATAACCGAAAACCGAAAGGTTTGGTGTGGTTTTGGTTTCGGATGTCTAGAAACCGAAACCGAACCGAAAAACCGATTATATATATTGTAAGAAAATTATATTATTTATAGATATATATTATTAATATACATAAAATTTTATGTAGAAACTTCAAACTTGGGCTTAAATGAAGCCAAAAAAAAAAGGATGGCCTAGGCCTGCGTTCCAACATTACTACATAGTCTACATTAGACTTTAATTATATTTCTAGGGCTTCTGAGAATCTGAGTTCTCGTCCATCGCCCCCAAAGTCCCAAACCCAACGAGCTTTTGGTGCTTCGTGCTCCGTCTCGTCCCCTCTCGTCCATCGCCTCCAAATCTAGGGTTCTCCCGTCCATCGACCCCAAATCTTGGGTTCTCTCGTCACCGGCGAAGAAATCCCTTCTGTCACGTGGTACTGTAGCTTTCCCTTTCCCCAAATGTTGGTCATGGAGGAGCTTTCTACTGAACTTGAAGTGCTAATCTATCATCTACATGTTTCTGCTATTCTAGTTTTTCATCGCTTTTTTTCTTTTCGAAAACTGTTATGTGGCATTGTGGGCTGCCCTTTTCATTTTTTTCCTTTTCTTTTCGGAAACGGTTATGTAATATGAGACATTTCTACTTTTCTAGACGTGTTTTCTTTATAGAATAACTGAAAAAAACCGATATAAACCAGAGAAAAACCAAACCGAACTAAACCGAACACAATTGGTTTATGAAAAAATAAGTGAAAAACCAAACCGAACCGAACCGAAAAAATAGATTGGTTTGGTGTTCGGTGTCACCTATTAACCGCACCATTCAAACCGATTAACAGCCCTAGTTTCCATCACGGAACATGTCAACAATTTTATAAAGCTACTTTCAAATATGGCCAATGTGGATATCATGGTTGAGGGTGAAGACAAGACGATGTTACTTTTGTGTTCGTTACCTGAAGATGATTATGGTACGTTCGTTCTAACTATGATCAATGGAAGAACTACTGTTAGCTACAAGAAGGTGACTTCAGCTTTAGTGAATTATGAATTGAGAAAGAGTGATGGTGAACCCTCCGAGAAGGCATCAGGAGATGCATTAGCTGTTCGAGATCGAGATCCAAATTGCTGCCAGTTCAACCACTCAAAGTCAAAGAATAAGAGTGCCTATAAGAGTGTTGGTAGAAACTAATATCGGTATTGTAAAGAAGAAAGACATTAGAAGATTGACTGCCCAAAGTGGAAGGAAAAATCCGGGAAGAACAAGGAAAAAGTTGTACAAGCTTCAGAAGTGAATGTTGCAAAAGCTATTGATGAGCATTCAGATTCAGATTCTTCGGGCTATTCGTGTCCTGCACTACCGTCGGTTTGCTATGCTGATTCTACGAAGTGGATGATGGATTCGGGAGCTACATATCATATTTGTCCTAGGAGGGATTGGTTCTTCAGCTTTGAGGAGTTGGAAAGAGGGGATATCGTGCTTATGAGTAATGACCACGTATGTCCTATTGGTGGTATTGGTTCAGTCCGGATTAGGATGCATGACAGAGTGATTATGGAGTTAAAGGAAGTGAGGTTCGTGCCAGAGTTAACGAAGAACACCATTTCTTTTGGGACTTTGGAGGCAGTTGGATATAGAGTAATCTTAGAGGATGCTACAATGAATGTCACGAATGGTTCTATGATGGTGATGCGAGGTATCAGGGAAAATAACCTATACTACTTGAAAGGCAAGACAGTTACATGGGGTCTGGTAGATTTTATCACTACAGAGGAGGACACTACCACTTTATGGCACATGAGACTTAGACACACAGGTGATAAGTCTCTAACAGTCATTGGCAAAATAGGGGTTGTTGAAAGGTGCTATGACCTGTAAGATGGAGCTGTGTGACCATTGTGTACTTGGGAATAAGACTAGAGTAAAGTTTAGCACCGCTGTTCACAGCATCCGAGGTACATAGGATTACATTCATACAGATGTTTGGGGTCCTTCCAAGAACACATCTCTTGGTGGGGCCAATTATTTTGTTATTTTCATTGATGATTATTCCAAAAGGAATTGGGTATACCCTATGAAGCATAAACATCAGGTCCTGGATATTTTTGTGAAGTAGAAAAAAAAAGTGAAGCTACAGACAGGTAGAAATGTGAAGACTCTACGTTCAGATAATGGTGAAGAGTACAAGAGTGATCTATTTCTGTAGTTTTGTAGGGATCACGGTATTAGAAGACACTTCACAGTTCGAGAGATACCGTAACAGAACGGGGTGACTGAAAGATTGAACCGTACATTGTTGGAGAATGTGCAATGTATGATGACGCAGAGTGAATTACCTAGATCCTTTTGGGCCTAGGCGTTGGTTTATGCAAGCCATCTCGTGAATAGGTTGTCGTGCACTGCAATAGACGAGAAGACTCCTTTGGAGCGTTGGTTTGATTCGGTGACTAGTGACTATGAGTCGGTTCGGTTATTTGGGTGTCCAGCTTATTACTATGCCAGTGATGATAAATTAAATCCGAGGGTAAGGAAAGCTGTCTTTGTGGGATTTAGAGATGGAGTTAAAGACTTTAAGTTATGGGATCCACTGTTTGCGTCTAAAGTTGCTGTTTTCATTGCTATCGAATCTATTACAACTTTAGTCGTTACAATAAACTCGAATAAAATAAAAAGTTGATCTTTTTATAAGATCCCCTTACACAATGAAAATAAAAAAGTTTACAACTTTATCAAACAAAAGCAGGGAGATCGTTTATCGATCTTCTGCTTGCGTTGGATCTTTGCCTGTGCCGGGGTTTATCCATGGACAACCGTCGATCTGGATCCGGTTAATGGAAAATTCGGTAGAGCTTCGCTTTCACCGAGGTAGTGTTTGATTTAAAGCGCTGAGATCGACCAAGCGAAATCAGAACTCTTCTCGAGATTAAGACCAAGCCTAATCTCGAGGAATGGACGGGAACGGGCGTCGGATCTCTCGAACTCTCCTTCTTTATGCCGAAGAACTCGCCAAGATCTGTCAACCATCGCTGAAATTCGTGCTCCTTTGACTCCTCAATCCGACAACACCTCCTCCTCTTGATAATTAATCCCCCCTGAAAGGAGGCCCTAGACTTGTATTTATAGGGCTCCGGATGCGGGTATGTGGATGAGAATGAGTGATTTGGCCTTATCTTCAGTCAATAACGGTCTAACCATGTTTGTGGATGATATCAAGTCAGTTAGGAACCTCTGGAACAGAAAAAACCGATCGAAACAGCCTAAAAACGTGTTTTGGGTCAAAACAGCGCGACGGACGGATCCGTCCCGTGGGTACTGTAGCAAACCCGACCCGCGGTACTGTAGCAGAAAATCCGACCCGCGGTTACTGTAGCAGAATTCCGACCCACGGTACCGTAGCAGAAAATCCAACCCACGGTTACTATAGCAGAATTCCGACCCGTGGTTACTGTAGCAGAATTCCGACCCGCGGTTATTGTAGTAAAATTCCGAACCGCGGTTACTGTAGCGTGGGTACGTTGTTACTGTAACGCGGTATTATAGCGGTCTTAACTCACTCATCCGACCTCGGAATGAGGTGATTCAAGATGCATTAGAAAGCTGACTAAGAGACCTTCAATTTTTGTCGTTTGAATTTTTCCAGCTTCAAATTGTATCATGGTCAAAATGTCAATCCTTTGTGCGGGCCACTTTGAGGTGTTTGACGCTTTCTGACTTCTCCGAATTTGTATTGCGTATTTCGTTATTCCGTTGACTTGTACACTCTAATGACTCACTTTGTATATTCGTTAGCTTCCATGGGACCGGATAATCCTTTCCTGACTTGAATGATGACGCTTATCGCCTTCTCTTTGCCTCGAGCTATATTCGGGGACCTATAGGTAATTTTTGACGCCTACATCCACAACACAAAAAGATAGTTATTAGCAGATATGTCACATTCGATGAGGCGTATATGATGAGGCCTCGAGCCCCTCTGCAGGTGGAGGGAGACCAAACAGTTGAGATATCGCAGCAGGTAGAGGATGATGTGACTCCACTCACTCCAGATAGCATTGTATCCATTGAGGCTCCTACAGAGGTGACATTAGAAGGAGATGAGATGATAGCTGGGCATATAGAAGATATAGTGGCTGGTAAGATTCAGGAACAGGGTCATGTTCTGGGTCCATTGCAGCAAATAGACTGAGAAGGGTGATTCGTCAGCCAACTAGGTATAATGATGTCATGATCGCATATGCATTATCAGTGGAGATCGTTGATGATATGGTTCTATCCACATTCAGGGAGACAGAGTCTAGTCCCGATTCGATCGGGTGGAGGGAAGCTATGGAGGAGGAGATGCGATCTCTTCAGAAAAACGACACTTGAAAACTTGTAAAGCTACCTAAGGATAAGAAAGCTATTGGTTGCAAGTGGATATATACGAAGAAGGAGGGATATTCTATTGGGGACATTCAGTTAAAAACCAGATTGCTTACCAAGGGATATGCACAGCTTGAGGGCATTGATTACAACGAGGTATTTTTACTCGTTGTGAAGCATTCGTCGATTCGTATTTTATTAGCGTTGGTGACACAATTGGACTTGGATTTTGTCCATATGGATGTAAAAACAGCCTTTCTATATGAAGATTTAGATGAAGAGATCTACATGACACAACCCTTAGGATTCAAAGCTACAGGAAAAGAAGAATTGGTTTGCAAGATGAAGAAGTCTTTTTATGGTTTGAAGCAATCACCGAGACAGTGGTATAAGAGATTTGACAGCTTCATGATTTGCCATGGGTACACGAGGAGCCCATATGAACCATGTGTTTACATGCACAAGCTACATGATGGTGAGCACATATATTTACTTTTATATGTTGATGATATGCTTATTGCTTCCAGGAATTCTTTGGCTATTTGAAAGTTAAAAAAGGAGCTGTCATCCGAGTTCGAGATGAATGATCTTGGAGAAGCAAAGAAGATATTGGGTATGGAGATCGAGAGAGACAGGGTGAAGAGGAGATTGAAGCTTACACAGGAGAGCTATTTGCAGAAGATGTTGAAGAAATTCAGCTTTGATAGCAATGCAAAAGTAGTTAGTACACCATTGGCTCCCCACTTCAAGCTTTCAGCGTTGATGTTGCCTGTTTCAGTTGAGGACATAGATTATATGTCGAAGGTCCCATATGCTAGTGCAGTAGGTAGCTTGATATATGCGATAGTGTGTACGAGGCCAGATTTGTCACAGGCCATGAGCATGGTATTGAGATACATGCACGACCCCGGGAAAGGTCATTGGGAGGTCGTGAAGTGGATTCTATGGTATGTTAGAGGCACCATGGATATTGGTTTGGTATTCCAGAAGGATGAAAAGAATGAGCAGGATTATATTGGTTACGTGGATTCAGATTATGCTGGAGATCTTGACAAGTGCCGGTCTACTTCAGGTTATGTGTTTACATTGGCAGGTGCACCAGTATGTTGGCGATGTACACTTCAGTCCATAGTGGCTCTCTCTACTACAGAGGCGGAGTATATGGCGGTAACTAAGGTTGTTAAGGAGGCTTTGTGGCTACAGGGATTATTGGATGACTTGAGGATCGCACAGGAGTCCATTCGAATATTTTGTGATAGCATGTCGACTATCTATTTGGTGAAGAACTAGGTTTATCATGCACGCACAAAGCACATCGATCCCAGATTCCATTTTCTTCATGATGTTTTGGATGATGGAGATGTCATATCAGAGAAGGTCCACACGAACGATAACTCTAAAGATATGATGACCAAAGTTGTTTCAGGTGTGAAATTTGATCATTGTTTGAAGCTTTTGAACATTCTTCAATGTTGAGGTCTTTGGAGGCCATTTGGGTGAACTACGTTCGGCTTGATTCCTTGGACAAAAGGATACGTAGGCAGTCTTTCGATGCAACCGGTTTGATTCAGATGGGAGAGATCGTTTCAGCTCACGTTTGGGTTCCCGACTTGTTGTGGATTGAGTCTGTTATCGTGGGGTGTTTTCACGACGTCCTGGATGCAACAAGTGGGACATTTGGATGATTTGCTGTCGGCGGCTCAGTTGTGGTAGAAACATTCGTCGAGGTGGAGAATTGAAGAAGTGACGAGAGAAGTTCAGGAAATTAGCAAGAATTAGCCAGGCAGACTGGCGGTCGACCGCGAGTCAGTGACGGTCGACCACGAACATGCACAGGAAAGCAGGAGGCTCTAGAGCTGAAGGCGGTCGACCGTGGCGGTCGACCGCGCGGACCCTGTAGGCGTGTTAACTCTTAGGAATTGGTTCGGTTGACCGCCGCGGTCGACCGTGGGTTTCCTGTAATCGATTTATTCTCTGTCGGGGGTGTTCGGTCGACTGCCGCGATCGACGACGATACTTGCACAGTCGACCGCGTAGCGGGTTTGCAGTTGGGTCAGTTATTTGACCCGGTTCGTTTTGGAGCTGATATATAACTCTAATCCTGATTAGTTAGGGTTAAGAAAGGACGTTTTTGAGCAGTTTTTGGGAGAGAATTGTTGTATTCAATTGTGGGAGATTTGTGAGAGATCTAGAGCTTTGTTTTAGGGTTTTATCGGTGAGATTTGTAACTCTATTTGTATTCTCTTAATTTCTAATAGTAAGAACTCCCCCCTCCTTGCCCCGTGGACGTAGGCAACTTGCCGAACCACGTCAAACTCGTTGTCTTGCTGTGGTATTGTGTTTGGCTTATTAGTTGTGATTTATCTCTTGTTCTTGTTCGTGTCGCTTCGAGGCTTCCGCCGCGCACAACAGCCCTCCCCCACCTCTTCGAGCTCTCCTCCTCCGACGCCCCCCACGTCGCCCAGGGCTTTGGCTGGATGTCCCTCCCCGGCTTCCACGGAGCCCTCGCCTACTCTCGCTTCCCTATCGCCACCGGCCCCTTGGGGTTTTTGTTTATTGGGAGAACTACACGAGACTACTAGTCCCGTGCGGTTGATTTTGCTGAATAAAATTCTAAGTGATCGATTTTGCTTATTAATATTAAAAAATGGTTTTTTTTAAAATTTGTCAATTAATGAATAATCCAAAGTAATAATAATCCTTTACCTTGGTTTGCAACCTTCTTTGGTTATTGCTTTTTCCTAGCATTCTTGAACTCTGTCGAGAAAGATTTGGCATCCTACTACTCAAATCCAAGCGGAAGAAACTCGAGCCTAAATTGCAGTGTACTACTAGTTTGAACAGGACAGAGTGATACTCTCAAAAACTAAATAGTACAGAGGAACATACACATTGTTTAATTATTAACCACAGTAAAATACAAAATGCATTCCAAATACACCTCAGGTTAGCAAAAGGGGGAAAAAACTGAAAATCCTGCAATCAATCGCGGATAAAAGTAATAAAATTAGTTGCTAATCCATAAACATGTCCTGTACCACACCTAGGGGTGCTAAACCGTATCCGTATCCGAGAAAATATCCGTAACCGTATCCGTTAGGATACGAATATGGTTACTCAAATCTATAACCGATAGGATATGGTTACGGATATGGTTTTGTAGTGAAATATCCGTATCCGTATCCGAAATATCCAAATACATATTAGTCATACTCTTACAATAGTTTTGATTCTTAGATTATGGATTTGTGGTTAATTTTGATGATCAAGATGTCTAATCTTAACTTTTTAATTATAATGGACATATTAACAAACTCTTTTGTATCACATGAACTATGTTTTTCTCAATACTATCTAGTTTTCTCATATTTGTTTTGTATTTGCATGTATATCCTCTTATATATCCGCATGTATATCCGTAACCGTATCTGATTTTAGCGGATATGGTTATAAATTTTTATTACCAAGGTATATCCGTATCCGTATCCGTATCCGAGATGGGTAAGTGGATATGGATATGATAAGCATCATATCCGAGCCATATCCGGACCTAATGCACCCCTAATCACACCTGTCTGATTATTAGAGCGCATGATTATCTGTTAAAAAGAAGCCAGAGTTCAATTTTGTCATCTCAAGTTTTTGGTCTTCGGCAAAATCTAGGAACTTGATTAGATTGCTTATGCATTCAGTCAGAAACGAATACCAACCAGCACAAACTACTCAGAAAATAAAAAAAAGACACTTCCTTTATAAGTGAATTTGTCAGATTTCTTCTGCCTATTTCATTATGATAATTAATGGTTTTAAGCATGCTACGCAGGACACATAATTATAACTACCAAAGTACACGAGAGAACTACAAATATTCTTCAAACAGCCATCAACACAAATATGAAGACGAAAAAGGAGGGAGAGAAGCAACGACATTGTGACAAGTGCACCTTATGTTTTTTATGTGACAATTAACGTATCAGTACAACAATCATTAGTCGACAGCTCTTTGCTGCTCCCATCGAAGATCGTATGATAAGTGCAGGATGACAGCCTTCTTATGACACAGTTCCATCATCCACATGCATGCTTCTCTTTCCAAATAGAGTACCACAGCTTCTCTCTTCCCGCGAGCGTCCATCTCAATATAGCAGGCTCCATTGCTCCTAAGCTCTGGCTTAGTTCTGACAATGGGGATGAGAAGCTCTCTCTTGAGCATGTAGCATGCACGCTCATCACTTTGCTCAATAGTTTTATATCCACCACCTAGAAGTAAGAGTATTAATTAATTTATGTCCTGAAGTATGCTTCAAATTTACTTTTGGCGCGATACACTCAAACAGTCCACCTTCAAACTAGCTGCAGAAACATGACTCGAGGCGAGAGAATTTTTATAGAAACTAGATGATGAATGGTTTAGGCTAAAAACATGAAGATCAAAAATTCATGTTTAATGAGAAACATGAATCCACGAGTATATGGAATTTCAAATTAAGCAATACTGAAGAATTATAAGAATTGATCTCAGGTTCATATTCAAGATAAATTGTGGCAAATCTTCATAATTTTAGCATATTCCTCCACTAGCATGAAATTCAAGTCCCCCCACACCCCCCAAAAAAAGAAAACCTCACCCCACCCAAAAAAAAAAAAAAACTCTATGACTCTGAAATGGAGAGCCTTAACTCGAACCCTTGCCGTAGTACTCACACACCCAAGTTCAGCAGGTAATTGGAAGCTTACACAACTCGTACTTCTTACAAGACTTACCTCAAAGTACTAGATAGTCACTTCGATCCTTGTCTTGTTATTCATACAAATTAGCTTTCTATAGTCAACCACATGCTAACTTTGTTCTCCACCCCTCATCTTCTCCCAAGTTTCTCCAATCTGGTGTAGCCTTTATGTACCAATTACCTTTTGACTGTATAATACGCATTTCAGAACACATAAAGGAAAAGCCATCGCAAAATACGCAATTTATCCTAACTTATCGATTTACCTTAAGGATATGTACCTTGACAGTCCCAGATGCAGGTGGATATCCATCATTAGTGCATGAACAATGGTTCAAACATAAAACTTCAGGAAGGATGGTGGCAAATGAAACACACTACTATCATTATGAGAATGAACTGAGTTTGGTCTCTTCTATCTTGCGTGCAGTAAACTCTACTATCATTTGCTTCCTTTAGAAAGACTCTAGATGACGCGCACAGGATCGCATTCAACTCAGTGACACACAACAAAAAGTGAATAATGAACTCAATTTGGGATTCTATTCAATATCATTAACTTTCTGTGGTGGTAATTTCAACAAGTTATGTTTTGATCCAATACAATTCAGTCAGCAATCGAAGAATAAGCAGTCAATCAAATCTGACTCCAAAATGATAAAACATCATCTGATGAGATACGTCGACACAGAGCGAGGCTGATTCCCCTGCGGAAGGTGATTGAGGCCCTGTAATCAAACTCCAAAATCACCAATAATCCCCACAGGAACACACCCCATCTTCAAACCTATGAAACCTATTGTTATCTCTCAAAATCACCACCCTTCCGGTCACCTTACTGACAAACTTAATAGCAGTATGACAATCGCCACAAACTCTCAGATTCTTCATTACTCTAATTGGTCTCCCCTCAGGCACAGTCAACAACCCGAACCCGATTGCCAACCTCTCACTGTGATACCAAACAGACCTCCTCTTCTCCTCCCTATCCACATCCCTCAACACAAAGCTAGTGTCTGCAACATACCCAGCCATCTCCATCTTCTCCCCAACCTCCTCCAAAATCCGATATATCTCTTCACTTCTTGAATTAGATCGATCACCCGATACAAAGGTGTACACTTTGCCCCCTGTTGCTTCCAACCAACTTAACCCAGTCTCCTTCTTCACCCCTTTGTCACGCATTGCTTTCCGTGCACGTGCAGCGTCTGCATATTTTCCTGCGGCTGCATATGCATTCGTCAGAAGCATATGAGCGCCAGAGCTCGTCGAGCCAGTCTCAAAGAGCTTCTCAGCAGCAAATGCAGCAGTGTCGGTGTCATTGTGGAGTCTGCAGCCCGTTAAAAGGGCACCCCATACGGATTCAGTTGGGGGCATTGGCATTGTCTCGATGATTTCTACTGCTTCTTTCAGCTTTCCTGCTCGGCTGAGGAGGTCCACTATGGTCGCGTAGTGCTGATGCCCGGGTTCAATCCCGTGTTGTTCGGACATCATTTTAAAATACATCTTTCCCTCTTTGACTAATCCCGCGTGGCTACACGCAGTCAGCAGACACAAAAACGTGATGAAATTGGGTCGAACGTTCGAAACCCGCTCCATCTCTCCAAACCTTTCGAACGCCGTATCCGTATGCCCATGCTGCGCCGAAGCGATTAAAATCGCATTCCACGCACCAAGGTTCCTCTCTGGCATTTCATCAAACACCTTATAAGAAAACTCAACCAGCCCACACTTTGAATAAAGCGAAATCAACGAGCTCCCCACAAACGGCGACGCCTCATAACTACTCTTCACACAGAGACAATGAACCTGCGACCCGAGCTCAAGCAGCGTCGAGACCGCGCAAACCCTCAGAACGCAGGAATACGTAAAGTCATTCGGCCGCACGCCCGCCTCCATCGCCAGCCTGAACAACCCGACCGCCTCCCCCTCCAGGCCCATCTGCGCGTAGCCGCAGATAAGCCCGCTCCACGAGACCACGTTCCGCTCCGGCATCTCGTCGAACACCTTCCGCGCGTCCCCGATCAACCCGCACTTCGCGTACATGTCGACGAGAGAAGAAGCCACAAACACATCGGGCGCGAAGCTGGTCTTGATGGAAAGGGAGTGGATGGACTGGCCGAGGAGGGGGAGGCAGAGGGCGGCGCAGGATTTGGTGGCGGGGGGGAGGGTGTGGTCGTTGGGGAGGACGGAGGAGGCGAGCATCCGGCGGAAGAGGAGGAGGGAGTTGAGGGGGTCGTCGTTCTGGGCGAAGGAGGAGATGAGGGAGGACCAGGAGGATGGGGGCCTGGAGGGGTTGTCGAGGAAGGCGAGGAGGGAGAGGGAGGGGAGGCGGCAGCGGGAGTAGAGGGTGATGAGGTGGTTGGAGAGGAGGGGGGAGGAGGAGGGAGGGGAGGTGAGGGGGAGGTGGCCGGATTTGAGGAGGAAGGCGTGGAGCTGCTGGCCTTTTGGGAGGTTGCGGGAGGAGGAGAGGGAGATTAGGAGGTGGGAGAGGGGGAGAGGGGAGAGAGGGAGCGGGGTGTGCATAGTTGTTACATTAGAGATTTTGGAGGAGATGGTGGTTTTAGAATTTCAAATCTCGAAGAGGGGAGGGAAAAAGTCTATGAAACTTTTAAGATGATAACAATAGAGATGTATGCTGGCTTGATCTCATCCGTTGAAAGTGATATATGCGGCAAGGATTTAGAGAGCTAGACTCTCTCCAACTACCATCTAATTGTTGAAAGTGATATATGCTAGTGTCATATAAGAAATTTCGAGAGAAAACTCTCATGTTTGCATAGGAGAATGTGTAAAAAATGTAGAATTTAGAAGCTTTAGTGTATATAGGTGCCACCAAACTAGCGATGATAAATAAAGGACAAATAAAGGGATAGTTTTTCTTTGCTCTCCAGTCCTTTTTCAAGTTCCAAATCTAAAAGAGAGAGTAGAACTCCAATAAGAACCTCATAATCAGCCTCTTTATTCGAAGAAGGACCGAAACTATACAAGATCTCGAAGAAGGCCCGGAACCATATGAGATATGCATGGATAGAATGAATTATACGTATCTTGTATTAATCTTCACACAAGCTGTGCCGTTTAAAGGAGCTTGAGGGGTAGTTTGATCCACACTATCACCCTTGAATTGAGATCCTCTTCTCATTCTAATATTTCGTAATGAAGAATTGTGAAGAAAGTTGGGAGGGAGGCCCACAAGGATGGACGAGAAAATGAAAGGCCATGATGAAAATGAAAGGATAGGATATCCTTATTAGGAGATATTAGGAGCTTTTTTTTATTAGGAGAGGATCCGGATCCCAACCTTGAGTACCCAACTACCCATCCTGTCAGAACACGCACTCCCCAGGGGGGGGGTGCATTTTCATCATTTCAATGCCTCTGAATAGTTCAAATCGGCCTGCATAGTGCCTGGCGTTCCAATAGAATGGGTGCTCATCGACCTAGAGGTTGACTCTAATATATTGCCGCTTTAACTTGCTAGTATCGAGTAGGAATCTGATAAGAACATACCTCCTTATGTATGATGCGGAATGTTCTGAGCCAAGCGAGTCATTCTATAGGAGAACAATTTGGACATTTCGTTATTGACCCCTGTTTGGCACTAAGAACCCTTACTATATATGCAAAGTTCTAATACAACTTGTACTCGTTAGTTTCTTATATCACCTGCTCAACATTTTTTGGCCTTTTTCCCTTTTATTTTGCATGACTCTATTTGCATTTGAAGTAAAACAAGAGAATATAGTGACTTAGGGGGTGTTTGGTTGGCTATTTTTATTAAAAAGTTTATAGAAAAGACCTGACAATGGCATTTCTGTAAATAATTTTTTTTTGTAGATTTTTATGAACTGTGTTTGGTTAAAAAAATTTATAAATTTTTTTCTATAAAGTACAAAAAAGTACCCTATTTTATAAAAATCAATTTCCACTCAAAATGGGTGGAAATCACCCAAAAATCTTACACCATTTTTTAAAAATAATTTATCCCCTCCCCGTACCCATTTTCCCAGCCGAAAACATTTCTCGCGGTGACTTGAGGGCAGAAAATCTAGGGTTTCTTCCCTCTCTTTCCCGCCCCGAAATCCAGCGACGATTTGGTCCTTTGCGCCTTTTACCGCTTCCTCTTGATCTCGTGCTCAGGTCTTTTCACCATTACCTCTTACTCGAGCTCGAGCATCATCAGTTTTCTTCAATTTTGGATGTTGGAGGTGGGGTTGATTTGGGGGTTGTTGATTATTCGGTTCTCTGGTCGATTGTGATTTGGGGGTTGTTGATTATTCGGATCTCTGGTCGATTGTTAAAGGTGCGGTCGATTGTGATTTTGGGGTTGTTAATTTTCCCAGCCGAAAACTTCAATCGTGGTCGATTGTGGGCGAAAAACCTAGGGTTTTTTCCTCTCGTTTAGTTCTATATTGTTGGATTTTTGGCTAATATTTGTGCTCGTTGTCGAGCTGCTAGAGCTGTTTTTTTTGTTACTATGCTGATTGCGAGCTTGTTTAGCTCTATATTGTAGGGTTTTTTGTTGATATTCGTGGGTGTTGTCAATCTGTTGGGGCTATTTTTAAGCTCTATATTGTTGGGTTTTTGGTTGATATTTGTGCTCGTTGTTAAGCTCCCGAGGCTATTTTCTGTTATTACACTGATTCTGAGCTTGTCTAGCTCTATATTATTAGGGTTTTTGTTGATATTCGTGCTTGTTGTCGAGTTGTTGGGGCTGTTTTTTTTGTTACTATGTTGATTGCGAGCTTGTTTAGCTCTATATTATTGGGTTTTTGGTTGATATTCGTGTTCGTTGTCAAGCTGCTGGGGTTGTTTTGGTTCCGTTTGGTGCTCAGTTTGAGCTTTTGGCAATGATGATAGTCAACTAAATAAGATTGCAAACTAATTTACAATGTTCATAATAAGATAAGGCGTTCTTTACTACATTATTAGAACACAATCTACATGAACTTGTATGTTTCAGTTGAGGCAATCAATTTTGATAAAAGACTAATAGCTGAGCCAAATTTCTACATAAAAATATCAAATTACGACATGAAATTTTCAAAGTATTACATGATTTATTTAGATCATTGATTTTGATCTAATCAAAGTAAATAAACTTCTAGTCTACGATGCTGGCCAATCCCCTCTTTACCCATGTTGGGCACAGACCCATTGTTACCAATATCGTGCGCGTAAGTTAAGAGATCATTTATATTCCAATTAGTGTAGGGGTTATCGTTGCAATAGGGACACTTCCACCACCCGTTTTGGTCTCTAACTTTCAAAGCATTAGCTCTTAGAATTATTTTTGCTTCTTCTATTATATCCCACATCTCATCACGCTCTTGATCTTCATTTGTATATAAAAATAATTCTTCATAGTTGGTTTCTACGGTATATTCCAAGCACGCTGATTACAAAAAAGAAAAACTAGTCTCTGGTCATTGTGAAAATATTAATAAAATTTGTAATTTTTTTAACCAAAATACATACCTTTGGATTTGATAAACTTGAATAGTCACCACGGTATCTAACACTCTTACTCATGTTTTTCAATTATGAAAATTTTGTGTTTATGGATAGATGAGGATAAAAGGATTTTATAAGATTTGAGAATGTGAAACTAGCCGTTAAATTAGCCATTAAAAAGTGATACATATGGTAGTTAACATTTTTTTTATAAATTTAGCATATGTAACTAAACAAAAGAAAAGGAAAACGTGCTATTTCTATAAAGTAATGGGTCAATTTCCTTGTTTTGAACCAAACAAGCAAAGTACAAAAAATAAGAAAATTAGTATATTTTGACTTCTCAAAAATTTTCCTATAATTATTTTAAGAAATACAAGGAAATCTATATTTTGAGTGTTTTCTTTTTCCTATAATTTGTAAAAATTGAACCAGACATCCCCTTTGGTTTTACATTATCCGTGACCAAAACGTTACTTCCTCATAGAATGTACCATCGATGTAGATCACATAGCCAACGAGTTCATGAAGTGGTTGGACCGGTTGAAGTTTAAACATGATCCAAAGGGATAATTGAGTTAGGGGGTGTTTGTTTCACCAAAAATTTGAGCATTTAATATGGATTATAAGTTTTAGGATCAAAAAGTATTTTTTTTAATATTTTGGGATTCCATATATGATATTTGTTTTAAGAAAATTTTTAGAATATTGAATCCCAAAAGTACAAAAGTGCCCAAATTTTAGAATTTGCTAACTCCTCTCAATTGGAGAGGATTTTGACAAATCCCATAAATGAGTGTGCTTATTTCTCAATTGGAGAGGATTTTGACAAATTCCATAAATGAGTGTGCTTACCTCTCAATTGGAGAGGATTTGACAAATCTTAATTTTGTCTTTTTGTGGGAGGTAATCTCACCAAGATAATATATTTATCATATTATAAAATTTTTGACATTTAGTAATGCTACAATTTGAGCTTAAAACAAACAAAATATTATAAATTATAATATTCCAAATCCCAAAATATTAATAAAACAAATAATATTTTAGAAATCCCAACCCATAACAAAACACCTATGGATTTCAAATCCTATGGTGAAATCCATATCCTAAAATTATAGGATTTGAAAAAAACACCCCCTTAACCGAGAATAAATTACTGCCTCTCACAATGCAAGAGTTATGAGATGAGCCATATTGTTTTCGGGGCGGTCCAATAAAGGAGCCACCAGGACCCACTATGATTTTTCGCAATGAAAAGAATCCTCGAAGTCAATCAACAACTTACACTGCAATAAAAATTGTATGTGCTCACACTTATTTTATGACATATATAAAAATGTCATTTTATTTGCAAAGAATTAAGCAATAGTTACACAAATAAAAAGTATAGCAAATCACGACACATATTTGTGTCATTATATATACAATTAAAAAAGGTCAATAGTCCAACATGAATTGTGAGAGGATCTATTAATGAGCTTAAATAATAAAGCTTATATTTTAATTATGATGACGATTAAACATTTATGATGGTATATGTTGATGTTATGTGATCACAAAGTCAATTAAATCGATTGGATGAGGTGAGGTTGATGAGGGGTTGCTCCCTTCCCCAAATATCCGGTTTTGAGTCTAGTAGCTTGAGTTTGCACAAATAACATCTCGTGAGAGGATATGACTTAGTTCTCCTGTGGTTCCTCTGACGATCAAGTCAGCTGGTGAACTTGAGTGAGGAAATGAAGAACTGCATGAGTTCTATAGTGTAGTGCAATTAGAAGGTATTGCTTAAGTTAGAGATTAGATCTCAGAAGATTAGCCCCTTTCAATGTTAGAATAGTATCTCTATTAATACCAGTGGTATAAGGGCAGAATCGTCATTGTGGCCGAGCACAGGATGGCGGTGAAGGAGCATAGGCTGGCGGCTGTGTTAGCACTTGCTTTACAGGTGTCGACTGGTGACTAGAGGTGAGATCACCTCAGCATTAAATGAGAAGCGATTGGATGAATGGCGGTGCCAATGTGGCCCGATTAGTCATGAAAACTATCGAGGCTAGAGGCATGATGGCGCTTGTCAAACACTAAATGTGATGCTGACACGTTGTTAGCGGGAGAGGCTCAAGGTCAAAGTTATCCTCTAACTTGGCTGAGAAGTAACGCCTTTCGAGTCGACCTTGTCAGGGGTCGAATAATTGGTCGAGTAGGCTCGTTGCGGGTCGTCTTCAAAAATTGGTCAAGTAGGCTCATTGCGAGTCATCTTTGACAAAAGGACCAACAAGTACCACCCTTCGAGTCGACACAATAAGATGTTGACTCGGGGAGTCGGTTAAGTCGAGATCCTTGTTGGTCTTGGCCGCTACTTTGACTGGGATATTGCATATAGAAGTACACCTGTCAATTACTGGCAAAGGGTTGCACTTTGACGAGTGAAATACTACAACAGTTAGCCCTTTTCGCTTGGAGTTGGTTTGAGACGGATCCGAGTAAAATGGGAATAGCCTTGGATGGAAGTGGGTGTGCATTAAATGAGAACTGAAAAGTCTCTTCAGAGTAGACGTGGCTGACGTCATCACACATTCTTTTTGACTGCCACAACTCCACTTTCCTTGGTAGATTGCAGTCTATTCAAAATAAGTAGGCTGCGCCTCGATCTCTGAGATGCCACTTTGAATTCTGATAATTAATCTTGACTGTTGGACAAGGATTAATCTGACTGTTCAAATTTTGGTAGTGGTAAAGTCAGCTTCCCATTGATAATTAATCTTGGCTGTTGGACAAGCCTTGATCCGACCGTACAAATTCTGACAGTTGTGAAGTTAGCTACCTATATATAGAACTTGAGCCAGGGAGATGACAGTTATTGTCTTTCGAAATTCCCTTTAGAGACTCAAAGTCTTTTTCGTCCATCTTTTCCAGCCATCATTTCTCCATTCTACGATGGCATCAGATCCTGTAGATCGATGAGCTCTGCTGATAGGGATCCATTCTAAGGTAACCTTGACACAGAAGAAGATGCTCCATGGGAGATTTGATATCCCCATGAATATGATTTGATGGCCCCAATGAGGTCGGAGACCGTATATGATCATGGGCCAGAGCGGGATCCATTCTACTTGAGGCATCTAGAATTTGGCCTGCGGTTTCCCCTGCATCCTTTCCTCTAGCAAGTCTTTATGGTGCTAGAGGTATCACTGACCCAAATGAAGCCAAATGCCATCGCAACTTTGGTGGTGTTTGTGGTGATTTGCCACTGGGTTTGAATAAAGCCGTCCTTACGGGTCTTAGGCCGCCTGGTGACTGTAAAGGTGAACCAGAATGAACTCCACTACCATTTCCAAATAGTAGGAAGTTCAAGCTGATAACCAACCTTCCTGATTCTCACAAGGACTGGAAGGAGAAGTTTGTCTGGGTCGTGGGGGATGACCTGGAGTTAGGTTGCTCGAACTGACCCGAGATAAGGAGGGAGGCACTCCTAGAGGGTGACTTATCCGACATTAAGAGGGATGTACTTGATCAGATCAAGGCGTATGCTGGCTCTCGTAGAGTCGAGCACCTACTTGACAACTCGGTCTTATGAGTTACCATTATGTCTGTTGTGCCTCTCACTGCCAAGTACTAGGAGAGGGTTTCAGCCCTTATCCTTGAGACAGTGGAAGCGGCAATGGTGCCCACTACTCCTCTGGCTGATCCCTAGGAAGGGCTATCTGTGAGGCCTGAGAAGTGTCTCGGCTACGACTTTCCCCCAATAGAGGCTTAGATGGCTGGGGAAGATCCTTATACCGCCCTCGTCTATAGGAAAAGGAGGTGGCTGCGAAGGGATGAAGAGCAACTGTCTCAGGTGGTGGCTGAGAGGGTCGAGACCAATATCATCCATCTGGACGAGTTAGCTCCAGAAGAAGAGGCCGAGGCTCCCCATGAAGAGGTTGGAGCCGAGGCTAGTGTCTTCGTTGGAGAGGAAGGGCCATATGGTCATCTCAGTGAGTCATCCCGCCATAGAAAAGGGCTGGCTGAGGAGGAGATGACGCCTCCTTCGGGATTGGAAGATCTCTATCCCCATTTCGCTACTGAGATTGGGGAGGATGAATAGGAGAGGATAAGGTGGTACTTCATTGGAACCTCGGGGGTTGGCCCTTGATAATCACATTTTATTATAATTTTATACCCTCATTATCTATTTTATATGAATAAATATACCACTAATAATTATTTTTATCTTTAATTGTAGGTTAATAAAAAAAAAGCCTAACAGCCATATCTCTCAACAAAGCCCATGCATTAAATGAAGAATATATGTAAGAGCCAAAAAGCCCAAGCCGAAAGCCAAATGAAGAAGAAATTCTACGGACAACAAATATAGAAGGCTGGGCAACGATGCCCCCATCGATTGCTACGAGTCTGTTACAATCCAATGGCTGAAATTTGATTGTTTTGGATAAGAATTCAATCCAAGGACTCTCATTCATTGATGTTTACTATAAATAAGGGTATAAAATGAGGGGTTGAGGGGTGTGAATAATTTTGTAACTCCATTTGGAGAGGAGGGTTACTCTTAATTGAGAAGACATTCTAATTTTATAACTTTTGTTACAATCAATAAAAGAATTTTTTCACCACTTTAATTTTTTTTTCTTTGTTTGATGATGATGATGGAGATAAAGATCAATTTGAAGGTTTGCTTTTATTTTAATTTTCTCTTTTATTTCTTAATCCTTTTTAGTAATTTTTTTTCTTATTACTTATTAGTTTGGATTTACATTCATGTCTTGTAGAGTAGATTTATTTTCTTGTCTTTATTTTATTTTTTATTTTTAATTTGTAGGGTAGATTTATTTTCTTGCATTTTTATTTCTTTTATAATTTAGTTAGATTTATTTCTTGTTCATAGTGTAAAGTTTCTTGTTCTTATTTTTTTCTTTGTAATTAGTTCTTATTCTTTTCATTTCATTCATTGTTTTTGTTTCTTAAGATATGAAACTAATTCTTGTAGGAATTTTAGAATTATATGAAATTAGCTTTATTTCTTTTATATTGTATGAATTATTCTTTTATGCTTAAAATGATCATGTATAGGATAATCAATTAGAGAACTATTTAGTAGAAGAAGAATTTGATAATCTATACTTATCTTGAGTGGTTTGATAGGTTATACTTATGAATTCTAAAATTACTATCTTATTGTTGTTCTTGCCACGAACATTAATTTTACTTAGATGATAATTTGATATGTTATACTTTTCTTAAATGGTTTGATAGTCTATGCTTAATAAATCTAAAGTAAAATATGATAAAAAAAGAATAGTTCATATTTTGTAATTGAGATTAGCTAGTGGATTCAATTCTAGATTTCTCATATCTTTAATTGAATCCTCTATCTTTTGTTCTTGATTTTTCCTTAGTTCTTGGTTTTCTCATATTTATTTCTTGATTTTTATTGGTTTTCTCTTATTTATTTCTTGATTTTTATTTCCTTTTCTTTATGATTTCATTTATTCTTTTATCACATCCACTCTTCATTTCTATCATCTAAAATCTCAATTATTGACTTTTGCACACATTCACAACACTCCTCATATCTCTCCACAATCACAATTTTCACCACTCCTAATTGTCACACACACAACATAAGAACAGAATCTAATTTTCTCCTATAAACACCTTTCTCGTGAGATCGGTTACTTGTTATACTATAAATTGATTAGTTGTACACTTGTAAATTTTGGTATATATTTATGCCCCATTAAGTTTTTGGCACCGTTGTCGGGGAATGTGCTTAAGAAGGATTTTAATTATATTGGTTTTTTAAGTTGTGTGTTTTCTTGTGAAGGAACCGCTTGGAGCTTAAAAATCTTGGATTGGAGATCAAGAACTTGAAGGTTTGCTTGAGGTAAGTCTTCTATCTAGTATTTTTAATTCCACCCTTAGCCTTCATAATTAGAGACAAGTAGGACTTAAAAAAATTTATTTTCGTTGATCATAATAAAATTCACCCTCCACTTGAATTACTAACAAGATAATAATGTAAACAATATCTCCCTTCGCACTTTTGTTTGATTGTTAACCATAATAAATTTTTTTTCTTTTCATCATCCTTTTGTAGTCATTTTTAATTCATAGGGTTGCATTGCATATAGTTAGTAGGAATTCACCAAAGTGATTTGAGCATCTTGATTAGGCACACACTTAAAAATATTCTTAAGGGCAATACCCCCTAATCAAGATAAGGTAAGGGATTTCATCACCCTTTCCTTAGCCCACAAATCATTAATTCCTCACTACATAAACCCAAGCCTTCTTAAAACTCATTAGACGTTGGCCCTTAAGGACTCGAGCTCAGTAAGGAACAAGAAATCCTTAAGTGAACTAGTTTAAGTTTTCTTGGATTAGTTGGTATCTAAGGCAAGGTTTAGGGGTTGCATAAATCACTCTGCAAAGAACGAGATACTTAATTGATCATTGGTCACCCTCTAGTACTATCCTTATCTCGCTAATTGACCGAGTAAAACTTTGATCTTTTCACTTAAGGAGTTTTTGGTTAGGAGCTAGTCTAGCTCAGTTAGGCTTAACCCTAGAGTAGTTTAGAGTGATTGAAAAGTGATTGCTTTTGATTTGTTTTAGTTAGGATTTTCCTTTATCTCCTTTTTCTTCTCACTATCTTAAAAAAATAAAATTTTCTCTTAAAAAAATTATAAAAAGAAGTTGTTTCGGTGTATGCGACAGTGGATTAGGGATAATACTCATCGTCTAATTCATGTTGAACCAATTGAAGAAATGACTAATCAACCCATTCACCAAGATATGTGTTATTCAACTAGAAATACAATTTCTTCTTGCATTAGGCTCCCCGAAGCAAATAGAATAAATTTTGAGCTTCGACCGCGCTACATAAACATGCTTCCCAAATTTCTCAGAAATGAAACTGAAGATGCTTATATTTTTATCTTGAAATTTGAGGAAGTGTGTATTATGATTAAAATGAGAGAATTAACTGAAGATACGATCAAACTAAGATTTATTACATTAGCACTCAAGGACAAGGCTAAAAAATAGTTGTATAGCTTACCCACAAATTCCATCTCAACTTGGGATGAATTTGTCACCATGTTTCTCAAGAAAATTTTCTCAATTCATAAAATAACAAAGCTTAGAAATAACATTCAAAACTTTAAAATTATCCCCGGGGAGCCATTCTGTAAGTATTTTGACCGATTCAATGACCTTCTTATCCAATGTTCTCATCATGGTCTCGAGAAATGGCGGTTATGCCAAGTCATCTATGAAGGATTGGACTATTCTTCAAAGACTTCCTTAGAATCCATGTGCCAAGGGGATTTCATAAAAAAGAACGCTGACAAAGTTTAGGAATTTCTAGAAAGTCTGTTCGAGAAAACCATGCAGTGGGAACACTATGATGACAGAGTTGCATCAGTTCCCCAACCTAAGTCTGGTGATCTTTCCTTAGAATCGAACATTGCCTCCGAAGTAAAGATGACGACAATTCTGTGAAAGTTAGAAGCCTTAGAAATGAAGGAAAGAGCTCCAGCTCAAATCAATCAAGTTTTTACCACATGTTGTCATAACTGTTAGTCTCCTGCCCATGTTTTAGAGGAATGCCCTCTCCTAGGAAACCCCCATTCATTAGAACAGATGAACGCTGTATTCCAACATCCTAGAAATGATCCATTTTCTCCAACCTATAATCCAGGTTGGATAAATCATCCTAATTTTGTATGGAATCAAAGAAATCCCTCCGGAAATCAAACTTTTATTCCCGCTTCAAACCAATAATTCCCTAGGAGAAACACAGTTCCGTTCAACTCACCAAACAAATTTTAACAAGCTAACCTACCTTTTCCAACCCAACATCCTCATCCTCATCAGCTTATGAATCCTTCAAGTTCTGATCATGACAAACATCTTAGTGTCTTAGAAAAGGGTTTAGAGATTATGATCAAAACTTCTACACAAACCACCAGCATGTTGACCCAGTTATCCACCACTCTAAATTTCTTCATGCAAACAGCCGGCCAAGTGCTCAACTCGAACACTCAAGTCATAGCCCAGTTAGAAACCTAACTTGGGCAACTAGCCACTGCCATGAGCGAGAGAGATAGAATTTTTTTAAGTCAACCTGTTGCTAACCCTAAAGACAATGGATCCAGTTTAACCCAACCAGCCCATGTGAATGCAGTTCACATTTTGCGATTAGGAAAACAGATAGATAACCAAGTTAGAATGCCACCAGATCAAACCCCTTCTCCCATCCAACACACTCCTTTTGATGAAGTAATTCCTTCAGATGACCAAGAAGCTGAACACGAGATTGAGCCTAATCTAGATAGGTATAGGCCTATTGCATCCTTTCCAGATAGACTCAAACATAGGAAAAACTCCCCGTAAGTTGAGAAAATCCTAGAAACTTTTAAACATATCAAGATCAACATCCCTCTTTTAGACGTAATTGAACAAATCCCCTCTTATATAAAGTTCTTGAAAGACTTATGCACTAAAAAAAGAATTATGTGCATAAAAAAGAATTACAAATGTCCCCGAGAAAGTCTTCTTAGCTACCAACGTCAGTGAATTTTTTTGAAACCCATGCCATAAAAGTATAAGGATCCTTGTTGTCCTACAATTCCATGCGTCATAGGTAATACTCACATTGATAAGGCACTTCTAGACTTGGGAGCCATCATCAACCTCCTTCCTTATTCAGTCTATCAATTACTAGGTATAGGAGACTTAAATCGACAAGATGCACTCTACAATTAGCTGATAGATCTGTAAAAATTCCCAAATGAGAGGTACAAAATGTTTTGATTAAGGTTGGAGAATTTATTTTTCCTGTTGATTTTATTGTCTTGGAAACGCAGCCCGTTTTTAATCTTGAAAGTCAAATCCCAGTCATTCTAGGAAGACCGTTCTTAGCCACCTCAAATGCTTTGATTAATTATAGGACGGGTTAGATAAAACTATCTTTTAGGAACATGACTATTGGCCTCAATATCTTCAACCTTGGAAGGTAGCCAATTGATACATCTGATCAACCCATGGAAGTAAACTTCATTCAGGGATTATCCAGTGAGCAATAAGAGGGAGAGTGCGAGTCAGATTACTGTGTATTTGACCTAGTGTTTGAAGAGTTTTTGGAGGATGAATTAGGATTAGATCCGCTGGTCAATCATGTATCTACAGTTAGCTGGCAACGAGAACCTTTGGAGATAGAGCCCCAAGTTCACCTTCGTCCATTTGTGGAGGAACCCCCTAAGTTAGAGCTCAAACCTATACCTGAAAATCTAGAGTATGCCTACTTAGGGGAGAGCGAGACTTTACCAGTTATCATTTCTTCTGACTTAACTACTGATCAAAAGGAAGCTCTCTTAGATGTTTTAAGAGAGAATAGGGAAGCCATAGGATGGACCATGGCTGATATCAAAGGGATTAGTCTAACTATTGTTCAACACCAAATCCATTTGATAAATAACGCTAAACCTACTAGAGATCCTCAACGTAGGTTAAATCCAGTAATGAAAGAAGCTGTTAAGAAAGATATTATAAAATATCTCGATCATAGGATCATTTATCCTATTTCCGATAGTTCATTGGTGAGTCCGGTCCAAGTTGTTCTAAAGAAATCTGGTATCATCATGATCCAAAATGAGGCTAATGAGCTGATTCCCACTCGGATCCAAACTGGATGGCGAGTTTGCATTGACTATAAAAAACTCAACTTAGCTACTCAAAAAGATCACTTCCCTCTTCCATTCATTGGCCAAATGTTTGAGCGCTTAGCAGGATACGAGTTCTATTGTTTCATAGATAGATATTCAGGTTACAATCAAATCCCTATCGCTCCCGAAGATCAGAAAAAATCACCTTCACTTGCCCGTATGGAGCATTCGCATACCGACACATGCTTTTTGAGCTGTGTAACGCACCAGCCACATTCCAATGCTGCATGATCAATATTTTTTCCGACATGATAGAGAGATTCCTCAAAATTTTTATGGACGACTTTTCCATTTTTTGGTGATACATTTTCCCAATGTTTGCATTATCTTAAACTGGTCCTAGAACGGTGTAGGGAGAAAAATCTGACTCTCAATTAGGAGAAATATCACTTCATGGTCAAGCAGGGCATTGTCTTAGGACATGTAATTTCCAACAGGGGAATCGACAAAACTAAGGTAGATCTCATTTCTAACCTTTCTCCTCCCAAAACTATTAAAAATGTCAGATTATTTCTTGGTCAAGCTAGTTTTTACCGACGTTTCATCAAAGATTTTAGCAAAATTGCTAGACCACTGACTAATTTTTTAGCCAAGGATACATTATTTGTCTTCTCTCTTGATTTCCTCAAAGCTTTTGAATATCTGAAAAAGGAGCTGACCACAACTCCTATAATTCATGCACCAGACTGGACCTTACCCTTCAAACTGATGCGTGATGCATCCGATTATGCAATTGGTGTTGTTTTAGGACAACAGTTTGATGGAAAACTACATGTAATCTACTTTGATGGTAAGACTTTGAACGATGCATAACAAAATTACTCTGTCACAGAAAAAGAGTTTTTAGCTGTAGTCATTGCCTTAAGAAAAATTCAAGTCCTACCTCATCGGGTCTTTAACCAAAGTTTTCACAGATCATGTCACACTACAGTATCTTTTGATCAAAAAGGATGCTAAAGCACGACTCATTAGATGAATTCTCCTCCTTCAAGAGCTTGACATTCAAATTCTTGACAAAAAAGGAGCAGCGAACCCCGTAGCAGATCACCTCTCTAGACTTCCGAATGCTCCAACATCAACCGTCCTAATCAACAAACATTTCCTAGATGAACAACTCCTACAAATCCAATCTGTCCCATGGTTTGTTGATATTGTGAATTACTTCGTCATGAAACAGATTCCCTCTCATTGGTCTAAACAAGATAGATCCCGTTTTCTCTCCTAGGTAAAATACTTTTTCTGGGATGATATATTTGTTCAAATACTATCCTGATCAGATCTTTAGAAGGGGTGTTCCCACTGAAGAAACTAGGAGTGTCCTGTCCTTCTGTCATGAGCAAGCACGTGGGGAACACTTTGGCCCAAGAAAAACAGCTAAAAAAAATTCTCCAGTGTGGGCTATACTGGCCCACTCTTTTCAAAGATTCATTCAAGTTTTACAAAACATGTAGCCATTGTCAGCTCTTAGGGAAAGTCACTAGAAGAAATATGATGCTCTTACAGCCAATCTTATCTGTTAAACTTTTTGATTTGTGGGGTATCAATTTCATGGGACCATTTCCAAATTCCTTTGTAAATGTTTACATTCTAGTATCGTCGAATACATGTCAAAATGGGTTGAGGCGGTAGCTTACAAAACTAATGACAACAAGGTTGTTGTCAAGTTTTTGAAGGAGAATATTTTTGCACGGTTTGGAGTAACTCGAGTGATCATTAGCGATAACGGTACACATTTTTGTAACCGTTCTTTTGAGGCTTTGATGAGGAAATATTCAATCACACACAAATTGTTAACTCCTTATCACCCTCAAACCAGTGGTCAAGTAGTGGTCACAAATAGGCAGATCAAACAAATTTTAGAGAAAACAGTTAATCATAACAGAAAAGATTGATCTGTAAAACAGTGTGATGCTCTGTGGGTATATTGGACAGCATTCAAAATAAACCTGGGGATGTCACTATAAAGGCTCATGTTTGGGAAAGCTTATTATCTACCAGTGGAGTTGGAACACCGAGCAATATGGGCTATCAAACAGTTAAATTTTGATTTAGACTCGGTAGGTAATAACAGATTGCTCCAAATAAATGAGTTAAAAGAATTTTAAAATGATGCATATATTAACTCAAAATTTTATAAAGAGAAAACCAAGATTTTTCATGACAATTCAATATTACGGAAAAATTTTACTCCAGGACAAAAAGTTTTACTCTATAATTCAAAATTATATTTTTTTCCTAAAAAATTAAGATCAAGATAGACATGTCCGTTTATTGTGAAATAAGTTTTCTCACATGTGGTTGTCGAGATAAAAATCCTAAAAATGGTAACATTTTTAAAATAAATGGTCAACGTCTTAAACCATTTTTATAAGTTTCTACACTTAGAGAGGATGAGGTGTTGGTTCTCCATGAACCACATTATTTGTAAAAAAAAGAAAAAAGAAAAAAAGAAAAATATATATATATATAAAAAGAGAAAAAAAGATATATATAAAAAAAGAAAAAAAAGAGAAGAATAAATTTTTCCTTTTGTTTATTATTTGATTTTATTATCCTCATACTAAAGGTAATTGCGGATTTTTCAGCATCATTGTTCTAGGTCAACCGAACAAATGTAAGTTCTTTAATTCTTATCTACTTTATTTTGTGCATAAGAAAATTTGCATTGAGGACAATGCAAAATTTATGTGTGGGGGTGGGAAGTAGTTATTTTTCCTCTTTATTTTATATTTTTGTTGTATTTTGTCATAATTTTTCCTTCTTTCATTCCAAAAAAAGTTTATAAAAATATTATCACTTGCCAAATTAATAGAGTTAAGTGATAGTTGATTTATTTGATAAATTTTAAATTTTCTAATCCATAGTTAGTAATTTACTCAATTTCACCTTTTATGATAACTCTAAATAATTTTTTTAAGAAATAAATTTTCAAAATAGTATTCTTTACTTAAGCCTTAACTTAGACCTTTAATTAAAATAATAGAATTTTTGCATACTTAACTTAGAGTTAAAAATAAATTTTTAAGTAGTCTTGATTTATGTTTTTTTCATATACACATATGTATATTAGAAAAAAAAACTAACTAACTTTACAAAAAGAAGAGTGCGGAAAATGGGTACAAAAAAACTCTTGAATTTAAGGTGATTCTATCTTATTAAGCCTAAGTTGACCGAGTAATTAAGTCCAAGGAGTATTTTCATACTAAATGACCTAAGCCCAATTGGGTTGAGATTCATTAGCTCAAAACTCATTAAATGGTCACTTAGAAAGCCCGACAAAGTAGAAAAAAGATCACCAAGGAATAAAGAGTGAAAAAATATAATATACTAACAAATGTTTATGTATATATATTTGTATATATGATTTTTGATCAAGACTTGAAAATTATTTAAAACAAAGAGTTAGCTTGCATGTTCTTTTCAAATTAAATTTTTAAGTTTGACTTGGTTTTGTATTGCTATAATAAAAAGATTTTCTAGAAAATTTACCTTGGAATTATATATAAAAACAATTTCTTGAGTAATAACAAGCTTTAATTAGAATGCCTAAATATATTAAAAAAATTAGTTATTTACTAACTTCTTTAAATTAGCAAGTTGACCGAATTTTGTGGGTATATTCACTGCAAAAACCCTCACGACTACAACTCGACTCTAGGGTAACCTAGGGGTTTAAAGACTTATTGTATACGCTAAATACAACCGTGATTCCTGTGAAAGTGAGTTAGAATTTTATTTTTAATTTTCTTCTTTGCTAGAGGACTAGCAAAAGTTTAGGTGTGGGGATATTTGATAATCATATTTTATTATAATTTATACATTCGTTATCTATTTTATATGAATAAATATACCACTAATGATTATTTTTATCTTTAATTACAGGTTAATAAAAAATAAAGCCCAACAATCATATCTCTCAACAAAGCCCATGTATTAAATAAAGAATATATGCAAAAGCCAAAAACCCCAAGCCTAAAGCCAAATGAAGAAGAAATTCTACAGACAACAAATATAGAAGGCTGGGCATCGATGGCGGCATCGATGCCCCCATCGATGGCTACGAGTTTGTTACAATCCAATGGCTAAAATTTGATTATTTTGTATAAGAATTCAATCCAAGGGCTCTCATTCATTGATATTTACTATAAATAGGGGTAGAGAGTGAGGGGTTGAGGGGTGTAATAAATTTTGTAACTCCATTTGGAGAGGAGGGTTACTCCCAATTGAGAAGACCTTTCAAATTTGTAACTTTTGTTACAATCAATAAAAGAATTTTTTTACCACTTTAAATTTTCTTCTATTTGTTTGATGATGTTGATGAAAATGAAGATTAATTTGAAGGTTTGCTTTTATTTTAATTTTCTATTTTATTTCTTATTTCTTTTTAGTAATTTCTTTCTTATTACTTATTAGTTTAGATTTATATTCATGTCTTGTAGAGTAGATTTATTTACTTGTCTTTATTTTATTTTGTATTTTTAATTTGTAGAGTAGATTTATTTTCTTGTATTTTTATTTCTTTTGCAATTTAGTTAGATTTATTTATTGTTCATAGTGTAAAGTTGCTTGTTCTTATTTCTTTTCTTTGTAATTAGTTCTTATTCTTTTAATTTCATTCCTTGTGTTTATTTCTTAAGATGTGGAACTAATTCTTGTAGGAATCTTAGAATTGTATAAATTAGATATATTTCCTTTATATTGTATGAATTATTCTCTTATACTTAAAATGATCATGTATAGGATAATCAACTAGAGAACTAATTGGTAGAAGAAGAATTTGATAATATGCTTATCTTGAGTTGTTTGATAGGTTATTCTTATGAATTCTAGAGTTATTATCTTATTGTTGTACTTGTCATGAATATTAATTTTGTTTAGATGATAATCTGATAGGTTATACTTTTCTTAAATGGTTTGATAGTCTATGCTTAGTAAATCTAAAGTAAAATGTGATAAAAAAAGAATAGTTTATATTTTATAATTAAGATTAGCTGGTAGATTTAATTCTAGATTTATTATATCTTTAATTGAATCCTCTATCTTTTCTTTCTTGATTTTTCCTTAGTTCTTGGTTTTCTCTTATTTGTTTCTTGATTTTTATTTCCTTTTTCCTAATGATTTCATTTATTCTTTTATCACATCCACTCTTCATTTCTATCATCTAAAATCTCAATTATTAACTTTTGCGCATAACCACAACACTCCTCATATCTCTCCACAATCATAATTTTCATCACTCATAATTGTCACACACACACAACATAAGAACCAAATCTAATTTTCTCCTACAAACACCTTTCTCGTGGGATCGATAACTTTTTATACTATAACTTGATTAGTTTGTGCACTTACAACTTTTGGTAAATATTTATGCCCCATCAAGTTTTTGGTGCCGTTAACGAGAATGTGTTTAAGAAGGATTTTAATTATTTTGGTTCTTTAACTTGTGTGTTTTCTTGTGAAGGAACCGCTTGGAGCTTGAAAATCTTGGATTGGAGATCAAGAATTTGAAGGTTTACTTGAGGTAAGTCTTCTATCTAGTATTTTTAATTCCACCCTCTAGTTAGCCTTTACAATTAGAGACAAATAGGACTTCAAAAAATATTTTTGTCGACCATAATAAAATTCACCCTCCACTTGAATAATTACTAACAAGATAATAATTCAAACAATATCTCCCTTCGCACTTTAGTTTGATTGTTAACCATAATAATAAAAAAATATTTTCTTTTTATCATCCTTTTGTAATCGCTTTTAATTCATAGGGTTGCATTGCCTATAGTTAGTAGGAATTCACCAAAGTGATTTGAGCCTCTTGATTTGGCACACATTTAAAAATATTCTTAAGGGTAACACCCCCTAATCAAGATAAGGTAAGGGATTTCATCACCTTTTTCTTAGCCCACAAATCATTAATTCCTCACTATTCACTACACAAACCCAAGCTTTCTTAAAACTCATTAGACGTTGGCAATTAAGGACTCGAGCTTAGTAAGGAATAAGAAATTCCTAAATGAACCGGTTTAAGTTTTCTTGGATTAGTTGGTATCTAAGGTAAGGTTTAGGGGTTGCGTAAAGCACTCTGTAAGGAACAAGGTACTTAATTGATCTCTGGTCACCCTCTAGTACTATCCTTACCTCACTAATTGACCGAGTAAAACTTTGATCTTTTCACTTAAGGAGTTTTTTTTGTTAGGAGCTAGTCTAGCTGAGTTAGGCTTAACCCTAGAGCTTAGAGTGATTGAAAAGTAATTGCTTTTAATTTGTTTTAGTTAGGATTTCCCTTTATCTCCTTTTTCTTCTCACTATCTTAAAAAAACTAATTTTTTTCTCTTAAAAAAATTATAAAAAGAAGTTGTTTTGGTGTATGCGACTGTGGATTAAGGATAATACTCATCATCTAATTTGTGTTGAACCAATTAAAAAATGGCTAATCAACCTGTTCTCCAAGATATATGTTATCCCACTAGAAATGCAATCCCTTCCCGAAGCAAATGGAATAAATTTTGAGCTTCGACCGTACTACATAAACATGCTTCCCAAATTTCTCGAAAATGAAACTAAAGATGCTTATATTTTTATCTCGAAATTTGAGGAAGTGTATATTATGATTAAAATAAGAGAATTAACTGAAGATGCGATCAAACTCATATTTATTCCATTTGGTCTTAAGAATAATGCAAAAAATAGTTGTATAGCTTACCCACAAATTCCATCTCAACTTGGGATGAATTTGTCACCGTTTTTCTTAAGAAAATTTTCCTAATTCATAAAATGATAAAGCTTAGAAACAACATTCAAAACTTTAAAATTGTCCCGGGGGAGCCATTCTGGAAGTATTTTGACCGATTCAAAGATCTTATTATCCAATCTCCTCATCATGGTCTTGAGAAATGACAGTTATGCCAAGTCATCTATGAAGGATTGGACTATTCTTCAAATACTTCCTTAGAATCCATGTGCCAAAGGGATTTCATGAAAAAGAACACTGACGAAGCTTGGGAATTTTTAGAAAGTCTATCCGAGAAAACCATGCAGTGGGAACACTGTGATGAAAGAGTTGCATCAGTTCCCCAATCAAAGTCTGGCGATCTTTCCTTAGAATCGAACATTGCTTCTGAAGCAAAGATAGCGAAATTCTGTGAAAGTTAGAAGCCTTAAAAATTAAGGAATGAGCTCCAGCTCAAATCAATCAAGTTTCTATCCCAGTTTATCATAACTGTCAGTCTACTACCCACATTTCAGAGGAATGCCCTCTCCTAGAAAACCCTTATTCATTTTAACAGATGAACGCTGCATTCCAACATCCTAGAAATGATCCATTTTCTCTAACCTATAATCTAGATTAGAGAAATCATCCTAATTTTGCATGGAACCAAATAATTCATGCTTCGAACCAACAATTCCCTAGGGGAAACACAGTTCTGTTCAACTCACCAAACAATTTTTAATAATCTAACCTACCTTTTCCAACCCAACATCCTCATCCTCATCAGCTTACGAATCCTTCAAGTTCTGATCATGACAAACGTCTTAGTATCTTAGAAAAGCGTTTAGAGGCTATGATCAAAGCTTCTACATAAACCACCAACGTATTAACCCAGTTATCCACCACTCTAAATTCCTTCATGCAAACAATCGACCAAGTGCTCAACTCGAACACTCAAGCCATAGCCCGGTTAGAAACCCAACTTGGGCAACTAGCCACTGCCATGAGCGAGAGAGAGAAAGGAAAATTTTTAAGTCAACCTGTTACTAACCCTAAAGACAATGGATCTAGTTCAACCCAACCAACATATGTGAATGTAGTTCACACTTTACGATCAGGAAAACAGATAGATAACCAAGTTAGAATGCCACCGGATCAAATCTCTTCTCCCATCCAACACACTCCTTCTGATGAAGTAATTCCTTCCGATGACCAAGAAGCTGAACATGAGATTGAGCCTGATCTAGATAGGTATAGCCCCATTGTCCCCTTTCTAGACAGACTCACACCTAGGAAAAACTCCCTGCAAGTTTAGAAAATCTTAGAAACTTTTAAATAGGTCAAGATCAACATCCCACTTTTAGACGCAATTGAACAAATTTCCTCTTATGCAAAGTTTTTGAAAGACTTATGCACTAAGAAAGGAACCACAAATATCCCCAAGAAAGTCTTCTTAGTTGCCAACCTCAGTGAAATTTTTTCGAAACCCATACCGTTAAAGTATAAGAACCCTGATTGTGCCATAATTCTATGCGCCATAGGTAATACTCATATTAATAAGGCACTTTTAGACTTGGGAGCCAACGTCAACCTTCTTTATTATTTAGTCTATTAACAACTAGGTATAGGAGAACTTAAACTAATAAGATGCCCTCTACAATTAGCTGATAGATCTGTGAAAATTCTGAAAGGAGAGGTAGAGGATGTTTTGATCAAGGTTGGAGAGTTTATTTTTCCTGTTGATTTTATTGTCTTGGAAACATAGCCCGTTTCTAATCTCAAAAGTCAAATCTCAGTCATTCTAGAAAGAACGTTCTTAGTCACCTCAAATACTTTGATCAATTATATGACGGGTCAGATAAAACTATCTTTTGGGAACATGACTGTTGACCTTAATATCTTCAACCTAGGAAGGCATCCTAGTGATCCATCTGATCAACCCATGGAAATAAACTTCATTCAGGGAATATCCAGTGAGCAACAAGAGGGAGAGTGAAAGTTAGATTCCTGTGAATCTGACTTAGTGTTTGAAGAGTGTTTTGAGGATGAATTAGAGTTAGATCCGCTGGTCAATCATGTATCTACAGTTGGCTGGCAACGAAAACCTTTGGAGATAGAGCCCCGAGTTTACCTTTGCCCATATGTGGAGGAACCCCCTAAGTTAGAGCTCAAACATTTACCTAAAAATCTAGAGTATGACTACTTAGGGGAGAGTGATACTTTACCAGTTATCATTTCTTCTGATTTAAATACCGGTCAAAAGGAAGCTCTCTTAGATGTTTTAAGAGAGAATATGTAAGCCATAGGATGGACCATAACTGATATCAAAGGAATTAATCCAACCATTGTTCAACATCAAATCCATTTGATAAATGACGCCAAACCTACTAGAGATCCTCAACGTAGGTTAAACCCAGTAATGAAAGAAGCTGTTAGAAAATATATTCTAAAATGTCTCGATCATGGGATCATTTATCCCATTTTAATTGTTCATGGGTGAGTCCAGTCCAAGTATTTCTAAAGAAATCTGGAATCACCGTGATCCAAATGAGGCTAATGAGCTGATTCTCACTCGGATCCAAACTGGATGGCGAGTTTGCATTGACTATAGAAAACTCAACTTAGCCACTCGGAAAGATCACTTCCCTCTTACATTCATTGACCAAATGTTAGAGTGCTTAGCAGGACACGAGTTCTATTGTTTCCTGGATAGATATTTAGGTTACAATCAAATCTCTATCGCTCCCGAAGATCAGGAAAAAACCACCTTCACTTGTCCGTATAGAACATTCTCATACCAGCGCATACATTTTGGGCTATGTAACGCACCAGCCATATTCCAACGCTGCATGATCAATATTTTTTCCAACGTGATAGAGAGATTCCTCGAAATTTTCATGGACAACTTTTCCATTTTTTGGTGACACATTTTCCCAATATTTGCATAATCTTAAACTGGTCCTAGAACGGTGTATGGAGAAAATTCGACTCTCAATTAGGAGAAATGTCACTTCATGTTCAACCAGGGTATTGTCTTAGGACATGTAGTTTCCAACAGGGGAATCGAAGTAGACAAAGCTAAGGTAGATCTTATTTCTAACCTTCCTCCCCCAAAAACTGTCAAAGATGTCAGATCATTTCTTGATCATGCTGGTTTTTTCTGACGTTTCATCAAAGATTTTAGCAAAATTGCTAGACCACTGACTAATCTTTTTGCTAAGGATACACCATTTGTCTTCTCTCTTGATTGCCTCAAAGCTTTTGAATATCTAAAAAAGGAGCTGACCACAACTCCTATCATTCCTGCACCAAACAGGACCTTACCCTTCAAACTGATGTGTGATGCATCCGATTCTGTAATTGGCACTGTTTTAGGGCAACGGTTTAATGGAAAACCATATATGGTCTACTATGCTAGTAGGACTCTGAATGATGACCATCAAATTACTCCATCACAGAAAAAGAGTTTTTAGCTGTAGTCTTTACCTTAGAAAAAGTCATGTCCTATCTCATCGGGTCTTTAACCCAAGTTTTGACAGATCATGCCACACTAAAGTATCTTTTGACCAAAAAGGATGGTAAGCACGACTCATTAGACGGATTCTCCTCCTTCAAGAGTTTGACATTCAAATTCTTGACAGAAAAGGAGCAGAGAACCCCATAGCAGATCACCTCTCTAGACTTCTGAATGCATCAACATCAACCGTCCTAATCAACGAACATTTTTCAGATGAACAACTCCTACAAATCCAATCTATCCCATGATTTGCTGATATTATGAATTACTTAGTCATGATACAGATTCTCTCTCATTAGTCTAAACATGATAGATCCTATTTTCTCTCCTAGGTAAAATACTTTTACTGGGATGATCCATATCTGTTCAAATACTATCCGGATCAGATCTTTAGGAGGTGTGTTCCCACTGAAGAAACTAGGAGTGTTCTGTGTTAGATATCATGTTCCCATAATATAATTTTGATGATAATAATTTATTCATATTATGAATCACTATTTTTATTATTGTGCACAAACATTTTAATGCAGCTATCAACATGAACAAGTGCAAGATGAGTTCAAGGCATCATGAAGTAAAGATGATGAAGAGCTTATATATCAATATAATTTTTACATTTTCTTTACTTAGAAAATTTGTACAAGCCTTGATCACTCACACATGTTGGCCTTCTTATTTTGATGATGTTTAACAAATAATTTACTTCTAATGTTGTTTGTCTAGTGTTTGTGTTTTCGTATTTATTCTAGGCAAACAACGAGTTAGAGGATGGATGGAATCGAGCATTCACGATCATATCCAATGGAGGTTGGCGGAATTGTGGAGTGAAGCTTTTGCAATTTAAATTGAAGATCCAAGTTCAAGCTTCATCCGCAAGTGTACCAAGTCAAGCTTGTTGAAGATCAAGATTGCTTGGATAACATTAGTTTAGGTTTATATTATGTGTGTTAGTACTTTAAGCTCAATCATATATACACACACATATTTGGTTTTTATATATATAGTTATATATACACATAAGTTTTGGTTATGGACTTAACAATCATTGTATACATATTTTATTAAGTCTATAAAATCATTTCATAGGGTATCAAAACATTGTTTATGTCAAAACATCAAATTTCATGTATATCACATTTTCATGTTTTGGACACACTTGCAAATTACATGAGTTTTCACAAATAAGAAACTCAATTTGAGAAATTCTTTTTTTAACATGTTCAATTTCATGTTTATAAATATTTCTCAAAGTTTTATTAATTTTAGAATTAATTTGTTATGTTTATTTGAATTTATAAAATCAAGTTTTTAATTAGCTCTAGTTCGTGCACATGTTCGTGCATGTTTTTACAAAACTGATACATTTTCACAATTAGGAAATATGATTTGAAAATTTCTTTGTTTACATGTTTATCTTCATATATACAAACACTTCTCCAAGTTTTACTAATTTTGGAGTTGTTTTGTTATTTTCAATTGAATTTACAAAACCGAGTTTTTAGTAATTTTTTTAGAAACTATATATCTATATTCAAACATTTATTTCTCTCAAATGGGAAATGATATTTTATAAATTCTTTCTCTAACATGTTTATATACATGTCTAGAACCTTCCCTTAAAATATTATGATTTTTGATATTGATTTACTATTTTTAATTTATTTTACAAAGTTAGATACGCAAAATTCTAGCATCTATCAAAATCTGGAAAAGTACGGTCGACCGCCACGGTCGATCATGCTACAGTACGGTCAACCATGAAATTCGACCGCACGTAGTCCAGAGAGTAGTTTTGAAGTTATTTTTTCTCGCGGTCGACCGCGGCGGTCGACCGCCAATGTTACCGTTGCACAGTAACGCTAACTTGCTTAATTTTGTCTTTTAGTGGTTTTTGGGGGTTGTTTTTTTCTACCCTATATATACACCATCGCATTTATTATTTGATACACCAAGAGAATATTTTAAAAGAGTTTAACAAGGGTTTAAACTTGTTTAGTGTTTGTTTAAAAGAGTGTTTAAGAAGCTTTTAAGCAATTGAGAGTTTTGGGTTTGTGAAATCAATTTTACAAGAGCTTGAGGAGATCCTATTGGTGCTTGAGTATCCAACCATCCTCCTTCAATCTCTTGATCTATTGAGAAGTTTTCTAAACTCTATTTTCTAGCTTTATATCTATTTGCTTGTTTATCATTTTATTAAAGCTAGTTTTGTATTGAGTTTAGATTTGATTTACCTCTTTGTTACACACACCCACATTGAGCTTATTGTATTTTCATATATAGTATAATTAGGTTGGTGAGAGTTGTAACAATTGAGAGTGAGCTTACATTGAGTTCTCATCTATTGTAGAGAACAAATCATTTGTTATATTGTGAGATTGTAAAGTTTTTGGTGAGCGTTGAAAACCGACATTGTGAGGTGTAAACGTTATTCGGGTGAGCGTAGAAAACCCGATTGTGATAGTGGATTTCTCCTCGGGAGTGGGGAGTGGAGACGTAGGACGGAAGGTCAAAACTCTGTGATTATTTGAGTGTGTTTGAGTTTGTCTTTGGCGCATTTACTTATGCATTTATCTTATATCATCAATTGCCTATATTTTTCCCTATCACATTTGTAGTTTGATTATATCACCCTTGTGTTAGTTTATATATCCTTGTATATATTTTTATCATATAAGATATATCTCATTGTTCATATTACATATTCTTGCTCATATCATATTGTATATCTATCTTGCAAGAATAATATTTGAATTAGTTTTAATTAGCATAAAATCGGATTAGATTAGCATAAGACCCTAATCACTCCCTCTAGGATCTAATAATTGGTATCAGAGCTTGATGCTCTTTGATTTAAGGTCTAATCGCCTTGAGTTAAAGATCCAAGTTATCTTTTTGTACTAATTCAATTTTTGATTTTTTATATCTTGCTTGCTTTTTACATTATGGATATACATGGTTTAGGTTATACCATTAATATTGCTCCTAGATTAGATAATTTTTCCTATGCTTAATGGTGTGTTAGATTTAAACTTTTTGTTCAATCTAAACACTTTAATTTATGGGAAATTATAGATGATGCTTACATTGTGCTCACTTTGGAGAAATCCAAGTGGAATAAAAATAAACATTGAATGTTTACAATGAATAATATTTTGTTAGAATATTTGCTAAATGTTTTTAATTCATCTATGCCTAATAAGTTTGTTTATTTTGATAGTGCTTATACATTATAGAAATTTATTGAAGCACATAAAGGGGACTTGGAGGCGATCCAACAAGCTTTAGCGGATCCGGCTTCAAGTTCATATGGAGCATCATGCATACGACCACTAGGCGATAGCCTAGTGAGGTATGCGAGTTCGAATCCATTAATGATTTATCTAGTGATGAACTTGCTTGTGCTAGTGAAAAATTATTGCATGCCTTTAACAAATTGTAAAATAATTTTATTGATTTAAAATGCAAGCATGATAATTTAAAATCCGATCATGAGTTGTTAGCATCTAAGTTTGAAACTATTTTTAATGAAAATGTGATCCTTAAAGAAAACAATGAAAAATTAAAATTGGATCATGTTTCGTTAACTTTAAATGTTGCTAGTTTAACTCATGAAAAAGAAAATGCCAGGTTAGAAGTAGGGATAAAAAATGATACTGCTTCTTTCATAAATGACTATTTATGTTCTACTTCTAATGTTAATGCATATGTGCTTAATGATGAGTTGAATGATGTTAAAAATCGTATTACCTCTTTAGATTCAACTCTTAATTCATGCATTATTAACCATAAGAAACTTATGGACTTGTGTGCAAAGTCTCGTGTTAATTCTTTCAAATCCAACACACACTATGCACACTTGTATAGTAAAGTTTACAAATGCTCTATTTGCAGTCGTAAAGGCCACCTTGCTAAATTTTGCTATGATGCACACAAACCTAAGATTACTAATACTCCATGTGCATCTCATAAGGCTTCTTCTTCATCACATGTACACACACATGCACCCATTGTTCATCATAAGCATGCTAATGTGTATCATTGTGATTTTTGTAGTAGAGTTGGTCACTTAGCTAAGTTTTGTTTTGATTTGCGAAAAGTTTTTAAATCGTAAAATATTTTAAGTAGACCAACATTGTTTCAAAATGTTCCTCGTGCACATCCACATGGTCAACATAACTAAATGCATCCTCTTCATTGCACTTATTGCAATCGAATGGGTCATTTGCATAATTATTGCTATGACCGGACCCGTGCACTAAATGCGCCCAAATGGGTTTATAACCTAAGGGTTTTGAGCTTTATTGATAGGAGTCATGTCCCTAAACAAACCGGCACCAAGAAGACTTGGGTGCCAAAATAAAATTTTAAGCCAAGAATTTTAATGTTTTTATTTTTATTTTTCTTGGTTTTGAAAAACATGTTCTAAACTTTTATATGTGAAAACAACTTTTAATTGATTAATTATTTTGTTTTCATGACTCTTAGTTTCAATTTTCATGAGAGGTTTATATTTATATATACCCTCCGGGCCTATTGGGTGTTTATTACCAAATCATATTTACCGGATGCTAGAATGATTATATGGGTTAGAACAAGCTTAAGAGCTTGATATATTGTTGCCTTTCTTAAAATTCTTTTGTTAAAGATTTTGTTTTGGTTTGTTGCTTTGAATTCATTATATTTCACTTATATGATGATATTTATATGTTTGTGCTCATGGATCATCTATTCGTGCCTTATAATGTATTCTATATGTGATTTGATCAAGTTTTATAAAGATTTTTTTTGATCAAACATTGTTTTTGAACTTAAATCTTGATTTATGATTTCATTAATTACTTTGTTTTCATTTGAAAACTTTTTGTATGATTCTCATATTCTATCTTTTGATTTCATAAATCTATTTTTATACACTATGTTTTTAAAATTGTTTAATGAGATACTTCTTTCATATTAACATATTTATATGTGTTCTCATTATCTTTTTTTGTATGAGAGTTATGTTTAGCATGTTTTTAATCTATGCTTTCTCACGTATGTATGCCTTAGCATTCATTTCATACATTCATGAGGCATTTTGATAGGGGGAGCAATCCCTATATCTTTCTATGTGTTATACTCACCCATGCATATTGATAGGGGAGATTTTCGCTCTCTTCATACCTTTGTCCCCTTTTTGATGTTGTCAAAGGGGAAAAAATATTATGAGTATACATTTCTTTGTTTATATGCATGTGAATTATACATTGTATATTCATTTCCTTTCATGCATATATCCTTTTTGTAAATTGTTTGTCATCATCAAAAAGGGGGAGATTGTTGGCCTTCTTGTTTTGATGATGTTTAACAAATAATTTACTTCTAATGTTGTTTGTCTAGTATTTGTGTTTTCGTATTTATTCTAGGCAAACAACGAGTTGGAGGATGGATGGAATCGAGTATTCACGATCATATCCAATAGAGGTTGGCGGAATTATGGAGTGAAGCCTATGCAATTTAAATTAAAAATCCAAGTTCAAGCTTCATCCGCAAGTGTACAAAGTCAAGCTTATTGAAGATCAAGATTGCTTGGGTAACATTAGTTTAGGTTTATATTATGTGTGTTAGTACTTTAAGCTCAATCATATATACACACACATATTTAGTTTTTATATATATAGTTATATATATACGCAAGTTTTGGTTATGGACTTAACAATCATTGTATACATATTTTATTAAGTCTATAAAATCATTTCATAGGGTTTCAAAACATTATTTATGTCAAAACATCAAATTTCATGTATATCACATTTTCATGTTTTGGACACACTTGCAAATTACATGAGTTTTCATAAATAGGAAACTTAATTTGAGAAATTCTTTTTCTAATATGTTCAATTTCATGTTTATAAATGTTTCTCAAAGTTTTATCAATTTTGGAATTAATTTGTTATGTTTATTTGAATTTACAAAATTAAGTTTTTAATTAGCTCATGTTCGTGCACATGTTCGTGCATATTTTTACAAAACTGATACGTTTTCACAATTGGGAAATGTGATTTGAAAAATTTCTTTGTTACACATTTATCTTCATATATACAAACATTTTCCTAAGCTTTACTAATTTTGGAGTTGTTTTGTTATTTTCAATTGAATTTACAAAACTGAGTTTTTAGCAGTTTTTTTAGAAACTGTATATCTGTGTTCAAACATTTATTTCTCTCAACTGGAAAGTGATATTTCAAAAATGCTTTCTCTAACATGTTTATCTACATGTCTAGAACCGTTCTCAAAATTTCATGATTTTTGGAGTTGATTTACTATTTTTAATTAATTTTACAAATTCAGATACGTAAAATTCCGGCATCTGTCAAAATCTGGAAAAGTGCAATCGACCGCCACGGTCGACCGTGCTACAGTGCGGTCGACCGTGGCGGTCGACCCTACGCAGTCCAGAGAGTAGTTTTAAGTTTTTTTTCTCGTGGTCGACCGCGACGGTCGACCGCGACGGTCGACCGCCAATGTTACCGTTGCACAGTAACGCTAACTTGCTTAATTTTGTCTTTTAGTGGTTTTTGGGGGTTTTGGGGGTTGTTTTTTTTCTACCCTATATATACACCATTGCATTTATTATTTGATACACCAAGAGAATATTTTAAAAGAGTTTAACAAGGGTTTAAACTTGTTTAGTGTTTGTTTAAAAGAGTGTTTAAGAAGCTTTTAAGCAATTGAGAGTTTTGGGTTTGTGAAATCAATTTCACAAGAGCTTGAGGAGATCCTATAGGTGCTTGAGTATCCAACCATCCTCCTTCAATCTCTTGATCTATTGAGAAGTTTTCTAAACTATATTTTCTAGCTTTATATCTATTTGCTTGTTTATCATTTTATTAAAGCTAGTTTTGTATTGAGTTTAGAGTTGATTTACCTCTTTGTTACACACACCCACATTGAGCTTATTGTATTTTCATATATAGTATAATTGGGTTGGTGAGAGTTGTAACAATTGAGAGTAAGCTTACATTGAGTTCTCATCTATTGTAGAGAACAAATCATTTGTTATATTGTGAGATTGTAAAGTTTTCGGTGAGTGTTGAAAACCGACATTGTGAGGTGTAAACGTTATTCGGGTGAGCGTAGAAAACCCGATTGTGATAGTGGATTTCTCCTCGGGAGTGGGGAGCGGAGACGTAGGACGGAAGGTCAAAACTCCGTGATTATTTGAGTGTGTTTGAGTTTGTCTTTGGCGTATTTACTTATGCATTTATCTTATATCGCCAATGTGACGCCCCTGGGTTCACACAAGGCTGTAGTCCAAGGTGAAACCAAGAATGTCAAACCTGCCATGCACCACACCGTGCAACAACAAGTTTCACCATCACAATTAACACCTATCTAGTAGAATCAATAACAGGTGTAGGTACAAAAGCAAGTAAAAGATAATACACGTAGGGCTGATGAAATGATAGTGATCAGATAAATATCTCATCATCCAACAAATGGAAATACATAGTCAATGTCTGAATAAATAAACTGGAGTAGTCAACAAGTCTCAAATATAAATATCTGACAAGAAGAAAATAAGGCACACAACCTTTACAACTTCTAAAACAATACTCTTAAATGTCTAACAAAATCTATAGTGGAGCTCCAACATAAGCATAACTAACAGCTAAACACTAAAGTGTATCACCATCAACCTGCGACTCTTCGGGCTCCTGGCTCATTACCTAAAATGGAGAGGGACAACGAGTGTCAAAGCGCTAGCGAGCAACATCACAACCAACCCCAAGGGAACAGGGCTCGATGTATATGAAAATACAGATAATACATAATAAATCTAAAATCATTGATCTTACTAAAGAGGATTTTAGTATTTAGAAATTTACAACACGAGCATAGGTACGTCGAGCGAAATAATCCAAGCAAGGAAACCCTCATGTATATACCTTGTATCTCAAATTGTAAATCCCTAAACACCAAACCCGAGGTCCTAGTACAGAAACAATAATAAAAGAAATATAACAAAATCTCAGAGCATGAATACCGTGTCATACCATAGCCTACACGAGCATCATGTAATCATGGCATAGTCTACATAAGTATCATGTCATAAACTCCTATGAGCAAGTCGTATACATGGTTAAGAAATATGTCCGATACAGGAACTAAGTACAGTGGTTTCCAAACACATGGAGTAAGTGACAAATGTCCAACACGAGGACTGAAGTGGATTATAGTCCAACACGAGGACTTTTGTGGATTATAGTCCAACACGAGGACTTTTATGGATTATAGTCCAACACGAGGACTGTGTAACTGTGTAAGGTATATGCGGAAAGATACACCAAATCTAAACTCGCACGCATCCCAATGTACATGTCTAAACTTATGTCAAAAGTCAACCCACATGTACAGATAAATCATTAACATGGTGAACCAGTGTCCGGTTATCGAGGCGACCCTGAAGAACAACTCGAACAGATCAAAAATCTGTAAAACACCTCATCAGTCGACTGGTGTGTCGACTGATGACGTCAGTCGACTCATGTGTCGACCAAAACCGCACAGGCAACACAGTCTCAGCTCACCAGTCGACTGATCTGTCGACTGAGGAACTGAGAAAACACAAACAGCTCGTCAGTCGACTGATCAGTCGACTGACACTGAAATTTCAGCCCGTCGGTTGACTGATCAGTCGACCGATGGCCTACAGAAACTTTGCACAGGTTGTTTTTCACCCCAAAACTGATTTAAACACATCCCCATCAATCCCAAGCATGTACCATACGTATATTAACATGTATGAACTAACTGAAACATAACTTTCATGTACAAATACATAAACAAAACTCTAAACATGTGTATTTATGTTTTAAAAATCCTTTTTAAAACAAAACCCATGTTAAATCTCTTATAAAACATTTCAGATCTGGATTTTAAATTCACAAAACATTAGTAGGTTGTTTATCAAACTGAAATTTGCATATCTTCATGTTATATGCAATAAAAATCCAATCTTTGTACACAAAAATACGTTTTAGGCCAAGGAAATCTCAATAAAACCATTTGAAAACGTTTAAAAGAAATGAGACAAGGTTGGGCGAGATGTTACTCGCCTTTGAGGTGATGAAGAGCTCCTGGATCTGAGGGGGAGTGATTCCTTTCGCTGCAAACTAAAAATCCCGCCGAAAATCCTCCGATTTCGCCCCAAATCACCAAGAACTACCCTAGGGTTTGAGAGAGGAGAGAGGGGGCTAGGGTTTCTCTTATCTGAAGGGGAGAGGGGGTGATTTCGGGTGAAGGAGAAAATATACTAACCATTTAACCCGACCCAAACCCGAACCAAAACAAAACAGACCCGAAACCTAGAAAAACTGGAAATCAGCGTATCAGTCGACTGATGTGTCGATCGACACCGTCAGTCGACTGATGTGTCGACTGAACTGGGAAATTCTAGTTTTTGCACGTTTTGCTAATTTGCAAAATCCAACGCACAAAACTCTACACCCATACTTTCATAACATCTCAAATAACTTGTTATCATGTACATCAATAATCTCAAGCTATTTGTCATAAAAGAATTATTTATTTACTAATAATTCACATATATTCATGTAAAATTTACGGGGTTCTACATTCTTCCCCCCTTAAAAGAGTTTCATCCTCGAAATTCAGAAATTATACAAATCTCGAAATATGAAACTCTAGATGAGCACCCATGGATATTTATACTTAACCATCCAAAATTATAATATTCTCGCTCAAGCCCTAATCTAGTGGAACTAGTACATTAGGCGAAAAATCCAAACAAGGAACCCCCCATATATATACCATGTGTTCCAAAAGATTAAGAATTAAGCGAAGATATTCTCATTCTAGTGTTAAATGTAAACATAACCAAAGATATAAATATGAAGTAAGATATATAACATAATAGGGATTAATTTACCTGCTCAACCAAATGTGGGTAGTCACGACACATGTCCTCTTCGCGCTCCCAAGAAATCTCCTCAATGCCTCCTCGGTTCCACTGAACTTTCACTAAGGGAATCACCTTATTCCTGAGTCTCTTGTCCTCCCTGGCAAGTATACAAACCGGATTCTCAATAGTGGACAAGTCATCCTGAAGCTCGATCTCCGGTGCATCTAATACTCGCTGCTGCTCCTCATCATACAAGTGCTTCTTGAGCATAGAAATATGAAACACGTTGTGTATACTAGACATAGATGCTGGAAGATCTAGTCTGTATGACACAGCTCCAATGCGCTCTAGAATCTGAAAAGGCCCAATATATCTCGGTGCAAGCTTCCCTCGCCTCCCGAATCGCTGCACGCCTTTCATAGGCGATACCTTAAGCATAACCAAATCTCCAATCTAAAACTCTAGGGGTCTCCGCCTCTTATCTGCATAGCTCTTCTGCCGACTCTGAGCGGCTAGAATCCGCTCCCCGATCAAAGCTACCTTCTCAGTAGTCTACCTCACTAGTTCTGGTCCAAGCATCAAGCTGTCCTCCGGCTCGGCCCAACATATCGGTGATCTACAAGGTCTCCCGTATAATGCTTCATACGGGGCCATACCGATCGTCGCTTGATAACTATTGTTATAAGCGAACTCTACCAGTGGAATATGATCCTCCCAACTATAGGCGTATAAAATTACCTATAGGTCCCTTAGCATAGCTCGGCACGATGATTCGACAAATCAACGGACGTTCGAGGCGACGAGGCACGCAAGCAACGGAATACGTTCGCACAAGGAACCAATCCAACGGTTCGGAAAGTCAACGAGTCATCCAACAACAAAATGGATTTGTACTCAAACACTGAGGCGGGAATACTGCCAAATAAAGACCCGGGCTATCAAATCAAAGTCCGAACAAATCAAACGAAGAACCGAAAGATGGAAAACAACCGAACAACGGGAAACGACACACCCGGGGGGACTCGACCGAAACCGAGCCACCCTAAGGTGGCTCGGCCCAAGCCGAGCCACCCTAGGGTGGCTCGGCCAAGGCCGAGCCACCTCAGGGTGGCTCGGCCAAGGCCGAGCCACCCTGGGGTGGCTCGGCATGAGCCGAGCCACCCCAAGGTGGCCGGTCTCCCCCCCTCTCTCTTATGCACAAATGCACAGTTCAGAGAGCCCTATAAATAGAGGGGGTGGTTGTTCATTTGAGAGAACTTTTTGGTGGAACTTCTGAAGAGCCGAAACTCTGCCGGATTGTGACCTCAACTCGGAGTTATGAAGGCTTAAAGACTTGGACACTCGGATTCGGTTCTTGGCGAGCACCCGCACCAAACAAGGCAGGAGTTCGAAGGAATCTAATCCTCAGATCTACGTCGTTATACTCTGGATCTAAGCTTGGTTCTTAGATCCTGAGATTCGAGCGGTCGTTTCCTTGGTGAAACGATCCCTCTCGGCTATTATCTCCTTGGTGGGATAATACCCGGATCTCACGGTGGTCCACGGTAAACAACCCCGGCGTAGGCAAACAACCCACAAAGCGAGTGACCGGATAACAGGAGCTCGCGATCTGTTCGACAAATAAGGAAAGTTGTAATTTTTCTTTGTTTTCTTTGATTTTCATTGTAACCGGCTCTTATAAAAAGACCGGATCTCTTTGTAACGCAAAAAGTTGTTAATTGAGTGCAATGACATCAACAATGAAGAAGAGTCTGATTTTTCCCGCGAACAATCTGGCGATCACAGTGGGAGCCAACAGCTTCGCTGCCGAAGCTGGAGTGTCGCAGTCGCGGATCTCGATCCCGGTCGTAGAGGAGGTCGAGTATGAGTTCGACCAGCAAAAGTACGAGGAGTACGTGTCCTCGTCCGGATCCATCTCCTCCCCTAAGTCCAAGAAGTCCCAAAAGTTCTCCTCCAGGAGAAAGGTGCGTTGGTGCGAAGAAGTTGAAGCCACCAACGACGACCTCACCCCGATCGACGCCGAAGTTGTGTTGGGTGAAGTCCTACCGGCCTCTAAGAAGGTCAAGTCCGCCATTGAAGGCGTGGTGACTCTCTTCAAGAGAGCCCGCCAGAGGCAGCGTCAACGCCTCGCGAAGCAATTCGCCAAGGCCATGGAGTCCGTTGACGGGGTCCGCTACCATGCGGATCTGAAGAACAAACGAGGCAAACAACCTCAACAACAAATGAAGGGTGGTTCCTCCAAACCATCGACTGTGGAGTGGGTCCGTGTCAAACGGAATCGCTCGACTCTAGAGGAGCGTATCCGCAAACACCGCGCTTTATCGGCGCAAGCACGAGCCAAAGCTGAAGAAGCCCGTCGGAAGCTGCAGAAGGAGGTGGTCAAGAAGCCACCATCAACTTGCAAGGTTTGGAGGCCCAAGTCTGAAGCATCGGTTTAGGCCAAAGAGCAAAACCCGCAGCCTCCGAAGATTCAACTTCCGGCGAATCAACTCAAATCGCCGGTGATTTTCGCAATTGCTCCGGGAGATCCCGCAGGACCATCACAGAAGAAGAAATCAGTTTTGGAGCGCCTCGGTCCAATTTCCAAAGAACGAGGCAAAACTCCGGTCCAAGAACGCTTGGGGCCAATGAAGAAGCCCCAAACGATGCAACACGCTGGGGGTCGCCGCAACCCTCAACACTTAGAGAAAATTGTGGCACCCAAGCGCACAACTTTGCGCATCGAAGTGCAAGAGCCCGCTGAAGGTTCATGCCTACAAAGGCGCGTTTCAAGGCATGTGACTCTGGATGGTCCGAAGAAGACAATTCATCCTCAGAAGGAAACGTTGTTATCTGATGATGACAACGTTATACCTGAGAGATCGTGCCAACACACGATAGGTTGCTCCAACCTTCAAACGGACGAGCTGTACTATCGTACTGGGGGTACGAGTAAATCCAAAAAGAGGAGCCCTCGAAGGTTTGAGACTCAGTGTCCTTGTTCGAAGCTCATTCGGGCGGTACTATCGGAGTGCAACTGTGCCAAGGCAGTCCCCGAGAGAGTCTCGGTGTTCGAAAGACTCAGCACTGGAACGCCAAAACCAAGGCATAGGCGTTTCCAACAAAGAAGGAAGATGGTCGGAGACGGCGAACATTCAAGGGTCACCGCCAATATGACCAGCACAGGAACATCGGCTCAGGATAACCCCGAGGCGATTCCGGAAATACCCCGACGTGTCACTCGTCTTCAGTCCGGGGCTATCATTCGTGCAACGTATAGTAGGGTCCGAACAAGAGTACCTTCGGGAGATGAAGAATCAGATGCTGGCTCAGCAGTTGCGTCTGATAATACAGTGTCCAGTGAAGGACAACCCCGCGAGTCGTTTATGATAAGCGCGGAGCAGGTGGCCAAGATGCTTGAAGATGCCATGGCCAAACAACAGGAAACCTTTAGGTTCAAAATGCAAATGGCTATGCAGAACATGAGAGAGATGCATGACCAACAGATTCAAGCATTGAGGAACCAACAAGGCGAACCAAGTCGTCACAACCAGAACAACCTGGAAGATGAGGACACAAATGAAGCTCGCAATGTCAATAACCCTCCCATCAATGCAGGGGGTGGTATCGAGAATGCTAGCGAAGACACAGGTGAAAGCCTAAAAATTAAAAATCTCGAGAGCAAGATCAATACATTGATCTCTGCTCAAGAGACGAAAAAGACGGGCATTCCTTGTCCATACCCAAGAGAGTGGGAATCAATCCTATATGCGGATGCATTGGCAGCCCTAGCAGTATCACTCGCGCAACCGTCCGAAACTGAACTGCTAGTCACAGTAAGATCACACCAACTCTGCATACCCATATACGATATGGAGGTTGAAGAGGAGGATGATAAAAACGAGAACGCCAAAGAGGTGAACTCAACCCAAATCGGGTCTGAGTCCCGAGATTGGCGTTTTCCCATTATTGATTACGTCCAATACGGCATTTTACCAGAGGACGCAAAAGAAAAAGAATCTATTCGCCGAAGAGCTCCGCGGTTCTTTTACAATACCGAGACCCGTACGCTATATCGCCGGGGGTATGATGATTTGCTTCTCCGATGCCTTTCGAACGAAGAAGCAAAAGAAGTTCTTAAGGAAGCACATGAAGGAGAATGCAGTGCGCATCAGCCTGGTCCCAAGCTGTATGATCGAATCAGAAGAATGAGATATTTCTGGCCAACAATGGTTCGTGACGCGATCTAGTACGCCCGAGAATGTCATGCTTGTCAAGTGCATGCAAATTATATGCACCAACCTCCGGAGCGATTACACACATCAACCACATCTTGGCCATTCGAGACATGGGGTATGGATATTGTCGGTCCTATCTTTCCTCCTTCAGTCAAAGATGATCGATTTATTCTCGTTATCACCGACTACTTTTCAAAGTGGGCTGAAGCCATTCCGCTTAAAGAAGTGAAGACGAACAATGTCATCAACTTCATCAAGCATCATGTCATATACCGACATGGCGTGCCGAGGCGGATCATTCATGACAACGGTCCGCAATTCATAAGCAACGCCTTCATCAGGTTCTGTGACAAGTTCAAGATTCAAGATGTTTTGTCAACGGCTTATTATCCCGCTGCGAACGGATTAGCTGAGGCTTTCAACAAGACGATCATCAAGATCTTGTCAAAACTCGTGAAGACCAACAAGCGAGATTGGGATGATAAACTCGGCGAAGCGCTCTGGGCTTATCGCACCACCATACGTACACCTACGGGAGCCACCCCATATTCGCTGGTGTACGGATGTGAAGCCGTGCTGCCGTTGGAGATTCAAATCCCCTCCCTTCGGATCGCTCTCGCAACGGAGATGACGACCGAAGAACATCATCAAAAACGTCTCGAGGAACTCGAGAGGTTGGACGAAAAGCGCTTGGGAGCTCAACAGCACATCGAGTTCTACCAGGCTAGAATATCCAGGGCTTTTGACAAAAGGGTCCGCCAAAGAAGCTTCAAGGAAGGAGATCTGGTCCTCGCTGCTCGCCGACCAATAATCCTCACCTCCAAGAAGAAAGTTAAATTCGAACCCAAGTGGGAAGGACCGTTCGTAATAGACACAGTCTATTCAAACGGTGCTTACCGCCTCATCTCTTTAGAGGGTGTCAGGCAATTAATGCTAATAAATGAGAAGTTCCTAAAAAAATACTATCCCTAGTACATTCAGGATAACTCATTTATCGGGAAGTTCCTTGAAGAATATTACATTTTAATATTCTAAGAGGATAACCCAAAATCATTCTGTTTCCTCCAAATTCCCTCACTGATCAAATTCAATTGACAGTGGGTCCATAAAAAATGCTCACCTGGCCCTCTTGATTCTGTCCATGAACAAGAGGTCCACTTTCAGTTCGGAGCCCCCTTTCGATAAACGAAAGAACTCCCTTCCCTTTCTCTTTGGTTAAACCTTCTCACGGTCATAACCGAAGTTGAAATTTCAGTTCGATAAACGAAAAAACTCATCTTCCGATCAGATAACCAATCCTATAAAAGGTAAGTTTATCTAGATCTTCTGGATTCTCGGAGTGGAGATCCCACTTCTAGTCTCCTTCTTGCACTGGAAATAGAATATAAAATTCTTCCTTTCCAGAATCAAGGAATAGAATATAAAATTCTTCCTTCCTTGCTCGGGGAATAGAATATAAAATTCTTCCTTCCCCACACCAACTCTTTTCCCAAAATTTATCAATTTAGGATTCATCCTAGGAAGTTTATCCCGAATCCTAAGTAGGGATAAGTCTGCGCCTAACACGCGCTGCCGGTTTAGTCTTTTTCCGTAGAAAAAGACACCAGAGTTCGATTCTGGGGTATTTTATCCTGAAACCTAAGCAAGGATAAGTCCGCGCCTAACACGCGCGGCCGGTTAGTTCTTAATCGTTAAAAAAAAAGAACACTCGTCCACATATTCAACATTGTGGCAGGTTGTTATTAATAACACCAAAATCCACGCCTTACACGCGTGGGGAATTTCATCCTGAATCCTAAGAAAGGATATGTCGACGCCTAACACGCGTCGCCGGTTTAGTCTTTTTCTGCAGAAAAAGACACCAGAGTTCGATTCTGGGGTATTTTATCCCGAAGCCTAAGTAGGAATAAGCCAACATCTAATACACGTTGCTGGGTAGCCTATTCCCATAACAATGGCGAAGTCTACATATTCGAAGTTGTAGCACGAAGTCTAAGGGAGTTCATTCCTTTAGCACAACGTCACATGCGGAACGGATTAAAACAATCCGCATGTAAGCCCGACTCAAACGGTAGTCGGTAAGAGCACATCAAATCCGTTGAAGGCTGAGGATTTGCCAAAAATCCTAAGTCAACGTCTCATACACGTTACTGTTTAGTCTTTTCATAGGAGAAAGACGAAGTCTACGTATTCAATGTCGTAGCACTAAAAGAGTTAACTCTTTTAGCTTAACGTCACGTGCGGAACGGATTTAGACAATCCGCATGCTAGCCCGACTAAAACGGTAGTCGGTAAAGGCTAATCAAATCCGTTAAAGGCCGGGGGTTAGCCAAAAATCCTAAAGTCAACACCTCACACGTGTCGCCGGGTGGCCTATTCCCGTAATAATGGCGAAGTCTATGTATTCGACATCATAGCACGAAGTCTCGGAGAATTCAATCTCTGAGCACAACGTTACATGCGAGCGGATTTAAACAATTCGCATGCTAGCCCGACTCAAACGGTAGTCGGTAAAGGCTCATCAAACCCGTTGATGGCTGAGGGTTTGCCAAAAATCCTATGAGTATTATGGTTAACATTTCAAACGGAATGACGAATCATAATAAAAATAAAGATGAAAACTAGTGTCACTAAGAGAGTCAAAAGTCAAAGTACACAGCAAACAAAATCATACATCAAGCCCGTGGCTAAAAATCCGCTGGCTGAGCTTAGACAGCTTATCATCATAAGCTTGACTAAGCTCAGCTCTAATGGACTCCTCGGTAGCGGCAGAGGTCTTCGCAGCAGTCTCCTCTGTCTCGACCAGCTTCTGCTTTAAGGATGTCAGCTCGTCAGATAAAGAAGTGCAGGTCTGCTGGTCCTGTGCTCTCGTCATCTGAAGAATGCTCAAAGTCTCCTTTTCTTCGCGGAGTTCTCTTTCAAGCCGGTCTATCTTGGTTTCACAAGAGATAAGAGAGGAATCGAGCTCGGCAAGTGAAGATAATCTGGTAGCAAGGCTGGTCTCAACTCGAGCTACTCGGTCTCGCTGCACCTGAACCTCGAGATCAGCAAGAATCTGAGTCTCGTGCAGTGACTGTAAACGGGTATCTAGCTCAGCAGCAATAAATGAGGGAGCGCCCGCATCTCGGAGCTCACGAAACATCTGAAGCTCATGCTCCAGGCAGTCGAGATCGTCAACTATAGCCTTCGCCAAATCTGGATATCCCGCTTCCCTTATCAAATTGACTCTGGAATTAAGGAGAGGTTTAAACTGGTGAAGTGAAAGTCCGTCGTGGAAGAGCTTGCCAATCATAGCATTCACAAAGGAGAAGAAGGAGCGAACTTCTATGCAGATGACGACCTTGTCGGGATCATCGTCGGATAATAACTCCTTCACTAGGACATGAAGACGAGAAGAACGCCCTACACAAAAAAGGGAGAAGTCCGTCAAAAGTCTTAATGAGAAAAAGGAATAGCGCTCTTCAATGAGTTGACTTATACCTTCTTCCCCTTGAGACACTGGGGGTGGTGAAGATGTAACCGCTGTGGATGCATCAACTGGTGCAGTTGGTCTCGTAGCTGGCTCAACAGGATCTTCCTCAACAAAAGCTCCTGTCAAATTCAAAATAGAATTCACAGAGGCGTTACATTATAGCTGTATTAGTCAAAATTGGCTAGTCCTATAATCAACTCAGAAGGAGGCACATACCTTCAAAGGAACCATCCTCAGGATTGTTAGCGAAGGTGGACTCGGAAAACATATCCCCAGGTAACTGATCATCAATCTGAGGAGAGCTATATATGTAGTGCATCATAGGAGTGTCCGCAAATAGGCTTCCCTCGTCAAAATCATCGATGGAGAAATCTGACATGAAAGAATATAAGTGCCAAAAAAGAATGAAGAGACTACAACCAATGGAGATGAGTTACCTTTCATGGGTGCATTATCCTCTTCATTTCCAGGATTCGCCTCCTGCAGGTTATCTGAAGGAGCAAGAAGTAGAGAACAGTTAGAGGATACACAAATTCCTTTGTGTATTATCTAAAGAAATACATTGTCAGTGTTAGATGTACCTTGATTCACGGAATTGGGTCCTACATTGATCTCCTCTCTAAGGTCAGTAACTCCTGTAGGCCCCTCTACATGAGGTGGTGGGTCAGACTCATCGGGAGATACGGGAATGGGATCGGGACTCTCTCCACGCATTCCTATATAGAGATGGAAAGGCATGAGTCAATGTTCTGAATAACCAAAAGAATGGTTCACAGAGAAGACGTTACCTCCGTCACTAGCAGGATCATCACCAGCCAGGTCCATATCAGATGCTCGAGAAGCTGCACGCGGCTTACGAGCCAATCTCTTCCGCCTAGCAATGGGGATCGAAGGTCTCGCCTGGGGAGGAGGACGGAACTCTTCATCCTGATCAACTGTGGTCCCTGAAACATCAGACCATAGTCAGTTTTAATACTTCTAGAAGATAGAAGGAAAAGATGAACCGCAAACCTCGCTCGGAAAAGTCTTCATAATCTTTAGGGTCTCCGCCTGAAGCCTCGTCTGTGGAATGGAATGTCCTCTGGCCCTCTTCATCAATCCGGCGAGTCTTGTTCCGCGTCCTCTGTGACCGAGCGTTCTCCCGAACCCTACGGGAATCAACCCGAGAAGCTTCCTCAGCCTCTAGCTCCGCAATCGGCTTTACAGGGATAGTCTTGTTGGCTGCTAACAACCATTTGCAGCTCAAGAAAGTGAGGTTCAGCTGCCGATCAATACTCGGGAGGCTAAACTTAGCACCAGTACAACCAGTCACGGTCCACAACCATGCACGGAGACCGTCTATCAAACCACTATGGGTCCGAAGCTGCTGACGAGGATTCCTGACGTAAAGCTGATCATAGCCAAACTGGCGAGCGAATCGGTATGGTAGATATGGCTCTATGAAGCACTGGTCCCTCACCCGGAAAGTCAGATAGCCAGGCCTAATGTTCACCAACCAGTTGAAGCAGCCGATGTCTAAGTGAGTCCGATACTCTTTCGGCCTCTCCTCATCGATCAAACACTCGCCATATCGGCCGGAGAACTGCGGAAAACAAGTGGAAAATACCCAACACTTATGGACCTGCAGCTGCTGTCTGACATCAGAAAATCCGCGTCCCTCCCACCTACCATTCTCTAGCAACTGTAACAGCGGAATAGAGTGGTTTGTGGCGTTCGGTACCGACATCATATCCGAGCGGTGAAGGACGAACCAAGCCATCAGATAAGCGTACGGAAGCTCCACCTTATGAGTGGGAATCTGACCTGGCAAATCAGTCTCCTTCCGTGTGGAGGCACTGGAAAGCTGTCGAAGTCCTCGATGAATGTTAGCCACCATCACCGGAAGGAGTGAGAGTTCCTTCTTATAGGCGAGCTGAACTGCTGGGTAAAGTACCTCCAAGGGTAAGGCGTCGCCAGACTAATATGGAACCACGCACTTTTTCAACCAGATAGTAAGAAAGCCGGCAAGAAGAGTCATCGGTCGAATCGGTGCGGTAGCATGCCACAAGAACGACTTGAACTTGGTCTTCGCAGGAAAGCCACCCTCAGGACTGCTGGTGGTGTAAGAGCGAGCGTCAATCTTCTTCAGTAGACTGTTCACCTCTGAAGGAGTGAGTGGGGCCAGCTCACAAATATCCTCGCCAGAACTGCTCTCCAGATTCTTGAACAAGTAGTTCGCAAATTGCTTCAGACTCACACATACCTTGGTCCTCTTTGCTAAAGGCTCAGACTGCGCCAAAGCAATATGATAATGACAAGTGAGGTCCCATAGAGTCTCATAACGGTCGGGCATGCGATCCTTCAATTGGCTCAACTCATGATTAGAGGGAAAGTACTCCTGGTATAGCATCTGTCCCATGGGCAAGCCAGAAATCCTGTGCATCTCATGAAGAGCCAAGCCCAACTCCCCCTGCCGGGTCAGAAAAGTGTTCGAGTCTGGATTATAAAGCTCGAACAAAGCGCAGAAGTGCCTCGCGCTGACCGGCAGGCCATACATGGTGGCACGGATAGCTGCATATAAGCCACAAGCATGCAACTCTTCGCCCCATCGGCTCAAGACATATGTCGTCATACGGGTCCACCAAAACTTGTCCAAAGAATGGACCCAACCATAAAACCTGTGACGCGTCGCGGGCATCTCACGTCCTAGGGCAGCAAGACGGTTCCTCAGGGTAGAAGCGGTGGCGAGGAGCTCGTTGCGTGGTGGCGCATCTAGTCCCACTACTCCGGGATGCAATCCGGTGATATGACTCCTGCTCGAGCCAGGAACTGCCTGATGAGTGACGTAGCCGTAATGAACACTCTCATGATCCTCCGTCAAGCGCCACGACATCTCCCGTGTCACAGCCTGACGCCTGAGCTCAGTCAATGAGCGATGCCGAGGAATCTCCGGCAAGTATATGAAGCCACTGCCGGTCTTATGAAGCCACTGCTCAGCATCAATAAATACGGCTTCTGGGTCGTCAACAGAATCACCAAATAAGAAGTCGCTCTTCCGAAGAGGCTGAGTAGAGCTGGCGTCCTTCACAAAAGGCGCATCCGTAATCAGCTAGCGAATAGCTCAATGCCCACCTTCCCTCACCACTTGGGCAACCTCAGTCGATGTGCCCGAAGCAAACTGATGAGTAACGGGAATAGGGGAAGGATCGTCAGAGGTCGAGTAATACTCGCCACGACGCCCATATACTGCGTGGGACGAGAATGATCCAGAAGGGTATCCCACTGCAAAATAAACAGTTAAACACTGGTTAGTCTTAGTTATAAAAGGAAATTGAACTCATCTTACAAATAGCTAAGATAGAGTCATTGCCTTATAAAGGGTGAGACGATTTGGCCACATTGTGCAATCACAAAACAGGGTATGTCGACAACATATCCCTGCTTTATAAAGCGTAATGTAGCGTCAAATCGCCCCCTTTATTTTTGAGATATGGTTTTGACCAAGCAAAACATATCTTTGAAGCGTCGATCCTCACCAAGGAGAATCAAGGCTCTTCCCGATTGCCT
>BQKN01066530.1:1180745-1192102 GCA_022839385.1 Asparagus kiusianus
TTTATAAAGGCCTATTTGACTCATGAATTTTATTTTTTTTCCTACCATTAGGAGAGAGATGGCAGGACGAGGTAGATCCCGTACTAGGAGAGCTAGCCAGGCAGAGTCACAGCAGACTCCACCTGACCAGCAGCCAGCTCAGTCCGAGCCCCAGCAGGCTCCACCCGAGCCGCAGCAGGCTCCACCCGAGCCGCAGCAGGCTCCTCAGTATCTGGTGGACCTTATGGCTCCTCTTATCGCTCGGATGACAGCTATTGAGGAGTTGGTGACGACTCATATAGCACCACCGACACCGCCACCACCACCACCGGTAGCTCAGCAGCAGGGGATACCGGCCGTTCCTGTTAGAGAGAGACCCCCAGAGACCACGCCTGTAGCTATTCCTTTAGCAGTCCTAGACAGAGCCACAGAGCAGGAGACTTGGCTCCGTATGGTAGAGAGGTACCAGAAGATGAGGGCACCGGAGTTCCAGGGTCACCAGCCAGTTTGCTGGTTTTAAAACACTGTTTAAAAATATCAAATAAATTCCAAAAATTATGAAACTTTGGAAAATGATTATAGACATGATAATATACATGCTACAAAAACCGGTTTTTAAAAATAACCCCCCAAATAAAAAATATCATCATTATGTAAAATAGTCCAAAACATAAAAATGTGAACATATGAGTTTTGACATTTTAGCTTAACCATGTTTTGAAACAATACAAAATAATTTTATAGACTTGAAGAAAGATGTAAACTATTGTTATGAAATCTATAAATAATGAATACAATATTTTAAAACAATGAATACTATATATATACATGGAAACCAATAAATGTGTGGGTGTATATTATATTGAGCTTAAGGTATTAACACACATAATATAAACTCCTAAACTAAATTACCCAAACTTGATGAAGGTCTTCAATGAGCTCAACTTGGTACACTTGGATGAAGCTTGAACTTGCATCTTCAACTTGAATTGTACATAGCTTCACCTACTAGTCCGCCAACCTCCATTGGATATTATCGTTGAAGCGCAATCCATCCAACCTCCAACATATTGTTTGCCTAGAATAAATATAAAACACAAACACTAGACAAACAATATTAGATGTAAATTGTTTGTAAATCATCATCAAAACAAGAAGGCCAACATATATATCCTTGCATATATTTTTATCATATAGGATATATCTCATTGTTCATATTGCATATTCTTGTTCATATCATATTGTATATCTATCTTGCAAGAATAATATTTGAATTAGTTTTAATTGGCATAAAATCGGATAAGATTAATATAAGACCCTAATCATCCCCCTCTAGGGTCTAACAACACATACACACACATAGAGATGAACACACTAACACAGGTTCAGTGTGTTGGTTTACAATAGAAATTCTCTATGTTAACCATTAGAGTATTTAGTTAATCATTGAATCTAAAATATTTCATACATAACTTTTTTACCCCTTAGTAGTCGACTAATTATATTAGTAGTCGACTACTGAAGTCTTAGATCAAAATATAAGTTTCTGAAATATTGCAGAGTAGTCGACTACAACTGATTATAGTCGACTAATAAAGACTTAGGTAAAAACTTAGATTTTGTAAAAATATAGAGTAGTCAACTACTAGGAATTATAGTCGACTACTAAGATCTAATTTAGAATTCCAGATTATCTGCTTTTACACAGTAGTCGACTACTAAGAATATAGTCGACTACTCAGCTTCGAATTTTAAATTCTAGACTTTCTGTTTTACAAAGTAGTCGACTACTAAAAAAAATCCTGAAATTACATAAGTTGTTTGAACTCATAGTAGTTAACTATAACAACTATTAGTGGACTACTAAGATAGTATTCTGACATTTTAGATTTTGAATAAGTGACTGTTTAAAGCCGTTTTGATCTGTTAATTGAGTTTGAAATTTTTTCTTTTCAAGGACTTTAAATAGGTTACAAGTTCATAAATTTGGATGATTGATATCTATCTATAAAATTCAAGTTTTTTTGCATTCTCAAGAGTAAAAAATTTCCAGATTTTCATTAAGTGTTGACAAGAAACATTCTCTGAGTTAGCCTTTGATCATCATTCAATATACATTCAAGTTAGGTAATTTTCAGAGATTCAAAACGTTCCTAAGCCACTGCTACATATCACAATACACTCAAGGTTTATAGGAATTGAGTTGTTACAAGACAAGTGTTCTCATGGGTGTCAGAGGTGTAATCTCTTGGTGAAGAGATTGTGTTCAATTTGCAGAGACTTACAAATTGGTCAAGTTTGCTGTTTGGTTTTGTAAGTTTTTCAAAATCATAGTGGAACTTTCAAGCGAGATTTGCTTGGGGACTGGATGTACACCGGGAAGGTGGAACCAGTGTAAAATACTGTGTTTGCAATTATGATTCTCTGTGATTTTGCTATCTTCATTGCAATTTATAATCTATTTTGTATAATTTTTTAAAAGGAACACTATTCACCCCTTCTAGTGTTTTTGTGAGCATTGTAATAGATCCTTCCATTGGTATCAGAGCACGGTAAAAGATGGCATCATTAAGTCCATCAACAAACACTTTCCAATTCAAGGAGGGACATTCCACACAGCGACCACCTTTATTCGATGGAACGAACTACAATTACTGGAAGTGCAGAATGAAGATATACCTTCAATCCCTTGGATATGATCTATGGAACATAGTTGATAATGAATTCACAAAGCCTACTAATCCTTACACTGAGGATGGTTATACAAAGGACAAACGTCAATCTGGACTCAAAGGTGATGAATGTACTATTTTGTGCTCTGGATAAGAACGAATTCAATCGTGTGTCAACCTTTACAATAGCACATCAAATATGGCACACTCTTGAGGTAACACATGAAGAAACAAATAAAGTTAAGGAAACTAAAATTTCTGTTCTTGTTCACAGATTTGAATTGTTTGAGATGAAAGAAAATGAAACCATCACTGAGATGTTCACAAGGTTCACTGATATTACTAACTCCTTAATTGGACTTGGAAAAAAATATACTCAAGTTGAGATGGTAAGAAAAATCCTAAGAGTATTAACTCCGGAATGGGAGAAAAGACTGCGACGATAGAGGAAGCAAATAATTTATCAACACTCACAGTAGAAAATCTCATTGGAAACTTAATGGCATATGAAGTTCAAATTAAAGATCGAAAGAAGGATGATGAACCAAAGAAGAAAAAGATACTTATCTTCAATGCATCCTCCGACACGGATGAATCTGATAAAGAAGATGAGGATATTGCAATGATAACTAAGAAATTCAAAATATTTCTTAAGAAAGGTAAGATTAAGTCAAATAAATTTATGAATACTAATGATTCTTCTTTGTGTTTCAATTGTAATAAGCCAGATCATATAAAGAAGAATTGTCCGCTACTCAAGTCAAAGTCAAAGACCACAAATTCTAACAATTTCGACAACTTTAAAAAGAAGAAGAAGAATAATGCTATGATGTTAACTTGGGATGACTGCGATGATTCATCATCTTTAGACGAAGAAGAAGAGAGAGAAGAATCAGCCCATATGTGCTTCATGGCATAAGACGAAGTAAATGATTCTTTAGAACTTTTAGATGCTTTTAATGAACTTTACATTAAGTTTAAAGATTCAAATGCTAATTATAAGATATTGAAAAATGAAAATAAAAAGTTAAATTTAGAATTAGTTTCATCAAATTCTTCTCAAGTTGAAGATTTAAAGGAGTTAAATGACAAACTATTTTCTAAAAATAGGATATTAACAAAAAATAATCTATTTCTTAAATCTGAATGTAGTATGATGAAAAATAAAATTTTAGATTTACATAAGAATATGTCTTCACTTAAATTAAATATGAAGAAGTATTTCTAAATGTTAATAAGTTTAATAAAGAAAAAGAAGACTAATGATTTATTATTTTTTTAAAAATCTTCTAGTCAAAGATTTGGTTTAGGTTATGTTCATAAGAAGTATGAAAATATTTCTAGTACAAATAATAAATCAGCTTCTACGAATAACAATTTTAGAAATTTCATGCACCATTAACAAGAAATGTTAATACTAAATCTATATTAATTTGGGTGCCTATAAATGTTAGCATGCATGAAAGAAATACTTATATTTCAAATTTTAAGAAAAACATATGCAATTCAATGAATTATATTTATGTTACCAAAAGGAAACCAAATTCCAAGTGGATTTGGTTTCCTAAGTGCTAATCCAATGGACCCAACATAAAAGGGTATCAATGCTTAAATGTCTATTTTTCAGGTACCTCAAAAAGAAAAGTGGATACTAGATAGTGGATGTTCCAAACACATGACTGGAAACTTACAGATGTTATCTTCAATTCTATACAAACAAGGAGGCACAGTTACACTTGGAGACAAAAACAAAGGTCAAGTTATATGTATTAGAATAGTAGGTAACACTAACAAACCCTTAATAGGTAATATTTTATTAGTAGAAGGTTTAAAATATAATCTTTTAAGTATAAGTCAACTATGTGGTAAAAATTTCAAAATCATATTTGAAAAAAAAGACCCATGTCTTATTTATGATCATGATTTAACAAATATCTTATTTAAAGGTATAAGAAAGAAAGATAAATATGTCTTATCCATGAATTTTTATTCAAAAGATCATTACTTAGTTGCATCTTCAGATGATTCATTATTATGGTATAGAAGATGTGGACATATTAACTTAAAGAATATTTCACGCATTTCTAAGAATAATTTAGTAAATGGTTTACCTAAAATAGTAAATAAAAAGGTCATTTTAGTGATGCATGTAAACAAGAAAAAATGCATAAATCTTTTTTCAAATCTAAATGTGTTGTTTCTACAAATAGACCACTAGAATTATTACATATAGATCTATTTGGTTCTTCTAGGATTGTATCTTTAAGTGGAAGTAGATATGCATTTGAAATGGTTGATGATTATTCAAGGTTTACATGGGTCATGTTTTTAAAACATAAAAATGATGCTTTTGATGAATTTTCTAGATTTTGTAAAAATATACAAAATCAAAAATCCACTACTATTATCATTATTAGAAGTGATCATGTTGGTGAATTTAAAAATAAATTATTTACTGATTTTTGTAATAAAAATGGTATTTCACATGAATTTTTATTTCCTTACACTCCATAAAAAAATGGAGTTGTTGAAAAGAAAAGTAGAACTTTACAAGAATATGCTAGGACTATGTTAGTTGAATCTAACCTACCTAAATATTTTTGGGCAGAAGCAATCAATACTGCTTGTTATGTTTAAAATAGAATTTTAATAAGTCCTATATTAAATAAGACAAGTTTTGAATTATTTTACAATCGAATTCCTAAAGTTTTTTATTTTAAAGTTTTTGGTTGTAAATGTTATATATTAAATACAAAAGATAATTTAGATAAATTTGATTCTAAATCGGATGAAGGCATTTTTATAGGTTATTCTTTGCATAGTAAAGTATATAGAATTTTTAATAAGAAGAATTCTAAAATAGAAGAGTCTTTACATGTTTCATTTGATGACTCTAATTCAAATTCAAACAACATTATTAATGATCATGATGGTGATGAAACTGTTAATCACCACTACCTATAGTTGATGATATTTCTAATGATACTAATGTTTTACCTAAAGAATATGTAGATGTTAGAAATCAATCACGTGATTTAATAATAGGAGATATTTCCAAAGGTTTAAACTAGATCACAATTAGATTTATATACACATGTTTCTTTTGTTTTAACTATTGAACCTAAAAATATTAAAAAAGCATGTAAAGATGAATTTGGATATTAGCCATGCAAGAGGAACCTAATCAATTTACTAGAAATAACGTTTGGAATCTTGTACCTAGACCACAAGATAAATCCATTATAGGAACCAAATGGATATTTTAAAATAAATTGGATGAATCTGGACAAATTGTTAGAAACAAAGCCAGATTGGTTGCACAAGGATATAATCAAGAAGAAGATATTAATTCTAATGAAACTTATGCACCAGTTGATCGTTTAGAATCTATAAGAATTTTACTTTTATTTGCATGTTTTATGAATTTTAAATTATATCAAATGGATATTAAAAGTGCTTTTTTAAATGGTTCTATTAAAGAAGAAGTTTTTGTAGAACAACCTCCTGGTTTTGAATGTGAAAGTTTTCTAAACCATGTTTTTAAACTTAAGAAAGCATCATATGGTCTTAAATAAGCATCCCGTGCTTAGTATGATAGATTAAAGAGTTTTCTTTTAACTTCTGGTTTTGAAAGTGAAAAAGTTGATTCTATACTTTTTATAAAGAAAATAAATAAAGATATACTTTTAATTTAAATATATGTAGATGATATAATACTTGGTTCTACTAACGATAATCTTTGTCAAGAGTTTGCTAAGACTATGAAGGATAAATTTAAAATGAGTCACATGGGTGAACTCAATTTCTTCCTTGGATTATACATTAAACAATTGAAGGAATGAATATTCATCAACTAAAGCAAATATGCTAAAGGATTACTCAAACGCTTTGGAATGGAAAATACAACAAGTAAACCAACACCAATGAGTACAACTATATCACTTGACAAAGATGAAAATGGTAAAAATATTGATCAAAAGCTATACCGAGGTATGATTGGATTACTTTTTTATATTACAGCAAGTAGACCTGATATAATCTTTAGTGTATGTTTATGTGCAAGATTTCAGTCTAATCCTAAAGAATCACATCTTAAAGCAGTGATAGTTTTTAGATATCTTAAAAACACTACAGAATATGGTTTATTTTATCCTAAGAATAGCACATTTGACTTATTATCAGATAGTGATGTTGATTTTTCTGGATGTAAATCTGATAGAAAAAGTACAAGTGGAACATGTTATTTCCTTGGACATTTACTTGTATCTTGGTTTAGTAAAAAGTAAAATTCAGTATCATTATCAACAACTGAAGCAAAATATATTGCTGCTAGTCTTGTATGTGCTCAAGTTTTATGGATGAAACAAACATTATCAGATTATGGTATAGTTTGTCCTAGATCATCCATAATGTGTGATAATACTAGTGCCATTAATTTATCTAAAAATCCTATTCAACATTCACGTACAAAACATATTGACATAAGACATCATTTTTTACGTGATCATGTACTTAAAGTTGATATTTCTTTAGATTTTATTTCAACTGATAAACAAATTTCTGATATGTTAACAAAACCATTAAAAGAAGTAATATATGTTAAATTAAGAAGAGAATTAGGTATATGTTCTTTGTAAGATTTAAACTAAGTTTTAAAATCAATACATATACATTTTCAGCCTTAATAATCAACTAATCCTGTTAGTAGTGGACTACATGCACATGCATTGCTTATATTAAATTCTGTTAATAAGAAAAGTAGTCGACTAATAAGAACTGAAAACAAAAAAATTATTTTCCGTCGATTACAGTATAGTCGACTAATCTCACTAGTAGTCGATTACAAAACCTGCAGAATCATATATACACTTTTTTTGGATATTAGATTCTTTACCCATTAAACCTTATACCCAATACCCGTTAAACTTAAGTTAAATAGATCACAACCACTCATTTTTTACTTGATGTATCCTAGCCATACATCAATATTAACTAATATCAAGTCTCGACCTTTAATGTGATTTTTTGATCAAATCATAACCCTTCACTTATAACTAAAAAAACTACCCTAAATCTACAACTGCCCACTTCATCCTCTTCTAAAAACCGACATCAACCCTTCCCCACTTTAGACCACCGTCATCCTCAGTTAGGGCTTCTTCAATCTCTCAAATTTCCCCAAATTTCAGTCAAAAATCATTCATTTCTAAGTTCTTAAGTACTTAGTAGTCGACTACAAACGGTATTAGGCGACTACTAACATCTCTTAGTGGTTCTACAACGTGGTAAGCTCTCTTCCTTGATTTTTTTTTAATTTCAAATTTGCTCAATATCTAGATCGAAGAGACCTAGGTCAAGACCTTTAGGACCTACAAACATTATTGAGGATCACACTGTTTATTTGAAAGATCCTTCTTTGATTGAACGTTTCAAATCTTTCTCAAATTTAGAAATCCTACATGGTAGATTTGTAAAATTTGATGAATTAATTTTAGTTCTTACTTTGAAAATGTTGGACTTTTTGAGTTATTTTCATCAGAAAATAAGAAGCCTCATTATCCACAGTTAGTTCAATTGTTTTATACCAATCTTACTCGTATTCAAACAATTGACAAAACTAAAAAGATTAACACTCTTGTTAAGGATATTGAGATCAATTTGACTTCCAGGACCATAGGAAAAATATTCAATAGCCCATATCAAGGTGTTCCTCTTTGTAGTATCAAAATGAGAGATGAAAATGTACTTCAAAATCTAATTTTTCTTCCGGGTCATGGTTTACCACTGAATCATTCAAATAAATTAAGACCAATTCCTTGTTTCATTGTTAGAATCTTAGCATAAAATATGTTTCCTAAAATGGGGAGTTTCCATTTCCTTTCACTGGACTTAGCTAAAGCTCTATATGTCATAATGATAAATATTCAAGTTAATTGGACTGAAGTCTATTTTGATTATCTTGTAGTCATTCCTAGAGGGTTTCTTCCATTTGGAGCTTTTCTAACCAAGATTTTTAAAAAATTTCATGTTGATCTTGATACTAAAAATTCAATGGTTCATACTGTTGAATTCTTTAATTCCTATACCCTAACTAGGATGAAATTAACCAATTTTGAACTACATGAACAAAATCCACAAGATGAATCACCCACTACACAAGAACTTTGCCCCAAGACATTCCTCAAGCCTCACATGAAGCTGGACCATCAACTAGTCACTTTTTCCCACCAATGAATGAACCCTCTTGATTTTCTGACGCACAATACAATACTTTGTCCGCAAGAATACTTGATATTGAATTTGGACAAAAGCATTGTATGACCAAAATGTACTTGTGCTGAAGAATCAAGAGGCATTAACAAACAAGTTTGATATCCTGGAGATGAAGTTTGACACAATGAGCATAAAGATTGACACATTAGATATGAAGCTCAGTGCCTATTTCCAAGGAAATCAACCTCCATCAGGACCATCCAATTAGAAGACCATGCATGATTTATTTAGAATAGTTTCAGTTTGTGTTGACAAAAACAATTAAGTATTACGTATGTTTGTTTAAATTATGTCAAAAACTATGTGTTGATGCTTATTTAAAACTTATGTATGTTTCTACTATATTTCTGTTTACATGCTTAAAAAAACTATGTATGCATGTGTGTTTCTTATTATTACGGTTGTTTTGTTTATATCCTTTAGTTTGTTCATGAGCTACTTATCTTAAAAATAGATTGTGAAGATGGATATTGTTAAAATTTTGGTATTTATGACCAGTCTTTGACTACCCATATGGATGTGTGAAGTAATGAACTATGTTCACAATCTGAAAGATCTTTTTGAATTATTGGCTCACGAAGAGGATATTATGACATGCTTAGAATAGATGTTTATTTCTTTTTGTTAATGACAAAGGAGGAGAATGGTATTGGAACTATGCTATATAGACTCAAAAATTCATATTGTAGACTCTAATATACTTTTATGCAGGGGGAGTAAGTATATATGTTCATAAATGTTTAATTCTTTTAGAATATACTTACATATGCATAAATTATTTGTCATCATCAAAAAGGGGGAGAATATTGGATATCATGTTTCCATAATATAATTTTGATGATAATAATTTATTCATAATATGAATCACTATGTGTATTATTGTGCACTAATATTTCATTGCAGCTATCAACATGAACAAGTGCAAGATGAGTTCAAGGTATCATTAAGTAAAGAGGATGAAGAGCTTATATATTAATGTAATTTTTACATTTTCTTTACATAGAAAATTTGTACAAGCCTTGATCACTCACACATACACACACATAGAGATTAGAACACACTAACACATGTTTAGTGTGTTGGTTAACAATAAAAATCCCCTATGTTAACCATTAGAATATTTAGTTAATCAATGAGTCTAAAATATTTCATACATAACTTTTTTACTCCTTAGTAGTCGACTAATTAGATTAGTAGTCGACTAATTAGATTAGTAGTCGACTACTGAAGTCTTAGATCAAAATATGAGTTTTTAAAATATTACAGAGTAGTCGACTACAATTAATTATAGTCGACTAATAAAGACTTAGATAAAAAAATTTAGATTCTGTAAAAATGCAGAGTAGTCGACTATTAGGAATTATAGTCGACTTCTAAGATCTAATTTAGAATTCCAGATTATTTGCTTTTACACAGTAGTCGACTATTAAGAATTATAGTCGATTACTCAGCTTCAAAATTTGAATTCCAGACTTTTTGTTTTACAGAGTAGTTGACTAATGACTATAGTAGTCGACTACTAAGAAAAAATCCTAAAATTACAGAAGTTGTTTGAACTCAGAGTAGTAAAATACAACAACTATTAGTCGACTACTAAGATAGTTTTTTGACATTTTAGATTTTAAATAAATGACTGTTTAAAGCCAGTTTGGTCCGTTAATTGACTTTAAAAACTTTTCTTTTCAAGGGCTTTAAATAGGTTACAAGTTCAGAAATTTGGATAATTGATATCTATCTATAAGATTCAAGTTTTGTGCATTCTCAAGAGAAAAATTTCCAGATTTTCACTAAGTGTTGACAAGAAGCATTCTCTGAATTAGCCTTTGATCATCATTCAATATACATTCAAGTTAGGTAATTTTTAGAGATTCAAAACGTTCCTAAGCTACTGTTATACATCACAATACACTTAAGGCTTATAGGAATTAAGTTGTTACAAGGCAAGTGTTCTCACAGGTATGAGAGAGATGTAATCTCTTGGTCAAGAGATTGTGTTCAATTTGTAGAGACTTGCAAATCTGTCAGGTTTGCTGTTTGGTTTTGTAAGTTTTTCAAAATCATAATGGAACTCTCAAGCGGGATTTGCTTGGGGACTAGATGTACATCGGGGATGTAAAACCAGTATAAAATACTGTGTTTGTGATTGTGATTCTCTGTGATTTTGCTATCTTCATTGCAATTTATAATCTATTTTGCATAATTTTTTAAAAGGAATACTATTCACCCCCCTCTAGTGTTTTAGTGAGCACTGTAATAGATCCTACATTTTGTCCTTCTGTCAAGAGCAAGCATGCGGGGGACACTTTGGCCTAAAAAAACAGCTGAAAAAATTCTCCAGTGTGGGCTATACTAGCCCACTCTTTTCAAAGATTCATTCGAGGTTTGTAAAACATGTAGCCATTGTCAGCTCTTAGGGAAAGTCACTAGAAGAAA
>BQKN01066530.1:1197102-1218302 GCA_022839385.1 Asparagus kiusianus
ACTTCCTCACGGAAGCCCATGACATGATACTTATGTGGATTTTGATATGACACTCATGTAAACTATAGCATGATATTCATGTAGGCTATAGCATAGCTCTGCACTTACGTTCTGTGATTGGTTGTATTTCTTTTATTTTTGTTCCTGTACTAGAACCTCGGGTTTGGTGGTTAGGGGTTTACAATTCGAGATACAAGGTATATACATGAGGGTTTCCTTGTTTGGATTATTTCGCTCGACGTACCTATTCTCGTGTTGTAAATTCCTAAATACTAAAACCCTCTTTAGAAAGATCAATGATGTTATATCTATTAAGTATTACCTGTATTTTCTTATACAACGAGCCCTGTTCCCTTGGGGTTGGTTGTGATGTTACTCGCTAGCGCTTTGACGCTCGTTGTCCCTCCCCATTTCAGGTAATGAGCCAGGAGCCCGGAGAGTCGCAGGTTGATGGCGACACACTTTAGTGTTCAGCTGTTTAGTTATGCTTATGTTGGAGCTCCACTATAGAGTTTTGTTAGACATTTGAGAGTATTGTTCTAGAAATTTGTAAAGGCTGTGTGCCTTATTTCCTTTTCATCAGATAGTTGTATTTGAGACTGTTAGACCCTAGAGGGGGGGTGATTAGGGTCTTATGCTAATCTAATCCGATTTAAATGTTAATAAAAACTAATTAACAAATATATTCTTGCAAGATAGATATACAAAGAGTTATGTGCAAGAATATGCAATATACATAAGGTGATATATCCTATATGATAGAAATATATGTAAGGATATATAAACAATAGGATATATCCTAATAAAGAGATATAGACAATATATGTGAAAGGATATAAAACTAACACAAGGGTAAACAATATGAACTAGATAGTGGATTATATAAATAATGAGCTAATGACAATGGCGACAAGAAATATAAACACAAGTATAAATAAACGCCAAAGCACACTCAAACACAAGATATGATCACGGAGTTCGGACCTTCCGTCCTACGTCTCCGCTCCCCACTCCCGGGGAGAAATCCACTATCACAACCGGGTTTTCTACGCTCACCCGAACAACGTTTACACCTCACAGTATCGGTTTTCAACGCTCACCGATCAACGTCACTCCTCACACTCGGTTTTCTAGTTCACCGAAAACTTCACAACACACTCGGTTTTCTAGCTCACCGAGAACCTTACAACACTCACAATGTAACAAATATAAATTTGTTCTCTATAATAGATGAGAACACAATTAAGCACAACTCAAAGTTACAAACTCTCACCACCCAACTATACTATGTATGTGAATACTAAAAGCTTAATGTGGGTGTGTGTAACGATGAGTAAATAAAATCAATTCAACTAAACTCAAATATAAAATCTAGCTTAAGAGCAATGATAATCAAACAAGTATATAAATGTAAAGCTAGAGTTTGAGTTTAGAAAAACTTCTCTAAAACACAAAGAAGATGATGAAAAAGATTGAGAAAGAATCCCTCAATCTACAGTGAAGCTTCCTCCTTTGTAAACAAAACCCAAACTTAAAACAACCAGTAAAACCACACTTAAACTCTTTTTAAAACCCTTGTTAAAAACTTCTTTTCATTAGTCAAAGAAGAGATCAGCAATGGGGTATTTATACCCACTCAAGATCTCAACAAAAACCCAAGTAAAAAGACAAAAATAGCCCTAGCAAATCAGCTCAGGAAATAGCCGTTGGAAAAGCAACGGATCTATTGTCGGTCGACCAGAAATTCTGTCGGTCGACCGACGGAGAGCAAAAAACACGAAGACCAGCTCTGGACAATCGTCGGTCGACCGGTGCGGTCGACCGATGGAGCTTTCGATCGATCGGACCGGTCGACCGACAGACTCTCTGTCGCATGCTGACGGCGAAAACAAATGAGCGGTCGATCGGACCGGTCGACCGATAACTGATACTTCAGAAAATGATTTTGAAAACTGTTTTTCTGATTTTAAAACCCTGTTTAAAAATATCAAATAAATTCCAAAAAATGTAAAACTTTGGAGAATGATTGTAGACATGATAATAAGCATGCTACAACGACTGGTTTCGAAAAAGGACTTCCCAAATGAAAAATATTATCATTTTGCAAATATGTTCAAAAACATGAAAACCTGAAAATTGATATTTTGATATTTTGACTCAAACCAACTTTTGAAACTTTATGAAATATTTTTATAGACTTAGTAAAACATGTATAAACTGATATTGAAGTCTATAAACTAATAAAACAGTATTTTCACAAAATTACATATTCTATGCAATGTTTTCAAAAACACAATAGAGTATGAAACATATGATTATATATATGAATGTAAATTTGTTTCATATCTATATAGCTAAACCAAAACACAATAATAAATATGAAATGTGTAATCTCATATTTATGAACATGAAAACTCAAAACTATGTATGTATATATATATACCTATATATATACATGGAAAGCAAACATATATGTATATATGAAACTATATATATACATGAAAACCAATATAATGTGTGTGTATAATATTGAGCTTAAAGTACTAACACACATAATATAAAAACTAAACTAAAGTTACCAAAGCTTGATCTTGATCTTCATTGTAGCTCAACTTGGTATACGTTGCGGATGAAGCTTGAACTTGATCTTTAACTTGAATTCTAAGGCTTCACTCCACTATTCCACCAACCTCCATATTGATGTGATCGTGTAGGCTCAATCCATCCAACCTCCAACTAGTTGTTTGTCTACAATGAATAGATAACACAAGCACTAGACAAACAACATTAGTTGTAAATTGTTTGTTAAACATCATCAAAACAAGAAGGCTAACAGAGACTTGCTGAGTATTCCTGTTTATCTACTCAGTCTTGATTTTGTACTTCTGTATGTTGGGTGAAGAGACATTTATTTGATTTCTATTGTTTCTTCAGTTATTGTTGTATTATCTCTTACTTTCTTTTGTACCTACACCTGTTGTTATCTCTACTAGATAGATATTAATTGTGATGGTGAAACATGTTATTGCATGGTGTGGTGCAAGGCAGGTTTGACATTCTTAGTTTCACCTTGGACTGTAGCCTTGTGTGAACCCAGGAGCGTCACAGTTGGTATCAGAGCCATAGTTCCAGTATCCTTAGGATCATCCTGTGTCGAGTCGTGGAGCTAGTATAGAGTTTCTTATGATTCATGTATAGAGTCCGTAAGGATTTCCTAGTATGAGTGAGGACGATATATGCGTATATCTCAAAAATTTGAGAAATTTTTTTATGACAACTATTTTTGAATAAGTTTAAAGTAATTGTGCAAATATTATATGTCGTGAAAATTGTATTGTGATACGCTATTTATAAAGGTCTATTTTGACTCATGAACTTTAATTTTTCTTACCATCAGGGAGGGAGATGGCAGGACATGGTAGACCTCGTACCAGGAGAGCTAGCCCGGTACAGTCACAGCAGACTCCATCAGAGCAGCAGCCAGCTCAGTCCGAGCCGCAGCAGGCTCCACCCGAGCCGCAGCAGGCTCCTTAGTATTTGGTGGACCTTATGGCCCCTCTTATTACCCGGATGACAGCTATTGAGGAGTTGGTGACGACTCATATAGCACCATCGACACCACCACCACCACCACCGGTAGCTCAGCAGCAGGGGATACCTGCCGTTCCTGTCAGAGAGAGACCCCCAGAGGTCATGCCTACAGCCATTCCTCTAGCAGTCCCAGATTGAGCCACAGAGCAGGAGACTTGGCTCCGTATGGTGGAGAGGTACCAGAAGATGAGGGCACCGGAGTTCCAGGGGTCACCAGACCCTCTTGCAGCCCATAAGTGGAAGGAGGATGTGAGCAATATCCTCGATATACTCGGTGTAGATTCAGTTTAGAAGCAGAGACTGGCATCTTACAGCCTGAAGGGAGATGCCGGGAGGTGGTACCGACTCCAGTTTACTCAAGAGCAGAGGCTGACCCTCACGTGGGAGGACTTCATATACTTCTTTGATGGGCAGTACATTTCGTCTGCAGCACGGACGGGGAAGGAGCTTGAGTTGTCCCGATTGACTCAGGGGGACATGTCAGTGGCTGATTTTGAGAGCCGGTTCATGGAGTTGCTACATTTCACAGGCATGTGGCAGACGGGAGAGCGTCAGGCTCAGATGTTCTTAGCTGGGCTACGCCCTAATCTCCGACGGTACCTCGTGTCGAGGAGATTTTATTCAGTCAGGGAGGTAGCTGAGGCTGCCACTTCTCAGGAGATTGAGACCACTATGTTCCAGAAGGATAAGGAAGGGAAGGCCTAGACAGGATAGAGCAGCGACAAAGGCAAGAACAAGAGATTTTTTTCTGGACATCAGCAGCAGCATCAGGGCTCTTATAAGAAGGGACCCCAGCAGGATCAGAGAGCGCATCAGCAGCGCAAATTCCAGGGATCTTGTTGTAACTGTCACAAGGTCGGGCATAAGGCATCGGAGTGCCGTAGCGCACCAGCAGGAGCCCAGCAGGGCAAGGGTCCGAACCAGCAGTAGCACCAGCAGGGCAGAGGTCAGGGCTAGCAGAACAGGCTTGAGGCACCGCCAACAGCTCAGAGGACTGAGGGGCAGATTCGGGCAGTTCAGGATATTCCTCAGGGGCAGATTATCCCATATTCTCCACCACCATCAGCAGAGCAGTCTTCAGCCACGGGCATGGTATATGTAGTAGTTCCCCGTGATCACGGAGCCAGCGGAGCCGTAGTGGAGGGTACGTTCTTTGTGAACTCTCTTCCCGCCCGTATTCTTTTTGATTCGGGAGCTTCACATTCCTTCATCTCGCATGCATTTATGACTAGACTCCAGCTCGTAGCTCAGCCTCTAGACACCCCTCTATCTGTTTTCACCCCTTTAGGTGAGGTATCGCTTCTGGAGAGCGTTTGTAGGAGGTGTACCGTCAGTCTAGATGAGTCGGAGTTCATAGTGGATTTGATAGTGTTGCATATGTCCGAGTTCGATGTCATCCTTGGTATGGATTGGTTATCTTCCTACCATATTAGTATTGACTGCTTTGCGAAGATAGTGAAGTTGCGAGCGTCCGATGGGTCCGAGATGATTGTAGCTACCTCTCAGGGCAACCGATTTGCGGAGTCATTTCTGGCATACATCGAGGGGGTGATGTGATAGGATCAGGGTGCTGAGTTATTAGAGACTAGAGTTATCTCGGCTTATCAGGATGTCTTTCAGGACATACCTGGGTTACCTCCTGTGAGAGAGGTCGAGTTCTGTATTGAGTTGCAGCCAGGCACAGCCCCGATATCCCGTGCTCCCTATCGCATGGCACCAGCTGAGATGAGGGAGCTTCAGACCCAGTTGGACGAGTTGCTAGCTCAGGGTTTTATTCGCCGGAGTCATTCTTCGTGGGGCGCACCGGTCCTCTTCGTGAAGAAGAAAGATGGTAGTATGAGGCTATGCATAGATTATAGAGAGTTAAACAAGGTCACTATCCGAAATAGGTACCCACTACCTAGGATTGATGACTTGTTTGACCAGTTGCAGGGAGCGCAGTATTTCTCGAAGATTGATCTTCGTTCTGGCTATCATCAACTGCGGGTTCGGGAGATGGATATTCCCAACATCACATTTCTTACTCGATATGGGTCCTTCGAGTTCTTGGTCATGCCATTTGGGTTGACCAATACACCCGCGATATTCATGGATTTGATGAACCGGGTTTTCCGTCCCTTCTTAGATCAGTTTGTGATCGTTTTCATTGATGATATACTCATTTACTCGAGATCAGAGGCAGAGCACGAGGAGCATCTACGAGTAGCTTTGAAGACTCTACAGGATCACCAGTTGTATGCTAAGTTTAGCAAGTACGAGTTCTGGCTTTCAAAAATCAGATTCCTTAGCCATGTTATCAGTCAAGAGGGTATAGCAGTGGATCCGGCTAAGGTCGCAGCAGTCCTTGATTGGGAGCCACCGAAGACGGTGTCAGAGATTTGCAGCTTTTTGGGTTTAGCTGGATATTACAGAAAGTTTATTCAGGACTTCTCGAAGATTGCGACGCCGATTACACGCCTTACGAAGAAGGGTGTACAGTTCATATGGAGCATGGAGTGCCAGAAGGCCTTTGATATTTTGAAGGCTAAGTTAACTACAGCGCCAGTTCTGACTATTCCGAGCAGTGACAGGACATTCGTTGTGTACACGGATGCATCATTGGCAGGCTTAGGAGGCGTATTGATGCAGACTCATAGGGTAGTAGCCTATATCTCACGGCAGTTGAGGGTGCATGAGCAGAACTATCCTACTCATAACTTGGAGTTAGCAGCGGTGGTATTTGCACTGAAATCATGGAGGCACTACCTATATGGAGTGCAATTTGAGTTGTTCACAGACCACCAGAGTCTGAAGTACCTCTTTTCCCAGAAGGAACTCAACCAGAGACAGAGGAGATGGATTGACTTTATTAAGGATTACGAGTTCGCGATCCAGTATCATCAGGGGAAGGCGAACGTCGTGGCAGATGCCTTAAGCAGGAAGCACCGACATCGGGTTGCGGCTTTGAGGTGTTCATTGTACAGAGATCTTATCACTCTTAGCCAGTTTGATTTTAGACCCGAGATTGGAGGAACCAGTGCATTCATGGGAGCTGTATCAGTGCAGCCAGCTTGGAGTGACAGAGTTGTCAGGACTCAGTTAGGAGACTCTTGGATTCAAATCCGAAAGGAGGAGATTTCTAAGGAGCCTAAGGTTGATTGGACCATTGGAGCGGATGGAGGTCTACGGATGAAGGGTAGATTGGTTATGCCAGCCAGTGCAGCGTTGAAGAGGGAGTTATTTAATGAGGCGCACCGTACTCGGTACACAGTACATCCAGGGACTACCAAGATGTACAAAGACCTGAAGAGGCATTTCTGATGGAGTGGTATGCGGAGAGAGATTGCAGACTATGTGGCTAGATGTTTTACCTGTCAGCAGTGAAGGCAGAGCATTAGAGACCGGCGGGGACACTTCAGCCTTTACCCATTCCAGAGTGGAAGTGGGCGGATATTTCTATGGATTTTATTATGGGGCTGCCGAAGTCAAAGAAAGGGAATGATTCTGTTTGGGTGATAGTGGACCGATTGACGAAGTCAGCACATTTCATTCCGATGAGGACCACTTATACAGCCGAGACTTATGCGAGGATCTTCATTCGGGAGATAGTTCAACTTCACGGGGTTCCGGACACGATCGTGTCAGATCGAGGATCGGTTTTCACTTCACATTTTTGGAGGAGTTTCCAGGACTCATTCGGCAGCAGACTATCCTATAGCAGTGTATTCCACCCCCAGACGGATGGTCAGACGGAGAGGGTGAATCAGGTGTTGGAGGACATGTTGTGGGCATGTGTCATTGACTTCCAAGGCAGTTGGGAGGATCATATTCCACTGGTAGAGTTCGCTTATAACAATAGTTATCAAGCGACGATCGGTATAGTCCCGTATGAAGCATTGTACGGGAGACCTTGTAGGTCACCGATATGTTGGGCCGAGCCGGAGGACAGCTTGATGCTTGGGCCAGAGCTAGTGAGGCAGACTACTGAGAAGATAGCTTTAATCAGGGAGCGGATCCTAGCCGCTCAGAGTCGGCAGAAGAGCTATGCAGATAAGAGGCGGAGACCCCTAGAGTTTCAGATTGGAGATTTGGTTATGCTTAAGGTATCGCCTATGAAAGGCGTGCAGCGATTCGGGAGGCGAGGGAAGCTTGCACCGAGATATATTGGGCCTTTTCAGATTCTAGAGCGCATTGGAGTTGTGTCATACAGACTAGATCTTCCGGCATCGATGTCTAGTATACACAATGTATTTCATGTTTCTATGCTCAAGAAACACTTGCATGATGAGGAGCAGCATCGAGTTTTGGATGCACCAGAGATTGAGCTTCAGGAGGATTTGACTACTATTGAGATTCCGGTTCGTATTCTTACCAGAGAGGACAAGAGGCTTAGAAACAAGGTAATTCCCTTGGTGAAAGTTCAGTGAAACCGAGGAGGCATTGAGGAGATTTCTTGGGAGGGCGAAGAGGACATGCGTCGTGACTACCCACATTTGGTTGAGCAGGTAAATAAATTCTTATTATGATTATACATCTTAACTTATGTGTGTATCTTTGGTTATGTTTACATTTAACGCTAGAATGATGATACTTTCGCTTAATTTTTAATCTTTTGGAACACATGGTATATGTATGGGGGGTTCCTTGTTTGGATTTTTCGCCCGATGTACTAGTTCTACTAGATTAAGATTTGAGCGAGAATATTATTATTTTAGATCGTTAAGTGTAAATATCTCTATAAGGTTATCTAGGAGTTCATATTTCAAGATTCGTATGATTTCTGAATTTCGAGGACGAAATTCTTTTAAGGGGGAAGAATATAAAACCCCGAAATCTTTTTATAACGAAATATGTGAATTAATGGTAATAAATATTTTTTGTGATAAATATTCATATATATATGATGTACATGTTTATCAGTGTTTGGGAACCCATTAAGTAATTATATGTGAGAGGAATCGAGTTATATGGCCAGCCTAGGATTTTCCTCCCAGCAGTCAGTTTTGGGCGACGTGGTTGACCGCGGCGGTCGACCGTGGCGATCGACCGATCTGCGATCGGGGAGTTTTTCAGGTTCGGGTTCAAACGGGTTTCGGGTCGGGTTTGGGAGTTGGTATATTATCTTTTGAGCCCGAGAGAGCCTCTCTCAGACCTGAGATCCAAAACCCTAGCCCCCTTTCTCTCCCCTCTCAAAACCCTAGCTGGATCTGGTGATTTTTGGGAAGTTTGAAGGAGTTACAGTGGGATTTTGTAGATCAGATCGAAGGAGGATCATCTTCAGGGCAATTGTCAGCATCTAAGGCGAGTATCATCTCGCCCAATCCCTCACCCCTATTTTCTATGGTTTTATTTCGATTTTTCATGAGTTTTTGATGAGCCCAAAAGGTATTTTCGTATAAAAATGAGTTCTTTACAATATGGATTGCAAGAATCAAGATTTTAGTTTATAAAAGTTCACCAACGTTTTGTCTAATGAAGATCTAGATCTGAGATTTCTTAAACAAGAGTTTAATCATGTTTTACTGTCACTAAAACGTTTTAATTTGTTTCTCATGTATTTTGAAATATTAGGAATGTGGATTTCATGCTTGAGATTAAATGTTTTTCTTCTAGAGACATTAGAACACTTGTTATCCTTGTTATTGTAGAAATTTTTAAATTTTGTTTTCAGGTTTTGCGTTAACAGAAACCCAGATTGGGTTTCTGTCCGCTTGGCGGTCGACCGGTGCGGTTGACCGCTGAACTCTCTGTAGAGGCAGAGATCGTCGGCGGTCGATCGACCCGGTCGACTGTGACGCTTTGGCGGTCGACCGAGCTACCGCAGCGGTCGACCGCGGCGCTCTGGCGGTCGACCGAGATGCCGCAGCGATCGGCCGCCCGGCTCGTATCAGAATGCGGTCGACTGGTGCGGTCGACCGCCGCACAGTCTGCTGATTTTTACCCTATTCTGTCTGTTCTGTTCATGTTTGAAGTTTTTGGCCTGTTATTTGACTCTGGTTTTTGGCCTTATTAAGTATACACGCATGACAGATAATCTAGAGGTACCAATTGGGGATATACTCACTGTTTTGAGTGTGAATTGACTTATGTAGATTTCACTATGTACCTTGGCTGTATTTTCTCTATTTTACAGTCCTCGTGTTGGACTATAATCCATTGAAGTCCTCGTGTTAGACTATAATCCACTTCAGTCCTCGTGTTGGACATCTGCCACTTGTTCCCGTGAGTTTGGAAACCACAATATATGATTCCCACATCAGACATAGTTCCCTGCACATAACTTCCTCACGGAAGCCCATGACATGATACTTATGTGGATTTTGATATGACACTCATGTAAGCTATAACATGATATTCATGTAGGCTATGGCATAGCTCTGCACTTACGTTCTGTGATTGGTTGTATTTCTTTTATTTTTGTTCCTGTACTAGAACCTCGGGTTTGGTGGTTAGGGGTTTACAATTCGAGATACAAGGTATATACATGAGGGTTTCCTTGTTTGGATTATTTCGCTCGACGTACCTATTCTCGTGTTGTAAATTCCTAAATACTAAGACCCTCTTTAGAAAGATCAATGATGTTATATCTATTAAGTATTACCTGTATTTTCTTATACAACGAGCCATGTTCCCTTGGGGTTGGTTGTGATGTTACTCGCTAGCGCTTTGACGCTCGTTGTCCCTCCCCATTTCAGGTAACGAGCCAGGAGCCCGGAGAGTCGCAGGTTGATGGCGACACACTTTAGTGTTTAGCTGTTTAGTTATGCTTATGTTGGAGCTCCACTATAGATTTTTGTTAGACATTTGAGAGTATTGTTCTAGAAATTTGTAAAGGCTGTGTGCCTTATTTCCTTTTCATCAGATAGTTGTATTTGAGACTTGCTGAGTATTCCTGTTTATCTACTTAGTCTTGATTTTGTACTTCTGTATGTTGGTTGAAGGGACATTTATTTGATTTCTATTGTTTCTTCAGTTATTGTTGTATTATCTCTTACTTGCTTTTGTACCTACACCTGTTGTTATCTTTACTAGATAGATATTAATTGTGATGGTGAAACATGTTATTGCACGGTGTGGTGCAAGGCAGGTTTGACATTCTTGGTTTCACCTTGGACTGCAGCCTTGTGTGAACTCAGGGGCGTCACATCTCTCAACAAAGCCCATGTATTAAATGAAGAATATATGCAAGAGCCAAAAAGCCTAAACCCAAAGCCAAATGAAGAAGAAATTCTGCGGACAACAAATATAGAAGGTTGGGGATCGATGCCAGCATCGATGGCGGCATCGATGCCCCCATCGATGCCTACGAGTCTGTTATAATCCAATGGCTAAAATTTGATTATTTTGGATAAGAATTTAATCCAAGGGCTCTCATTCATTGATGTTTACTATAAATAGGGGTAACGAGTGAGGAGTTGAGGGGTGTAAAAAATTTTGCAACTCCATTTGGAGAGGAGTGTTACTCCTAATTAAGAAGACCTTCCAATTTTGTAACTTTTGTTACAATCAATAAAAGAATTTTTTTACCACTTTAAATTTTTTCTCTTTGTTTGATGATGATGATGGAGATAAAGATTAATTTGAAGGTTTGTTTTTATTTTAATTTTCTCTTTTATTTCTTATTTATTTTTAGTAATTTTTTTCTTATTACTTATTAGTTTAGATTTACATTCATGTCTTGTAGAGTAGATTTATTTTCTTATCTTTATTTTATTTTGTATTTTTAATTTGTAGAGTAGATTTATTTTCTTGTATTTTTATTTATTTTGTAATTTAGTTAGATTTATTTCTTGTTCATAGTGTAAAGTTCCTTATTCTTATTTCTTTTCTTTGTAATTAGTTCTTATTCTTTTTATTTTATTCCTTGTTTTTATTTCTTAAGATGTGGAACTAATTCTTGTAGGAATCTTAGAATTACATGGAATTATTTTTATTTCCTTTATAATGTATGAATTATTCTCTTATGCTTAAAATGATCATAAATAGGATAATCAACTAGAGAACTAGTTGGTAGAAGAAGAATTTGATAATCTATATTTATCTTGAGTAGTTTGATAGGTTATACTTATAAATTCTAGAATTACTATCTTATTGTTGTTCTTGTCATGAATATTAATTTTGCTTAGATGATAATTTGATAGGTTATACTTTCCTTAAATGGTTTGATAGTCTATGCTTAATAAATCTAAAATAAAATATGGTAAAAAGAGAATAGTTTATATTTTATAATTGAGATTAGCTAGTGGGTTCAATTCTAGATTTCTCATATCTTTAATTGAATCCTCTATCTTTTCTTTCTTTATTTTTCCTTAGTTCTTGATTTTTATTTCCTTTTTCCTTATGATTTTATTTATTCTTTTATCACATCCACTCTTCATTTCTATCATCTAAAATCTTAATTATTGACTTTTACACATATTCACAATACTCCTCATATCTCTCCACAATCATAATTTTCATCACTCCTAATTATCACGCACACAACATAAGAACTGAATCTAATTTTCTCCTACAAACACCTTCCTCGTGGGATCGATAATTTTTTATACTATAACTTAATTAGTTGTGCACTTGCAACTTTTGGTATATATTTATGCTCCATCAAGTTTTTGGTGCCGTTGTCGGTGAATGGGCTTAAGAAGGATTTTAATTATTTTGGTTCTTTAACTTGTGTGTTTTCTTGTGAAGGAACCGCTTGGAGCTTGAAAATCTTGGATTGGAGATCAAGAATTTGAAGGTTTACTTGAGGTAAGTCTTCTATCTAGTATTTTCAATTCTACCCTCTAGTTAGCCTTCACAATTAGAGACAAGTAGGACTTAAAAAATATTTTGTCGACCATAATAAAATTCACCCTCCACTTGAATAATTACTAACAAAATAATAATTCAAACAATATCTCCATTCGCACTTTAGTTTGATTGTTAACCATAATAATAAAAAATTATTTTCTTTTTATCATCCTTTTGTAGTCTCTTTTAATTCATAGGGTTGCATTGCATATAGTTAGTAGGAATTCACCAAAGTGATTTGAGCATCTTGATTTGGCACACACTTCAAAATATTCTTAAGGGCAACACCTCCTAATCAAGATCAGGTAAGAGATTTCATCACCTTTTTCTTAGCCCACAAATCATTAATTCCTTACTGCACAAACCCAAGCCTTCTTAAAACTCATTAGACGTTGGCCCCTAAGGACTCGAGCTCAGTAAGGAAAAAAAATCCCTAAGTGAACCGGTTTAAGTTTTTTTGGATTAGGTGGTGTCTAAGGTAAGGTTTTGGGGTTGCGTAAAGTGCTCTGTAAGGAACGAGATACTTAATTGATCTCTGATCACCCTCTAGTACTTGTTGGTCTTCTTGTTTTGATAATATTTAACAAATAATTTATGACTAATATTGTTTGTCTAGTGTTTGTGGTTTTCTATTTATTATAGACAAACAACATTGTTGGAGGTTGGATGGATTGCGTCATAACGATCATATCAAATGGAGGTTGGTGGAATAGTGGTTAAAGCCTTACAATTCAAGTTAAAGATTCAAGTTCAAGCTTCATCCGTGAGTATACCAAGATAGAGCTTCGTTGAAGATCACAAGCTTGAGTATATTTAGTTTAGGTTTACATTATGTATGTTAGCACTTTAAGCTCAATCATATACATACATACACGTTTTGGTTTTGTATATATATAGTTATATATATATACATATATGTTTTGGTTTGATGGTTTCAAGTTTTACTATGAAATAATTGAATACAATTGGAAAACATATTTTTTTTTCATACTTAAATGTATTTATATGATTTCATCAATATCAATTTTATTTAGTTCCATGAAAACATGTTTTAGTGTATTATATGTGTATTTTTATAAAATACTATATTTATTGTTTATAGACTTCATAACAAAAGTTTACATCTTCTATTAAGTCTACAAAATCATTTTGTATTGTTTCAAAACATGGTTTAGCCAAAATGTCAAAATTCATATGTTTACATTTTCATGTTTTGGACTATTTTGTAAAATGATAATATTTTTCATTTGGGAGGTCTTTTTTGGAAACCAGTCTCTGTAGCATGTTTATTATCATGTCTACAATCATTCTCCAAAGTTTTATATTTTTTAGAATTTATTTGATATTTTTAAACAGGGTTTGAAAATCAAAAAATCAACTTTCAAACCTGTTTTTTCATATGTCAGTTTATGGTCGACTGCCACGGTCGACCGCGCCTTTGATTTATCTTGTAGAGCCAGCAGAGACTTTTGCGGTCGACCGTGACGGTCGACCATTAAGTTAAAAATTCCCAGGGTCGACCGTCACGGTCGACCGCAGATGTTTCTGGAAATTTTCTCAGTCTTTAACATGGCTCGCGGTCGACCGTGAGAATTTCACGGTCGACCGCCGTATGCCCAACGGCTCTTTTTGTACAGAATCTGAAAAATCTTTTTCTGGGTTTTGGGGGGGTTTGGTTGGGGGTTTTGCTGTTGGTTTCTCTTCCTATATAAACCCTTCAAACCCTAACTACCAATATCATCTAAGAAGTTTTTAAACACAAGTTTAACAAGGGTTTAAGCCTGTTTTAGTTTGTTTTAAGTTTGGGGTTTGTTTTTACAAAGAGGAGCTTACATTAGTTGTTGAGGAGTTTATCTTTAATATTTCGTCATTCTTTCTTTGTGCTTATAGAGAAGTTTTCTAACTATTTTCTCTAGCAATTTTATTATTAATTTTCATATTCTTATTATTGCTAGTTTGCTATTTGAGTTAGATTTTATTTTACTCATTGTTTACACACACCCACATTGAGCTTATTGTATTTTCATACATAGTATATTTGGGTTGGTGAGTGTTGTAATAATTGAGTGTGAGCTTTCATTGTGTTCTCATCCATATTAGAGAACAATCATTTATTGTATTGTGCTTATTGTGAGGTTCACTATGTAATACACTTGTACACCGAGAGGAGTGTGTGGTGAGAGATGTGGTCAAATCCAAGAGAAGTGGCGTCGGTTGACAAACCTTGGGAGAGGTTGTATCCGAGCACTTGAGGAGGAAGACACGTACTAGGCCTACACTTAGAGGGTTTAAAGTAGGATTACAAGAGTGTGTGAGTTATAGAGTTTTCGGTAAACTAGAAAACTGAGTGTGATGTGTAAATGTTATTCGGGTAAACATAAAAAACCCGGTTGTGATAGTAGAGATCTCCTCAAGGTGAGGAGCGGAGACGTAGGTCAAGTGGTTAGACCGAACTCTGTGATCATATCATTTGTTTGTGATTACATTGGCGCACTTATTTTTATGCCCATATCTTATATCGCCTTTGTGTATTGCTCATTGTTTATTTAACTCACTATCTAGTTTAGTTGTTTCTCCTTGTGTGATTTATATATCATTGCTCATATAATTATAATATCTAATTGCTAGGATATATTCATTTGTTCATATTACTTATCCTAGCTCATTTATCTTGTTGTATTTCATACTTGCTAGGATAACTTATTAATTACTTTTAGTTAGCATAAAATTGGATTAGATTAGCATAAGACCCTAATCACCCCCCTCTAGGGTCTAACAGTACTATCCTTACCTGGCTAACTGACCGAGTAAAACTTTAATTTTTTCACGTAAGGAATTTTTTTTAGGAGCTAGTCTAGCTGAGTTAGACTTAACCTTAGAGTTTAGGGTGATTGAAAAGTGATTGCTTATCCCCGGGGAGCCATTCTGAAAGTATTTTGACCGATTCAAAGACCTTCTTATCCAACGTCCTCATCATGTTCTCGAGAAATGGTGGTTATGCCAAGTCTTCTATGAAGGATTGGACTATTATTCAAAGACTTCCTTAGAATCCATGTGCCAAGGGGATTTCATGAAAAAGAACACTGACGAAGCTTGAGAATTTCTATAAACTCTGTCCAAGAAAACCATGCAGTGGGAATACTGTGATGACAGAGTTGCATTAGTTTTCCAACCTAAGTCTGGTGGTCTTTTCTTAGAATCGAACATTGCCTCCGAAGCAAAGATGACAACAATTATAAGAAGGTTAGAAGCCTTAGAAATTAAGGAACGAGCTTCAGCTCAAATCAATCAAGTTTCTGCCCCAGGTTGTCATAACTATTAGTCTCCTGCCCACGTTTTAGAGGAATGCCCTCTCCTAGGAAACCCTATTCATTAGAACAGATGAACGATGCATTCCAACATCCTAGAAATAATCCATTTTCTCTAACCTACAATCCAAGTTAGAGAAATCATTCTAATTTTACATGGAATCAAGGAAATCCCTCCGGAAATCAAACTTTCATTCCCGCTTCAAACCAACAATTTCCTAGGGGAAACATAGTTCCCTTCAACTCACCAAACAATTTTCAACAAGCTAACCTACCTTTTCCAACCCAACATCCTCATCCTCATCAGCCTATGAATGAGTCAAGTTCTGATCATGAAAAACGTCTTAGTATCTTAGAAAAGGGTTTAGAGGCTATGATCAAAGTTTCTACACAAACCACCAACATATTGACCCAGTTACCCACCACTTTAAATTTCTTCATGCAAACAACCAGCCAAGTGCTCAACTCGAACACTCAAGCCATAGCTCGGTTAGAAACCCAACTTGGACAACGAGACACTACCATGAGCGAGAGAGAGAGAGAAAGGAAATTTTTTAAGTCAACCTGTTGCTAACCCTAAAGACAATGGATCCAGTTCAACACAACTAGCCCATGTGAATGCAGTTCGCACTTTACGATCAGGAAAACAGATAGATAACCAAGGTAGAATGCCACCGGATCAAACCACTTCTCCCATCCAACACACTCCTTCTGATGAAGTAATTCCTTCTGATGACCAAGAAGCTAAACATGAAATTGAGCATGATTTAGATAGGTATAGGCCCATTGCCCCCTTTCTAGACAGACTCACACCTCGGAAAAACTCCCCGCAAGTTGAGAAAATCTTAGAAACTTTTAAATAGGTCAAGATCAACATCCCACTTTTAGATGCAATTGAACAAATCTCCTCTTATGCAAAGTTTTTGAAAGACTTATGCACTAAGAAAAGAACCACAAATGTCCCTAAGAAAGTCTTCTTAGCTGCCAACCTCAGTGAATTTTTTTTGAAACCCATGCCGTTAAAGTATAAGAACCATGGTTGTCCTGCAATTCTATGCGTCATAGGTAATACTCACATTGATAAGGCACTTTTAGACTTGGGAACCAACGTCAACCTCCTTCATTATTTATTCTATCAACAACTAGGTATAGGAGAACTTAAACTGACAAGATGTACTCTACAATTAGCTGATAGATCTGTAAAAATTCCCAAAGGAGAGGTAGAGGATGTTTTGATTAAGGTTGGAGAGTTTATTTTTCCTGTTGATTTTATTGTCTTAGAAACATAGACCGTTTCCAATCTCAAAAGTCAAATCCCAGTCATTCTAGGAAGAACGTTCTTAGTCATCTCAAATGCTTTGATCAATTGTAGGATGGGTCAGATAAAACTATCTTTTAGGAACATGACTGTTGACCTCAATATCTTCAACCTAGGAAGGCATCCTAGTGATCCATCTGATCAACCCATGGAAATAAACTTAATTCAGGGAATATCCAGTGAGCAACAAGAGGGAGAGTGCAAGTTAGATTCCTGTGAATCTGACTTAGTGTTCGAAGAATGTTTTGAGGATGAATTAGGGTTAGATCCGCTGGTCAATCATGTATCTATAGTTGGCTGGCAACAAGAACCTTTGGAGATAGAGCCCCGAGTTCAACCTTGCCTATCTGTGGAGGAACCCCCTAAGTTAGAGCTCAAACCTTTACCTAAAAATCTAGAGTATGCCTACTTAGGGGAGAACAAGACTTTACCGATTATCATTTTTTTGACTTAACTACCGATCAAAAGAAAGCACTCTTAGATGCCTTAAGAGAGAATAGGGAAGTCATAGGATAGACCATGGCTGATATCAAAGGGATTAGTCCAACCATTCTTCAACATCGAATCCATTTGATAAATGACGCAAAACCTACTAGAGATCCTCAACATAGGTTAAACCCAATAATGAAAGAAGCTGTTTGGAAAGATATTCTAAAATGTCTCGATCATAAGATCATTTATCCTATTTTTAATAGTTTATTGGTGAGTCCGGTCCATGTATTTCCAAAGAAATCTGGGATCACCATGATCCAAAATGAGGCTAATGAGCTTATTCCCACTCGGATCCAAACTGGATGGCGAGTTTGCATTGACTATAGAAAACTCAACTTAGCCACTCGGAAAGATCACTTCCCTCTTCTATTCGTTGACCAAATGTTAGAGCTCTTAGCAGGACATGGGTTCTATTATTTCCTGGATAGATATTCATGTTACAATCAAATCTCTATCGCTCCCGAAGATCAGGAAAAAACCACCTTCACTAGCCCGTATAGAACTTCTCATACTGGCGCATACCTTTTGGGCTGTGTAATGCACCAGCCATATTCCAACGCTGCATGATCAATATTTTTTTCTGACATGGTAGAGAGATTCATCGAAATTTTCATGGATTACTTTTTTATTTTTGGTGACACATCCTAATGTTTCCATCATCTTAAATTGGTCCTAGAACGGTGTAGGGAGAAAAATCTGACTCTCAATTTGAAGAAATATCACTTCATGGTCAAGCAGGGCATTGTCTTAGGACATGTAGTTTCCAACAGGGGAATCGAAGTAGACAAAGCTAAAATAGATCTTATTTCTAACCTTCCTCCTCCCAAAACTGTCAAAGATGTCAGATTATTTCTTGATCATACTAGTTTTTACGGACGTTTCATCAAAGATTTTAATAAAATTGGTAGACCACTGTCCAATTTTTTAGCCAGGGATACATTATTTGTCTTCTACCTCTATTGCCTCAAAGCTTTCGAATATCTAAAAAAGGAGCTGACCACAACTCCTATCATTCATGCACCAGACTAGACCTTACCCTTCAAACTGATGTGTGATGTATCTGATTCTATAATTGGTGCTGTTTTAGGACAACAGTTTGATAGAAAACCGCATATGATCTACTACGCCAGTAGGACTCTGAATAATGCCCAACAAAATTACTCTGTCACAGAAAAAGAGTTTTTAGCTGTAGTTTTTACCTTAGAAAAATTCAGGTTCTACCTCATCGGGTCTTTAACAAAAGTTTTCACAGATCATGCCGCACTAAAGTATCTTTTGACAAAAAAGGATGCTAAAGCATGGCTCATTAGATGGATTCTCCTCCTTCAAGAGTTTGACATTCAAATTCTTGACAGAAAAGGAGCAGATAGCCTCGCAGCAGATTATCTCTCTAGACTTCCGAATGCACCAACATCAACCGTCCTAATCAACGAACATTTTCGAGATGAACAACTCTTACAAATCCAATCTTTCCCATGGTTTGCCGATATTATGAATTACTTAGTTATGAAACAGATTCCCTCTCATTGGTCTAAACATGATAGATCTTGTTTTCTCTCCCAGGTAAAATACTTTTACTGGGATGATCCATATCTATTCAAATACTGTCCTGATCAGATCTTTAGAAGGCTTGTTCCTACTAAAGAAACTAGGAGTGTTCTGTCCTTCTGTCATGAGTAAGCATGCAGGGGACACTTTGGCCTAAGAAATACAGTTGAAAAAATTCTCCAGTGTGGGCTATACTGACCCACTCTTTTCAAAGATTCATTTGAGTTTTGCAAAACATGTAGCCGTTGTCAACTCTTAGGGAAAATCACTAGAAAAAATATGATGCCCTTACAACCCATCTTATCTGTTGAACTTTTTGATTTGTGGGGTATCAATTTATGGGACCATTTCCAAATTCCTTTGAAAATGTTTACATTCTAGTAGCCGTCGAATACATATCAAAATGGGTTGAGGCGGTAGCTTGCAAAACTAATGACAACAAGATTGTTGTCAAGTTTTTGAAGGAGAAAGTTTTTGAAGGAGAAAGTTTTTGCATGATTTGGAATACCCCGAGTGATCATTAGCGATAAAGGTATACATTTCTGTAACCGTTCTTTTCAGGCTTTGATGAGAAAATATTCAATCACACACAAATTGTCAACTTCTTATCATCCTCAAACCAGTGGACAAGTAGATGTCACAAATAGGCAGATCAAATAAATTTTAAAAAAACAGTTAATCATAACAGAAAAGATTGGTCTGTAAAACTGTATGATGCTCTATAGACATATCGGACAGCATTCAAAGCAAATCTAGGGATGTCGATCACCATTACAGACTCGTGTTTGGGAAAGCATGTCATCTACTAGTGGAGTTGGAACACCGAGCAATATGGGTTATCAAACAGTTAAAATTTGATTTAGACTCAGCAGGTAACAACATATTGCTCCAAATAAATAAGTTGGAAGAAATTTGAAATGATGCAAAAAAATTTACAAAGAAAAAACTAAGATTTTTCATGCCATTTTAATATTACAGAAAATTTCACTCTAGGCTAAAAAGTTTTACTCTATAATTCAAAATTACATCTTTTTCCTGGGAAATTGAGATTAAGATGGACAGGTCCGTTTATTATAAAATAAGTTTTCTCACATGGGGTCGTCGAGATAAAAAAATCCTAAAAATAGTGACATTTTTAAAATAAATGGTCAACGTCTTAAACCATTTTTAGAATTTTCTACGCTCAGAGAGGATGAGGTGTTGGTTCTCCATGAACTACATTATTTGTAAAAAAAGAAGAAATAAAAGAAAAAAGGAAAAAAAGAGAAAAAAATTGATATATATGAAAAAAGGAAAAAAAGGGAAGAATATTTTTTTCTTTTTGTTTATTATTTAATTTCATCATCCTTATACTTAATGTAATTGCAGATTTTTTCGCATCATTGTTCTAGGTCGACCGAACAAATATAAGTTCTTCAATTCTTATGTGCTTTACTTTGTGCATAAGAGAATTTGTATTGAAGACAATGCAAAATTTAGGTGTGGGGGTGAGAAGCAGTTATTTTTCCTCTTTATTTTATCTTTTTGTTATATTTTGTCATAATTTTTCCTTCTTTCTTTCTAAAAAAAATTATAAAAATATTGTTACTTACTAAATTAATAGAGTTAAGTATTTCTTAATTTATTTGATAAATTTTAAATTTTATAATCCATATTTAGTAATTTACTCAAATTCACCTTTTATGATAACTCTAAATAAATTTCTTAAGAAATAAATTTTCAAAGTAGTATACTTTACTTAAGCCTTAACTTAGACTTTTAATTAAAATAATAGAATTTTTACATGCTTAACTTAGAGTTAAAAATAAATTTTCAAGTAGCCTTGATTTATATCTTTTTCATATACACATATATATATATTAGGAAAAAACTAACTTTACAAAAAGAAGAGTGCAGAAAATGGATACCAAAAAAAGATAAAAGCTCTTGAATTCAATGTGATTCTATCTTATTAAGCCTAAGTTAACCGAGTAATTAAGTCCAATGAGTATTTTCATACTTAATGACCTAAGCCCAACTGGGTTGGGATTTATTGGTCTAAAACTCGTTAAATGGTCTCTTAGAAAGCCTGACAAAGTAGAAAAAAAAATCACCAAGGAATAAAGAGTGAAATAATATAATATACTAACAAATGTTTATATATATATATATATATATATATATATATATATATA
>BQKN01066531.1:0-11783 GCA_022839385.1 Asparagus kiusianus
CGGATCTTACAGAAAGACCGGATCTTTTTGTAACTCAAAAAGTTGTTACTTGAGAGCATAATGGAATCAGCAATGAAGAATTTGATTTTTCCCGTGAACAATCTGGCGACCACAGTGGGAGCCAACAGCTTCGCTGCCGAAGCTGGAGCGTCGCAGCCGCGGATCTCGATCCCGGTCCTGGAGGAGGTCGAGTACGAATTCGACCAACAGAAGTACGAGGAGTACGTGTCCTCATCTGGATCTACCTCCTCCCCCAAGTCCAAGAAGTCCCAAAAGCTCTCCTCTAGGAGAAAGGTGCGTTGGTGCGAAGAAGTCGAAGCCACCAACGACGACCTCACCCCAATCGACGCCGAAGCTGCGTTGGGTGAAGTTCTACCGGCCTCTAAGAAGGTCAAATCCGCCGTTGAAGGCGTGGTGACTCTCTCTAAGAGAGCCCGCCAGAGGCAGCGTCAACGCCTCGTGAAGCAATTCGCCAAGGCCATGGAGTCCGTTGACGGGGTTCGCTATCATGCGGACCTGAAGAACAAACGAGGCAAACAGCCTCAACAACAAATGCAAGGTGGTTCCTCCAAACCATCGACAATGGAGTGGGTCCGTGTCAAACGGAATCGCTCGACACTGGAGGAGCGCATCCGCAAACGCCGCGCCTTATCGGCGCAAGCACGGGCCAAAGCTGAAGAAGCCCGTCGGAAGCTGCAGAAGGAGGTGGTCAAAAAGCCGCCACCAACTCGCAAGGTTTGGAGGCCAAAGTCTGAAGCAACAATTCAGACCAAGGAGCAAAACCCGCAGCCTCCGAAAGTTCGAACTCCGGCAAGTCAACCCAAACAGCCGGTGATTGCCGCAACTACCCTGGGAGATCCCGCAGGACCATCCCAGAAGAAAAAATCAGTTTTGGAGCGCCTCGGTCCACTTCCGAAGGAACGAGGTAAAGCTCCAGTTCAAGAATGCTTGGGGCCAATGAAGAAACCCCAAACAATGCAACACGCTGGGGGTCGCCGCGACCCTCAACACTTGGAGAAAACCGCGGCACCCAAGCGCACAACTTTGCGCATAGAAGTGCAGGAGTCCGCTGAAGATTCACGTCCACAAAGGCGAGTATCAAGGCGTGTGACTCTGGATGGTCCAAAGCAAACAATTCATCCTCAGAAGGAAGCGTTGTCATCTGATGACGACAATGTTATACCTGAGAGATCGTGCCAACACACGATAGGTTGCTCCGACATTCAAACAGACGAGCTGTACTATCGTGCCAGGGGTACGAACAAATCCAGGAAGAGGAACCTTCAAAGGTTCGGAACTCAATGTCCTTGTTCAAAGCTCATTCGGGCAGTACTGTCTGAATGCAACTGCGTCAAGGCAGTCCCCGAAAGAGTCTCGGTGTTCGAAAGACTCAGCACTGGAGCGCCAAAGCCAAGGCATAGGCGTTTCCAACGAAGAAGAACAAGGATCGAAGACGGTGAACATTCAAGGGTCACCGCCAACATGACCAGCACAGGAACATCAGCTCAGGACAACCCCGAGGCGGTTCCAGAAATAACCCGACGTGTAACTCGTCTTCAATCCGGGGCTATCATCCGTGCGACGTATGGTAGAGTCCGAACAAGAGTACCTTCGGGAGATGAAGAATCAGATGCCGGTTCAGCAGTTGCGTCTGACAACACCGTGTCCAGTGAAGGACAGCCCCGCGAGTCATTCATGATAAGCGCGGAGCAAGTGGCCAAAATGCTTGAAGACGCTATGGCCAAACAACAGGAAACCTTTAGGTTCGAAATGCAGATGGCTATGCAGAACATGAGAGAGATGCATGACCAACAGCTTCAAGCATTGAGGAACCAACAAGGCGAACCAAGTCGTCCTAACCAGAACAACCTGGAAGATGAGGACACAAATGAAGCTCGCAATACCAACAACCCTCCCATCAATCCAGGGGGTGGTAATGATAATGCTAGCGAAGACACAGGTGAAAGCCTAAAAATTAAGAACCTCGAGAGCAAAATCAATACGTTGATTTCTGCTCAAGAGACGAAAAAGACGGGCATTCCTTGTCCATACCCAAGAGAGTGGGAATCAATCCCATATCCGGCGAAGTTCAGTCTAATTAACTTCACGCCGTTTAATGGGATGGGTTCCCCTACTCAGCATTTGATTTACTTCAAATCGCACTTGGGAGTCATCTCTGGTAATGAGCCTCTGATGGTGCGGTCATTCGTCGGCACTCTTCGCGGAGCTGCCTTCGATTGGTATCGTCGCCTCAAGCCAGGAAGCATAAACAGCTAGGACGACATGGAGACCAAGTTCCTCGCTAATTTCTTCGACGATGACACCGAGATCTCTATCGGATCATTGCTCGATGAGAAGCAGAAAGACGGAGAGCTAGTCGACACCTTCGTCAAGAGGTTCCGAAACAAGGCGATGAATAGCCGGGACCCGATCACCGAGGAATTCATCCTCCAGACCTGCCATAATAACCTTTCACTAGACGTGTTGGAAGCAATGGGCACAGCACCATCCAAGACCTGGAAGGATTTGAAGGTTCGAGGAGAGCAAGCTGAGCGATTCCTCAGAAGAAAGAAGGTGGAGAGAGGCCAACCGGCAACAAATCCTCCGAAGCAGAACTTCAACCAGAGAGGGAAAGGTAAAGCTCATGTTAATGCTGTTGATGCTAACCAGACATTTCAATTGCAACCTCAGCAACAGCAACAGCAGCAAAGAGCGCCACAACAGTCGCAGCCACATTGGCAGCAACGGTCTCAGAAGCAAAAGTCTTCGGAGCCGAGGTTTCCCAAAGTCTACTCCTTCAAAGATGATGAAGTTCCCGGCATCTTCAAGTATCTGTTGGAGAACAACAAGATCCAGTTACCGGCAATTGTAGATCATGAAGGAGCTACCAAGGTGACGGACCCAAAGTACTGCGCGTACCACAGGGCGGTCCACCACCCAACGAAGTCCTGCTACCACCTCAAGGACAAGATCCAGGCATTGATCGACGTAGGGGTCATCACTCCGAAACCGGCCAAGAATGTGGCAGCAAACGCGGTGTCGATTAGTTTTGGATCAGTACCTACAGCTTGGTTTGAGCCAAAGCGCGTCACCAAAGTCGGGATGAGGACGGTGAATGATGATCCACATGGACAGCGCCAAAAGGGACTTGTGCCACACACAGCCCCGAACGGCGAAATCCTCTGGGTTCACCCTGACCTAATTGAAGATGAACAGTGGGCTGGATCGTCATCCAATAAGAAGTCCAAGGGGAAAGGCAAGTCTTGTTACGGAGTCTCTGCTATCCCAGGTGAAGATGATGAAAAGATCACCGCTTTCCCGCTCTCCGACGAAGAATAGGAAGTCTTTGCGACCAGGAGTGGAAATGAGTATCATTACAAGTATCCATCTCCTGACGATCAATTAGCTGAACAGGGGGCGGCAAAACGGGGACCAGCCAAGACTCTCACAGAGATGGGAGTGATTACGGTTCCTAAACCGGTTGAAGGTACTCGACGACAGCCGACAGAGAAACAGAAAGAAAAGAGGCCCGAGGAGGTGCAAAATCCGAAGCAGTCTCGTTTCAGTCGTCCGATCGAAAAAGACAAACCGGAGAGTTCGAAGACCCCGCGTGCCTTCGACATCATGGCTCAGCTAGCCAATATTCCAGCGAGGATAACGTTATATGAATTGCTGCGGCTATCCAAAGAAACTAGAGAAGCCCTGCAAGAAGCCTTGGCTAATTCAGAAGCGTTCCTCACTCGAATCAAGCCGGCACCAGAAGAACTGGAACTACTTGCCCAACAATACAATGTGGCAGCTAAGAACATTCCCTGCATCACCTTCACCAAAGAGGACATGCAGACAAAAAATTCAAACCATGATCGGCCCCTGTACTTCGTCGGGTACATTGGCTCCAGCGAGGTCAACCGAATCCAAGTGGATCCGGGTTCCGCTGTGAGTATCATGCCGCTGCGGCTGATGCACAGCCTTGGCATTCCAGTCAGCAAGTTGGCGTCTACGGGCACCGTCATTTACGGATTCAACACCAGTGGGTCAAGACCTTTGGGAAAGATCCGGATAAAGTGCCAAATGGGCGATCTAAAGACGGAGGTCACGTGCTACGTGATTGATGCTGAGACATCCTATAACTTACTATTGGGTCGGCCTTGGATCCATAGTAATGTTATAGTTCCCTCCACTCTACATCAGTGCTTGAAATATGTCGACGCTGATGGAAGAGTTAGGACGGTGGTCGCGGATAAGCAACCATTCAAAGGGTATGAGAATTACTTCACAGATTCTCTCCTTTATGGTAATGAATCCGATACGGAACCATCGATCCAAGGCACGGACAGCGGAGAAGAAGCTGATTCCGAGGCCGGATTCGATTACAATGGCGGTTTTGTTTTAAATGACATTGTACCCTTTGTAATCAATCTTGACGATGAAGAATCGTCAGATGGCGGTTGTAACTGACAACTTGCCGAACTTGAAATAAATAATGGTTTAGAGTACTCCTTATCTCTTGATGATGCGATAAAAGGATTATACGATAATCCCGATTTATGTATGCCGCTCAGATCGTCTTATGTAACGAAGAAGCGTCTCCAACACTCTTTCGGAACAACCCAGATCATTCCTGCCAAAGTAGGAGGACAAAAAGAAGTGATCTTTGGTAAAGGAGAGAAGTGTCCATTGCCAAATCATTTCTTAAAAGAGGATGAGGATGACGACAAATCTGGTCTGCACTTATCCAAGTATAGTCCGGAAGCGCGTACGCTCATGGAAAAGCAAGGGTACGACTTTACACTCGGAGAAGGTTTATACTTCGACCGAGGCTCCCGTGTCCCAGTCAAAGCGGCATATGTACCAAAAGGGAAACCCGATGACTATTATCGTCATAAGAGAGGCTTAGGCTATGCTTCATCATATGATGAATGTGGTTGGCAAATTATCGATCAAATTGCTAACAAGGCTAAGGATGGGTATTTGCCAGATTCTTCAGCTGAGGACTCCGACACAAGTTTGGGTGAAATGTTCAAGACCTTGATGTCAAACATGACTACAGCTGATCCATCTACGTTGGAGGACGACGATCAAATGCCAACGTGGGAGGACCCATGGGTTCATCACCTAAACATGCAATATGGTGATAGGTTCGAACAGAGAGAGCCACCCACCGAGGACGAAGTAGTCCAAATTAATATGGGCGATGAGGCCAATCCAAAGCCTATATTCATCAGCGGTAGTCTTCCCTCAGATGAGAAGGAGGAATTAATTGCCCTCATCAGAGAGTACATTGATGTCTTTGCTTGGAATTACGAAGACATGCCAGGGCTAGACCCCAATGTGGCGATGCATCGCCTCGACATCAAGCCGGATGCTAAACCTGTCAAGCAACAGCAAAGACGGTTTCGTCCGTAGATTATGGAAGCCATCGAGGCAGAAGTTAAGAAGTTGATCGACTCAGGATTTATCCGGGAAGAACAACATCCAGACTGGTTAGCCAACATCGTTCCTGTCATGAAGAAAAATGGCAAAATCAGGATTTGCATCGATTTCAGGAACCTGAATGAAGCATGTCCGAAAGACGATTTTCCTCTCCCAATCACGGATGTAATTATTGACAATACATGCGGATTCGAGAGAATGTCCTTCATGGACGGCTTTTCGGGGTATAATCAAATCAAGATGCACCCAGACGATGAGAAGCATACAGCATTCAGAACGCCCCTCGGTGTCTTCTGCTACACGGTGATGCCCTTCGGTCTGAAGAACGCAGGTACCACATACCAACGAGCAATGACTAAGATTTTCCAGAAGCATCTCAGGAAAACGGTCGAATGTTACGTTGATGATTTGGTGGTAAAAAGCCGCAACAAAGAAGATCACATCAAAGACCTAAGAACGATGTTTGATCTCATGCGGAGTCATCAGTTGAAGATGAATCCCACAAAATCCTTCCTTGGAATGTCCAGCGGAAAATTCCTTGGATTCGTCGTCACCACTAAGGGTATACACATCGACCCAGACAAGGTGAAGGCAATAAATGAATTGCAACCCCCGAGGAACCTAAGAGAACTCAGAGGATTGCAAGGTCGTCTGGCTTATATCCGGAGGTTTATTTCAAATCTTTCCGGGAAGTGCCAACCATTTTCTAAGCTAAACAAGAAAGGCGTATCGTTTATTTGGGACGATGCTTGCCAGAAGGCATTCGAAGATATCAAGGCATATCTGATGAATCCCCCTGTTCTTGTCGCACCAAAATCGGGTAAACCGTTCTTGATTTACATCAAGGCGATGAACCATTCGGTAAGTGCTTTATTAGCACAAGACGATGATAATGGTCACGAACAGGTAGTTTATTACCTAAGTCGGACCTTGATAGGCGCCGAGTCTCGGTATCCGATGATCGAGAAAGAATGTCTCGCATTGGTGTTCGCAGTACAGAAGATGCGACATTACTTGGTCGGCCAGACGATTTACGTCATCGCCAATGTTAATCCGGTACGGGTGTTCATGACTCAACCAGGTTCAATGAATTGGCGGTTAGCAAAGTGGGCCCTTCTCTTGTCCCAGTATGATCTGCACTTCAAACAGCAGAAGTCGGTTAAAGGATAGGCGATTTGTGATCTTTTGGCGGCAAGCCCGACAACAGATACGGTTGAAGTATACGATGACTTGCCAGATGAAACCCACGAGGTTAATACCACGTCACACCAACAAGTATGGCAGTTATACTTTGATGGTGCCTCGAGAGCAGTCAATAAGGTAGTAACTCCGGGATGTTCCAGAGTCTCCTCTGGAGTCGGAGTTGTCTTAGTTTCCCCAGGGAAGCACGTGATGCCTCGAGCTTATTCGCTGACGAGTCCATGCTCTAACAATGTAGCTGAGTATAACGCACTCCTCATAGGACTCAGTTTCACCAAGGAGCTGGGGGTCGAATATCTCGAAGCCTTTGGGGATTCTCAACTAATTGTCAACCAAGTTCGTGGGGAGTATGAAGTCAGGAACCCAGATCTGATTCCATACCACCAAGAGGCCGTCAGAATGGCAGATTCTTTCGAAGAATTTTACATTGAATACATCCCGCGTCTTCAGAACGCTTATGCAGATGCACTGGCAGCACTAGCAGTATCACTCGCGCAACCGCCCGAAACTGAACTGCTAGTCACAGTAAGATCACACCAACTCTGCGTACCCATATACGATATGGATATCGAAGAGGAGGAAGATAGAAACGTAAACGCCAAAGAGGTGAACTCAACCCAAATCGGGTCCGAGTCCCGAGATTGGCGTTTTCCCATCATCGATTACGTCCAATACGGTATTTTGCCGGAAGATGTAAAGGAAAAGAATCTATTCGCCGAAGAGCACCACGATTCTTCTACAATACCGAGACCCGTACGTTATATCGCCGGGGATATGACGACTTACTTCTCCGATGCCTTTCGAACGAAGAAGCAAAAGAAGTTCTTAAGGAAGCACATGAAGGAGAGTGCGGTGCACATCAGCCTGGTCCCAAGCTTTATGATCGAATCAGAAGAATGGGATATTTCTGGCCAACAATGGTTCGTGACGTGATCGAGTACGCCCGAGAATGTCATGCTTGCCAAGTGCATGCAAATTATATGCACCAACCACCGGAGCGATTACACACGTCAACCACGTCTTGGCCATTCGAGACATGGGGCATGGATATTGTCGGTCCCATCTTTCCACCTTCAGTCAAAGGTGATCGATTTATTCTCGCTATCACCGACTACTTTTCAAAGTGGGCTGAAGCCATTCCGCTTAAAGAAGTGAAGACGAACAACGTCATCGACTTCATCAAGCATCATGTCATATACCGACACGGCGTGCCGAGGCGGATCATTCATGACAACGGTCCGCAATTCATAAGCAACGCCTTTATCCGGTTCTGTGGCAAGTTCAAAATCCAAGATGTTTCGTCAACGCCATATTACCCCACTGCCAATGGATTAGCTGAGGCTTTCAACAAAACGATCATCAAGATCTTATCAAAGCTTGTGAAGACCAATAAGCGAGATTGGGATGATAAACTCGGCGAAGCACTCTGGGCTTATCGCACTACCATACGCACACCTACGGGAGCTACCCCATACTCGTTGGTATACGGATGTGAAGCTGTGCTACCGTTGGAAATTCAAATTCCCTCCCTTCGGATCGCTCTCGCAACGGAGATGACGACCGAAGAACAACATCAAAAGCGACTCGAGGAACTCGAAAGGCTGGACGAAAGGCGCTTGGAAGCTCAACAACACATCGAGTTCTATCAAGCTAGGATATCCAGGGCTTTTGACAAAAGGGTTTGCCAAAGAAGCTTCAAGGAAGGAGATCTGGTCCTCGCTGCTCGTCGACCAATAATCCTCACCTCCAAGAAGAAAGGTAAATTCGAACCCAAGTGGGAAGGACCGTTTGTGATAGACACAGTCTATTCAAACGGTGCTTACCGCCTAATTTCTTTAGAGGGCAACAGGCAATTAATGCCAATAAATAGAAAGTTTTTGAAGAAGTACTATCCCTAGTACGTTCAGGACAACTCATTTATCGGGAAGTTCCTTGAGGAATATTACACTCAATATTCTAGAGGATAACCCAATTTTGTTTTCACCACCAAAATCCCTCACTGATCAATTTCAATTAACAGTGAGTCCACCAAAAAGGTCCACTCTCAGTTCGGAGTCCCCTTTCGATAAACGAAAGAACTCCACTCCTTTTCTCTTTGGTTAAACCTTCTCATGGTTATAACCGAAGTAGAAATTCCACTTCGATAAACGAAGAACTCTTCTTTCGATCAGATAACCAATCCTATAAAAGGTAAAGTTTATCTAGATCTTCCAGATTCTCGGAGTGGAGATCCCACTTCTAGTTTCTTTCTTACACTGGAAATAGAACATGAAATTCTTCCTTTCCAGGATCCGGGAAATAGAATATAAAATTCTTCCTTTCCCACCCTGTTTTCCCAAAATTTAGCAATTTAGGATTCATCCTAGGAAGTTTATCCCGAATCCTAAGCAGGGATAAGTCTGCGCCTAACACGCGCTGCCGGTTTAGTCTTTTTACGATTGAAAAAGACACCAGAGTTCGATTCTGGGGTATTTTATCCTGAAACCTAAGCAAGGATAAGTCCGCGCCTAACACGCGTGGCCGGTTAGTTCTTAGCCGTTGAAAAGAACACTCGTCCACATATTCAACATTGTGGCAGGTTGTTATTAATAACACCAAAATCCATGCCTCACACGCATGGGGAATTTCATCCTGAATCCTAAGAAAGGATATGTCGACGCCTAACACGCGCCGCCGGCTTAGTCTTTTCCCGTAGAAAGAGACACCAGAATTCGATTCTGGGGTATTTTATCCCGAAGCCTAAGTAGGGATAAGCCAACGTCTAATACACGTTGCTGGGTAGCCTATTCCCATAACAATGGCGAAGTCTACATATTCGAAGTTGTAGCACAAAGTCTAAGGGAGTTCATTCCTTTAGCACAACGTTACATGCGGAACGGATTAAAACAATCCGCATGTAAGCCCGACTCAAACGGTAGTCGGTAAGAGCAAATCAAATCCGTTAAAGGCTGAGGATTTGCTAAAAATCCTGAGTCAACGTCTCATACACGTTGCTGTTTAGTCTTTTCACAGGAGAAAGACGAAGTCTACATATTCAATATCGTAGCACTAAAAGAGTTAACTCTTTTAGCTTAACGTCACGTGCGGAACGGATTTAGACAATCTGCACGCTAGCCCGACTCAAACGGTAGTCGGTAAAGGTTAATCAAATCCGTTGAAGGCTGGGGGTTAGCCAGAAATCCTAAAGTCAACACCTAACATGTGTCGCCGGGTAGCCTATTCCCGTAATAATGGCGAAGTCTATGTATTCGACATCATAGCGCGAAGTCTCAGAGAATTCAATCTCTGAGCGCAACGTTACATGCGAGCGGCTTTAAACAAATCGCATGCTAGCCCGACTCAAACGGTAGTCGGTAAAGGCTAACCAAATCCGTTGATGGCTGTGGGTTTGCCAAAAATCCTATGAGTATTGTGGTCAATCATTTCAAACGGAATGACGAATCATAATAAAGATAAAAAGGAAATTCATTAAAAGAGTCAAGAGTCAAAACACTCAGCAAACAAAATCACACATCAAGCCCGTGGCTGAAAATCTACTGACTGAACTTAGACAGCTTATCATCATAAGCTTGGCTGAGCTCAGCTCTAATGGACTCCTCAGTGGCGGTCGAAATCTTCGCAGCAGTCTCCTCCGTCTCGACCAGCTTCTACTTCAAGGACTTCAACTCACTAGACAAAGCCGTGCAGGTCTGCTGATCCTGTCCTCTCGTCATCTGGAGAATACCCAAGGTCTCCTCTTTCTCGCGGAGTTCTCTTCTGAGCTGGTCTATCTGGGTCTCACAAGAGGTGATGGAAGAGTCAAGCTCGGCAAGGGAAGATAACCTGGTGGCAAGGCTAGTCTCAACTCGATCCACTCGGTCTCGCTGTACCTGAGTCTCAACATCAGCGAGAATCTGGGTCTCGCGCAATGACTGTAAACGGGTCTCCAGCTCAGAAGCAATGAAGGAAGAGACACCGGTATCTCGAAGCTCACGAAACATCTGGAGCTCATGCTCTAAGCAGTCAAGATCGTCAACTATAGCCTTCGCCAAGTCTGGATATCCTGCTTCCCTTATCAAGTTGATTCTGGAATTAAGGAGAGGTTTAAACTGGTGAAGTGAAAATCCGCCGTGGAGGAGCTTGACGATCATAGCGTTCACAAAAGAGAAGAAGGAGCGAACTTCTATGCAGATGATGACCTTGTCAGGATCGTCGTCAGATAACAGCTCCTTCCCTAAGACATGAAGACGAGAAGTACGCCCTACACAAAAAAGGGAGAAGTCCGTCAAAAGTCTTAATAAGAAAAAGGAATAACACTCTTCAATGAGTTGACTTATACCTTCTTCCCCCTGAGCCGCTGGGGGTAGTGGAGGTGTAACGACTGTAGATGCATCAACTGGTGTAGTTGGTCTCACAGCCGGCTCAAAATGGTCTTTCTCAACAAAAGCTCCTGTCAAATTCAAGACAGAATTCGCAGAGGCGTTACATTATAGTTGCATTAGTCGAGATTGGCTAGTCCTATAATCAACTCAGAAAGAGGCACATACCTTCAAAGGAACCATCCTCGGGATTTTCAGCGAAGGCGGGCTCAGAAAACATATACCCAGGTAACTGGTCATCGATCTGAGGAGAGCTATATATGTAGTGCATCATAGGAGTGTCCGCAAACAAGCTTCCCTCGTCAAAATCATCGATGGAGAAATCTGACATAAAAAGAATATAAGTGCCAAAAGAAATGAAGAGACTACAACTAATGGAAATGAGTTACCTCTCACGGGTGCATCAGCCTCGTCATTTCCAGGATTCGCCTCCTGCAAGTTATCTGAAGGAGCAAGAAGTAGAGGACAGTTAGAGGATACATAAATTCATTTATGTATTATCTAAAGAAATACGTAGTCGGTGTTAGATGTACCTTGACTCACAGAATCAGGTCCTACATTGACCTCCTCCCTAATGTCAGCAACCCCTGTAGGCCTCTCTATAGGGGGTAGTGGGTCAGACTCATCGGGAGATACGGGAATAGGATCGGGACTCATCTCATTCTCCCCACGTACTCCTATATAGAAATGGAAAAGCATGAGTCAATGTTCAGAATAACCAAGAAAATGGTTCAAAGAGTAGACATTACCTCTGTCACTAACAGGATCATCACCAGCCAGATCCATGTCAGA
>BQKN01066532.1:0-34778 GCA_022839385.1 Asparagus kiusianus
TGGTTCTCTCCTTATTGGGCTTTGAATAGTGTTTTGGGTTTTGTGGGACTATTCTCAAAGGCAAAATTGCCTTTTCATGAACAAGTTTCCCAACAGTCCCCCCCAAAAGGCAATATTGACTGAAAATAATAAATCAATAAATAAATCACAAAATAAATATAGGTTGGGCAACCTTTCGTATCGTGAATTCGGGAAAGGTAGCTTTCGGCTTTGAACCTTTCCTTAGTGAGTTCATCGCCACCTGAGGGACATAATGGACTAGGCCTTGAATTAGGCCCCTTGGATCAGGTATTGATAAAAACACACACAATACGTTTTCGTCTATTGAGCTAAGCGGGTTGAGCGTTAAAGGCCATGCTCACAAAAAACCGACTCATGAGAGTTTCTAGGGGTCAGCCCTGCCCCCCCCAACCGCGGCCATCACGGTTCCTCTCACGTAGGTAAGTCCTCAAAGGGTACTACAGCTGTTTATTTAATACCCCCCACAATACACGCGTTGGACTTATTAAGAGTAAAACTCAGCCTAGCCAGCTGTATCATAAGAGCATCGTCACCATAGAGAAGGGGTAGTAGCAAATGCTACATAATGATATAAAATATATCTAGGTCGATGCTCCACACGAGAGTCACTTGTCCAGCTTGTTTCTACCACATTGAACCGACATTGGGACTACGTCTCCAAATAAGGGTTGGGTTGCCGCTGTCAGTGACCTCATTTATGGGCTTAACCCCATCTCCCTCGATGAATCCAGAATCACACTCCTGGATAATCCCTTAGTCAAAGGGTCAGCAAGATTTTTCTCAGACTTTACAAAGTCCAAGATCACAACTTTGCCTAATAGGCGTTGTACAGACTTATATCTTATTTGAATATGTCTGTTATGTTTTTTATTTACATGTACTTGCTTTAGAAGCTCTATGGTAGATCTAGAATCAGAGTGAATGGAAATAGGAGGAGAGGGTTTAGGGACCAAAGGAAGTTCAGAGAGAAGATCTTTTAACCATTCGGCTTCTGTGCAAGTAGTATCAAGAGCAATCAGCTCAGATTCCATGGTGCTCCTGGCAATTATTGTTTGCTTACATGATTTCCAGGATACAGCAGCACCACCAAAAAGAAATACATATCCAGATGTAGACTTTACACTGTTGGAATCCGTGACCCAGTTAGCGTCACTATACCCTTCTATAGCATCAGGGTAACCAGTGTAAGTCAAGCAATAGTCAATTGTGCCTTTCAGATATTTGAATACTCTTTCTAAGGCAGTCCAATGATCTTTGCTAGGGTTGCTAGTATACCGACTCAGTCTCCCTACAGCATAAGCTATATCAGGTCTGGTTCGGTTGGATATGTAAAGAAGAGATCCAATCATCTGAGAATATTTCAGCTGGGAGACAGGTTCACCTTCATTCTTCTTCAAGGGTATAGAAGAATCATAAGGTGTGGAAACAGGTTTAGAATTATGAAAGTTGAATTTGATTAGCATTTTATCAATGCTATGGGAAAGACTTAAAGATATTCCTCTAGTGTCTCTAGAGATTTTCATTCCAAGAATCATGTCTGCAAGACCTAAGTCTTTCATATCAAAGTTTTTGGAAAGATAATCCTTAACCTTTGAAATTAATTCAAGTGTTGTTCCAAAGATAAGGATATCATCAACATAGAGACAGAGAATGACATAGTCATTGTTTATCACTTTAGAATAGACACATTTATCGTGTTCATTCACAGTGAAGCCATATTGTGCAATGACGTTGTCAAATTTCTGGTGCCATTGTTTAGGAGCTTGTTTAAGACCATACAAAGATTTAACAAGCTTACAGACTTTGTTTTCCTGACCTTTGGCAATGAGGCCTTCAGGTTGGTGCATATAGATCTCTTCATCTAAATCACCATTCAGGAAAGCAGTCTTGACATCCATCTGATGTATGATTAGCTTATGGATAGCAGCAAAGGCTAATAATACTCGGATAGTTGAGATTCGGGCTACAGGAGAATATGTATCAAAATAATCAATGCCCTTTTGTTGAGTAAAGCCTTTAGCTACTAGTCTAGCTTTAAATTTATCTATGGAACCATCAGCTCTGAGTTTCTTCTTGAATATCCACTTACAACCAATGGGTTTACAACCTGGAGGTAAGTCGGTGAGTATCCAAGTATGGTTTTCCATGATAGATTTAATTTCATTATCAATGGCTTCTTTCCAGAAAGGAGATTCAGGTGAATCCATTGCTTCTTGGAATGAGCTTGGATCACCTTCAACAAGAAAGGTAAGAAAGTCTTCTCCAAAATTCTTTTCGATTCTACCTCTTTTGCTTCTTCGAGGTTCAATATCAAGAGGTTGAGAAGAACTGGAAGATGGTAGATCAGAAGGAATGGATGATCTGGGATTTTCTGAGATTTTGGATTTAAAAGGAAAGATGTTTTCAAAGTAGACTGCATCTCTTGCTTCAATGATGTTATTGTTGGATATGTCACTAAATTCAGATTTGATGACTAGAAATCTGTTAACATTGCTATCTAGTGCATATCCAATAAAAGCAGCATCTACAGTCTTAGAACCAATTTTCCTCTTCTTAGGTTCGGGAATAGCTACTTTAGCCAAGCAACCCCAAACCCGGAAGAAATTCAGATTAGGAGATCTCCCCTTCCAAAATTCATAAGGAGTTGTATCAGAATTTTTCTGGGGAATCCTATTGAGAATGAAGCAAGCAGATAGAAGAGCTTCACCCCAGAGATTTTCAGGTGCTCCTGAACTGAGTAACATACAGTTCACCATGTCCATTAGGGTTCTATTTTTACGTTCAGCTACCCCGTTAGACTGTGGTGTATAGGGAGCAGTAACCTCATGAATAATGCCGTGTTCTTGGCAATATTCAGTCATATGATTTGAGGTATACTCCCCCCCACGATCAGATCTTAGAATCTTGATCTTCCTGTCAAGTTGGTTCTCAGATTCAGCTTTATACACCTTAAACCTATCTAAGACTTCATCTTTAGTTTTGAGAAGATAGGTGTAACAATATCTGGAGTGATCGTCTATAAAAGTCACAAAATACCTCCTACCCCCTCGGGTGAGAACTCGGTTTGAGTCACACACATCACTATGAATTAATTCGAGGGGTTCGGAGTTTCTAGTTATAGACTTGAAGGGTTTTTTAGTGTGTTTCCCTTGAACACAGATTTCACACTTAGATGATGGATCATGAGAAGATTTAGGAATGAGGTTTAATTTACTCATTCTATGCAAGGTTTGGAAATTAACATGTCCAAGTCGTCCATGCCAAACATCACAAGATTCAACAATTTGAATGACAGAAGACTTAGAAATTTCATTAGAACTGGAATTGATTACATTGAGTTTGAAAAGGCCATTACAGATAAAACCTTTCCCTATGAAAACATTACTCTTTGTAATCACAAATTTATTGGATTCTTTTACAATCCTATAACCAGCTCTAAGAAGAAGAGATTCACTAATCAGATTGCGACGGAGAGAAGGAACATGATAAACGCCTTGCAGATGAAGAGATTTCCCTGAAGTCATGGTGAGCTCTATACTTCCACTTCCTATTATTGATTTAGTGGAGTCATCTGCTAAGCTTATGCTTCCTCCACGTGATTCCTGATAATTTGAAAACCAAGAGCGGTCATTACAGACATGGATATTTGCTCCGGAATCCAAATACCAATCAGTGGAAGAAGTTAGAGAATTTACAATGTAAGATGGAGAGGCTAACCTGAAGGAGGTTGGATTCATTTCAATCATATTAACTTTGTTGGATCCATTTCCTTTAGGGGCAGGTTTGGCCGGTTCCTTCTTCCGAAAGAAACAGTTGTGAGCCATGTGGTTGGTTCTACCACAGACAAAGCAAAACTTCTCATCAGACTTATGGCTGGAAGAATTGGGATTTGATTTGAAGGAGGATTTGTTGAAAGATTTGTTGAAAGATTGTTGATTTTTCTTGAATTTCTTCCCTTTGGATTTGAAATTCTTAGATTTAGGCTTATCCTCTACCAAGTTTACTTTAGCTTTTGATTCATTCTTGGTGTTGGAATTTTGCCTGTGCTGGTCTTCAATACGAATAGCCTTGAGGGCTTCTGTTAAGGTTAGATCTCCTTGTTTGTGTCGGAGATCTCCAGCAAATCTAGACCATGAGGGAGGAAGTTTATCAATCAAACAGGAGACTTTATAGTCATCAGTAAAGTTGTTTCCTTTTGATTGGAGATGACGGAGGAAATCTAGGAATTCATGAATTTGTTCATTAATGGGCTTGTCATCAACCATCATGAACTTATTGAAAGAGGAGGAGGTGAAACGCAGAATTCCGGCATCATCATAGCCATATTCCGCTTCTAGAGCATTCCATAGTTCTTTTGCACTTTTGAACTCATAATATATGTCATAAAGGTTGTCCGCAAGTGCACTAAGAATCCTATGACAACAATGATAGTTGATTTCTTCTGGTTTCATAGAGCTAGAAAAGGAGCTAGCACCAGAACCAGAAGTGGAAGGAGCAGGTTGTGAAAGATCAGGAGTCAAGGGTTGAGAACCACTAGTAGATGACTCAGAAGTGTCAATAGCAGATAAAAGACCTAAGGTAGTAAGCCAGTATTTCATCTGATTAGCCCACCGTTTATAGTTAACACCGGTGAACTTCTCAGGTTTGACACTTTTTGAGTGATCAGGAATTGCCATAAGTCCAATTCAAGTTTACTAGTCTAGGTAGATGTAATCTGATCGAATAAAAGATTTTGTCAATACTAGCTACTAGACCAGAAACTTAATTAAACCTGCTTTAAATCAAAAAACTCTAGAAGTAAAAAGATTAAAGTTTTACTCGGGTAGTTTGGCCAGGTAAGGATAGTACTAGAGGTTGATCAAAGATCTATTAAGTACCTCGTTTCTTACAGAGCGCGTTACGCAACCCTTAAACCTTTCCTTAGACACCAACTAATCCAAGAAAACTTGAACCGGTTCACTTAAAGATTTTTTTTGTTTATGACAGATATAGTAATTGAGCACAGAAGCAGCAAAGAAATATAATTTTTTTTTATTTTATAACTAATTAAGATGCAGCAAATTAAAATAATTAACTAATGCAACAAGAAATCACAATATATTAAATTCGGGTGAACAGTAATCCCGATGAACAGTAATTTTTTTTTTTAAACTCCTTTTTTTTTTTTTTCTAATTAACTTAACAGCAAGAAATAATTAATCTTCTAGATTGCTGTCAAAACAGATATATATATATATATAAAATTATAAAACAAAATTAAAAGTTAGAAAATTCTGGCCTGATCGGGAGCAGTCGTGATAACACTGCCCTAGAAGATTAAGGACCCGCCTATCGCCCTGGCGCAGTTTGTCCTCTCTCCCCTAGCGGTAAAAACCCCCGGAATCGGCCGGCCTCTGCACTCGGGCGTGAGTCACAGAGCTTATGCTCAGACGAAAACGGTTGCCCAGTAAATAAGAAAATGTAGCCGAAATATCTTGGAGGTATAAGAGTAGAGAGAAGAACGAGAGCTTAGAAGGTTTACTCTTCGTTGATGTGTATCTGAATGGTGTCCAAGCCTCCTTTTATAGGTGATGAAGGTTGTAACCCCCGCTGAATCCAAGGGACCGTTACGCACGGTTAATGCTTCCGTTACCCGCATGCAGCCGTTACAGAACGTGTAAAACGTGCAAAAATAAAAGCTTGAGAAGCAAAAAGGGTTGTGCGGCTGCGGCGCGGGCGAGGCGTGGCGTGCGTGCGCGCGCGCGTGTGTGGTAGAAATGCAAAGCCCACAAAACCCAAAACACTATTCAAAGCCCAATAAGGAGAGAACCAATATATACCCTTCACTATTCATTTCATTTTCCTATGTGGGACTATTCTCAAAGGCAAAATTGCCTTTTCATGAACAAGTTTCCCAACAAAACCTAGAGCTAATGGGCTTTAGATAGAGTCTAGGAACCAATTTTAAGCAAAAAGCTCTCTAATCCTACTCAATATAGGATATATTCACGTATGAACAACCTTAACAATATTCGCATCCTTACATCTAGACATACAAGCTTAGCTTTCAAATATATGTTGAACACACTTGTCCGGTTCTGTCTTGGGAATTTTTCTTTTAATTAAATATCTTTTGTATCTCATAGTCTATACATCTTCAATGTTATCGGTTTCTTGTTAGGAACTTCATGTCCACATATAGTTTTGCATCTTATTTGTTATGGACTTTTCTTTTCTAACAAAGTTTAATTATGTTCATAATCAAATCTGTGATTATGAAGCGAATATAAATAGGATAAGCACAATATCTGATTTTTTTTCCCCGAGAAAATATGAAGTATCCGAAGCATATATTATTTAATTTAAATACATTCTACCTAACCAAGTGTGCATGCGTGTAAAATTTTTCTCTACAAGGTTAACCGAACCTGAGCTGTATGGAGCTCATATTGATGCATTGCGTCTATATTAATTACTTGAATCTTAAACAGTAACCTAGGGATCAAGCTCAACATTTAAAACAATATTGAATATACCAAATATATATTATACGCCTACACGGTTGATCTATCTAATGGCCCAAACATTCCAAGGAACTCATATTCAAGTCACTGAGGAATGGAGAAAGCAAAGAAACTAAGCCTCTAATTTTTATCCAGCTAGCTGGTATTATTTTGGCCCTCTTTCCTTATCTTACAAACTATTATGCTTCAACTCGTGATAATTTGTTGGTAAAGTTATTTATTTCTTCCATTAGTTTTACCAATTTTATAGGAGTCTTTTACTCTGAAACATCTGGCTATATAGTAGATGAAACATTCAACAAATTGAGCATGTATTGCAGAGATTTAAGGCTGAGAGGTTAATTAAGGAGAAAGATTAATCTAGTTAGTCCATTTAGACATCATTTACTTCACAAGGGTAGCGTGATCGAGACAAGAGGGTGATCGTCTTGTAGATTTTGCACAATTAGTCACGTTTATAAAGAAGTAAATAAAGTAGTTGATCGGCTTGCTTATTTAAAATTTCATCGTATGACTCGACAAATATATTTTCAAATAGAAGATCTTCCTGTGTAGAGAAAACAAGCTTATGTTGCAGATTTGATAGGGTTAAGTTCTTATAGAGCCTTCAAGCACAAGTCTAGCCATACTAGGGTCCTCTCTCATATTAGACCATGTAAAATTATCTACAACTAAGAGCTAGATCCATAAGGGAAAGAAAATCAACTAAAAGTTTGAAGGAGTTTATGTCTCTAATTGAACTAGATCTTTCTCTTCTTTCCTGTATACTTAGAGTCACATTAAAATCTCCAAAAAGTACCCAAGGCAATGAATAAATAGAACAAATTCTATGGAGTTCCCAACAGAAAACATCTCTTTTTTCTATCTCACAAGGACCATTTACAGAAGTAATTAGGCATTTCCCTTTGGAAATCTTATGACAAAGAGCAACTGAGGCAGAAAAGATCCCTATGTAGGAGTCTAAACGTTCATAGAACTTGTCATTGCAACCGAGTAGCACACCACCTCTAGACTCAGTTGCATCTAAAGAAATCCAAGCGTTGAATCTAAACTTAATTCAAGCACGAGTAATTGTAAATTCCAAACCAATTTTATAATTTCTATTGGCTTTTTATGTCATCTTCATTAATAAAATCTACATGTTTGTCCCGCGACCTGCAAGAAGTTCTGCGTTAAAAAAAAAATTAAAAAAAAAAAAAAGCAAATGGCTTGATTTGGATAAGATGGGATTAGGACTCTTGGTCCCATCCCATATTTACTTCACCTGTCAATAGCCAATTTCATTACCGTTGCCAAGTAAATTGCTCATTACATTACAAAGGATTAGTCTAGATTATTTGCTTAGGGGGTGTTTGGTTCGATTTCTAGAAATTATAGGAAATGTTTTTCACCTAAAATATGATTTCCTTGTATTTCTTAAAAAAATTATAGAAAAAGTTTTGAGAAATCAAAAAGTACTAATTTTCTTATTTTTTGTACTTTGCTTGTTTGGTTCAAAACAAGAAAATGGCTTATAACTTTATAGAAAATAACAAGATTTGGTAGGTTTTTAATTAAATATGGTATCTGTCAGATTTCTGGTGATTTCCTCTTATTTTGAGAGGAAATTGTTTTTTGTAAAATTTGGTAGGTTTTGATATTTTATAGAAAATATTTCTGTAAATTTTTTGTTGAACCAAACACAATTTACATAAATCTCTGGAAAACTTTTAATTACAAATTTGTCATTATCAGATGTTTTGAGAAAAGTTTTCTCAAAAAGTGTGCAACCAAACAGCCCCTTAGACTAAAAAAGGTAGCTAGTTAGGTAAGTTTATTTTCATTAAACTTGTGCATGCCCTGCTTTACCCTTTGGAATGGGGAGCATTATTATTACCTTTTTTTTAAATAAATCTCATTAATCCTGACATGTTATCAAAGAACACTTTAAGATTATTAGATATCGCCCAAAACAATGTATGAACATTATTTATTTTCAATTTTATTCGAACAATCTTAGATTATTTATTCATACTTCTCCAGCGATCCATTCGTTATATTGATGTTTATGTTGCCTAAGATTTTGCCTCCGGAAACATAAAGTCAAACTAAGAAACATTTTATAGCATATCTAGTATATAACTCATTTGGTTAATGTATGCTTAGTTATATCTAGTATTTTCTTAATTTTTTTAAATAGAAATGTGAACATAGTTATGGAGGACAAAGAAATCTCGCCGGCGCAGTTAACGTGTAATCTCAGGGAACTCGCAGGTGATCGTATGCATGTTAACTATGGTGATCATGAAATATAATTACACGGTATGTGACAAAATATTCCTTTTCTTAATTGGATTCAATCGATTCCTATAAGAATTCAGCAAATTATCCTGCAAACTTCGTAGCAGTACGTGCTTATTGAGATTTTTCATAAATGAAACAAATAGAATAGGATGATAATGGTGCTCGTGAGTTGAGCTTTTAGTATTAAAAACCAAAAGGAGCGCATTCCCAAGAGAAAAAAATATCAAGCATATTTCTATGCGGTTTGTTTTTCTTTCACCATGTTTTCTATTAACATCAGGATGGAGTACTGATGCATCAGATGAACATGTGAACGATCCTCGGTTTAAAAAAAATATTCACCTAAATTTAACAATTTATAAAAATATTCACTTGTCCTCAATATTCGAAACAGAAAATGAGCTTGCTTTCAGCATTTATCAATATGCCATATGTTGTAATCTCTCCCTGTTCTTAAGGAAGAAGTTCAGTCGAATCGTCTGCGAAAATCAAGTTATAATTGGTAATATCTTTCACGTTGCCTTTATTTCTTTTTCCCCTGAATATCAATATTAATTTATGTCCTCGTGATTTGGTTTCAGCTGAAGATGAAAAATGCGCGTGCATAGCTCACCAGTGAGTGAGAGAAGGATCAATGCTATCCATCAATAAGAACGTTCCTGAGATATTTGCAACTCCAATTAATATTCGGTCGAAACTGCTTTTCCTCCTGGTATGCTTGCATGACTGAACTGTCTTCTTTGCGACCGAAAGCCGCCGGGGCCGAAGCCATTCCCGGGGTTCATTTGCTGTAAGAGTATGTTGTCTTATGTATGGTCTTAGATTGAGCATAACCTCCTTTCTTGAAAAATAACCCCACCTTGTGTTGAAGGCGCTCGTCTGACATATCTTTGAATAAGCAGTAAGAATCGTATAAATCTCACCTACGCAGGATTGGTGTGGTTCACATGAAAGAATAGTCGCGATTCCCAAGCTAACCCTCTAATCATCCATGAATGGTATATATTGGCCAATACCATAGAATGGTCTGATAGAATCTTTACGCCCGGATAATGGTCTAATGATGATAGAATTCAACTCCGCATACAAAAAGAAAAGCAAAAGGAATCCACAGATGACCAACAAAAATAAGGCATGGAAAGATAATTGTAGAACTGCCTTAAAGAGCATACTGGTAGACAAAGGTTGGTATCCACCTACAAGGTAGCCTCCATTGCCTCGATGGACATACAACATTCTGACTTGGCAATCTGACACGTAGAATACACAACGAAGGAACAAAGATAGAAATAGGGGTGTCCATCCGGGCCGGCCCGACCCGGCCCGGGAAACCGGGCCCGGGCTAGGCAAAACCGGGCCCGGGCTTTTTTTTCATTTTTTCATTTTTTAAAAATTTTAAAAAAACAATAAATCATAAAATATACATAAAAATTACAGGAAATGACATAATTTTTTTAATTAATTAAAATGACATAAATTACAAGTACAAAAAATTATAAAAATAAAAGATGATAAAAATATTTTCTTTATTAATAATCAGTAAATCCTTTACAAGTATAAATTTATTTCGAAATTCGTCGCATCACAATAGATGAGTAAATCCCAACTAGGTTAGCACCTACTCACCTATATCACTATCATTTGTAACTTTTTTCGAAATAATTCATTACAAATTTAAATCTAAAAAATAAAAATTACAATTTGATGAATATTATCTAATCTTTATATATCTGTTAGTCCCAACTCTTCAAATTTATCTTTAATTATAGCAATCCGATCGATGTCTTGTGTTCGCTTCTCGTACCTCCACCAATCTTATAAGCACATCACCGCTTGTACAGTATACGGATCTAAGCATGTCCTGTGGTCATCGATCAAATGTCTTGCTGTTCTGAAGGCGGATTCTGAAGCTACCGTCGAAACCTACACTGATAGTAAGTCACGAACCATGGTGGAAAGTATAGAATATGAAACTGATCCATATACTCTCCACCATTACAAAATATCTAAAGCATTTCCTTGACATTTAACTAAGAAAGTAGAAAAATATTCATCTAATTCAGAAACCTCTAATCCTGAACCAATTCCAGATCCACCAGTTAGTTCAGCTATCATTGCATACCTATCAAAACTTACACTTTTACCTCGACCTGTGCTCGAAGCCGAAGACGCTGAAGCTGTAGACTGTTGTGCAGCTACACCATGTCTAGCTGCATACTCATCATATAATGTTTGAAAATAATTTCTATTAGATAAATAATGAAAAGCAACAGTAAGGATGGAACCATCATCTAAGTTTATAATCTGTCCACCATACAATGACTGTAACAAACTTCGAAGACCAATATCCTTCAAGCATGGATTAATAAGAACCCTCAAACAAAAAAATATGAGGAATAGGCCTAAAATACTTATTAAATTTGCTCTCTATTTAAAAAATTATATTTCCAAAAATATCATCCATACGATATTTGGCAAAAAAAAAATTTGAATATTTAAAATTTGTAAAACAGCTAAAGTAATAGTTGGATAACAACAACCATATAATAACATAGTAGCATCATAAAAAACTTGTAACATCTTATTTAATTTATATATAATTGTTCATTCATCTTCACTTATTCCATAAGTGCTATCAGAGCTAGAACTAGAAGCATAAAAATTTATAAAATCATTTATAGTTTCTTTATATTCTATTGCTACACTTAACATTGCATATATGGAATTTCACTTATGGTCAACATCTTTTGAAATTAGTCTAGGCTTATAATTTTTTCTTTTACAACATTGTTTCCATCTTTTAATTCTCATTTCAGAAGCATTATGCATATTAGCAACTATTCTAACATTTTCTATCATGGGTTTAATTTCAGAAAATACACTTTAAATAATTAAATTTAAAATATGACAGATACATCTAACATGAAAAAGGTCACCATGACATAGCAATGACAGAGTTGTTTTAATAAAATCAACATCTACATTGTTATTACTTGCATTATCTAGTGAAAGAAAAAATATTCTTTGATCAATTTCTAGTTTCCTAAGTTCTTCAATTATTAAATTTGTAATATTAATACCAGTGCGTGACTCTTTAATTGTAATAAAAGAAACAACTCTTTTAAACATTTACCAATTTTCATCAATCTAGTGTGTTGTGATACATAAATAACCAGTTTGCACTCTAGATGTCCAAATATCAGAAGTTAAAAAATTACAATTTAAATTTTTAAAATAAGAAATTATTTTTCTTTGTTCCTCGTAATAATATTTTAAAATATCACGTTGACAAGTTTGACGAGAAAATTTTGTAAATGCGGGATAAAAACCATCTCTAAACAAATCTTTAAATTCATCGTCTTCTACTAATTTAAAAGGCAGGTTTTAAAAAACAATAAACCTGATTACGCATTTTCTAGCTCGGACAGCGTCATAATTCCAACTACCGAGGGTACCAGAAGAGGAGGATTGGGAAATCATAAACTATCGGATATCACCTTGAAAATTCTAGCATTTGTTGTGTTTTTCTATATGGCGTTTGAGATGGTTGGTGCTGCTCTTATGATGAGCTTGGAAAACCTGGCCGCACAACGCATATTTTGCCTTCTGGGAGATGATCATACCGTGTTCATCCTTGGTGACGTCTATCTTCTCAAAAAAATTCCACACATCGGATCTCGGTCGTTTAGGAGCTCTTGTTGCAATAGATTCGTCGCCACCAGATTCAGGATTAACACTGGTATAGGAGGAGGAGTTGTTGTAGGAGGACTCATCTTTGGATCGGTAGGAGATAGGTTTTACTCTTTATAATCAGAGCCAGAAGCCATTTGATGGAAATATTAGAAAATATAAGAGATTATAAGATAGTATAAGATTGTATAAGAGAGTATTAGAGAGAAGTAGATGAGTTTTGTTGTGAGGAAATGAAGTGACCCCCCCCCCCTCCATCCCTTTATTTATAAAGGTAGCCCCTAGGCAAATGACCAAAATAACCTCATATTCTAGCCGTTTTTGACCGTTTTAAGGGGCACATCGGTCAAATGGTCACATATGACCGTTTGGCCGGGCCGGGCAAACCGGTCCGGCCAAATTCCGCCAACGGTCACTATTTGTGACCGTTGGCGTCGGGTCGGGCCGGGCCAGCCCGGCGCGGTCCGGTTTTTTTCGACAATAGTCACCCCAAGGTGACCGTTGTTGCCCGGGCCCGGATCCGGACCAGGCGAGTTTGCGCCACGCCGGGCCCGGGCCCGGACCCGGTTTTGGCTCGGGTTTCCGGGCCAACCCCAGGCCCGAGCCGGGCTCCGGGTTCCGGCCCGACCGGGCCCGAGCCGGGCTCCGGGTTCCGGCCCGACTGGGCCCGGGCCGCGGGCTTTTTGGACACCCCTAGATAGAAATGACATATTTACATACTACGGAATTGTAGCAATCCTGCAACTTTCACAGATATAAAGGATTATAATACCAAACAATTGATGTTGATTGTTACAATGCAATGTAGCGTACGACCAGGATTTTCTACCTTCTATTCAATTATGACGACATTTCAGCACACGGTCAAAACAAGCATCTCACAAAGGTATTACAACAAAACTTTCTTCTCAGGGAGAGGAAGATGCACACAGACGAAATCTCAAAACTCTTTTACGCTCGCTTTCTCAAATTCTATAGACAAACTTAAGTGTCGAAGGAACAATGTCAGGCAAATAACCCCCAATGATCTCTCAAACAATTGCAAGTAATTTAACATGTACAGGGCATCTTGATCATGAACTATAACCTTACTACACAACTCTTCCACCACATTTGGAAGTAGCATCCGTCCTCCCTATCTTATTCTGTCTACCGTCAGGCTAAACTTACGCATTTAACTACACACAGCATGTCGATCATCGAAAAGTAGACGCTCAGAAGACGCGCAACGCACTCAAGAGTAACTTTGCTAAACTATTAGGGGAAGCTATGGAAAGGGTTAGAGCATCTCCAACAGCTTCCCCATTTCTCACTTTTGGAGAATATAGTTAGGTTTTTGGTCCAACAGATTCCCCATCTCATTCCCCAAAATAGAGATGGAGGAGAAAAAATGGGGAAGCTTCCCCAAATCTGCAGCATTCTCCAAATTTTTGGAGGAAAAAATGGATTCTTCAAAATGGGGAAGCTGTTGGAGTTTGTGTAAAAATTAGTTGGAGAATATAACTTTTGCTTCCCCATTTTGGAGAAATTTTTGAAGAAGCTGTTGGAGATGCTCTTAGAAGCTGAATTTGATCTGCCGTGACGTTAGGGAGACTTGCACAAGACGAGCTAGGTTGGTATTTCTGCGGTGGTCGATAAGGCCATGCACGAGATTAGCACACAAGTTCTCTGCAAAACTCAACCTCGAGTTCTACACCTTCGAATCTCTCTTCTGATCAGACTGCAAAGAACCTAAATCCAAGCCATGTTTAGATGACCTTTGGGAATTGTGGGTTATAACCTACTTGGGTTATCCTTCATAATAGTGCAATTGAAATGAACCAACCAAGCGAATCTAGCTTCAAGCGAACCATAACCTTGACAATAAGCACGGATCAAATATATTGCTCCGATAACAATTGATACAAACAATTTGAAGGCTAAAGAAATTTTGTAAAAAAAAAAAAGGTAGAAAAATAAGGAATTACACGCTCACAGAGAGATAAAATGAGGGAATCATACACAGAGACAAAACAGAGAAACGCCAAAAACAGAAGGAACAAAAGAGAATCACACCCTCCACCTCGAGAAGAAACATGAAATAATCACCCCTTAATATTTCACAACGTGCAAGTTGAAAATATCATACTCCCTTTAGAATGAGTTCATGAAAATCTTTTAGTAGACAAAAATACTCTTAAAACTCAAATATTAAGAACTAAATTATCTAATACCGCTTCCTTTTAACTAACCTTCAATCAATATTTACGTTTAACTGACTGACTTTTTATATCTAATATGCATGTATATTATTCAATTATCTCATACTTTGGCGAGATTTTTTTTTGAACTGTTGTAGCCACTTTTGCATGTAAGCCCTACATATCTAGCTATTTTCATGTTTACTTAATCCTAATGCTAGGAGAATTTTAGATCAATTCAATTTAATAGTCTTTATGAATTTGTTTTATCTTTTAAGTAGGAGTTGGATTTGTTCGTTATGTATATTATTCAATTATCTCATACTTTGACGAAATTTTTTTATTTTTGAATTGTTATAGCCACTTTTGATTTGTTTGTTATATCATTGTAGAGTTACTATTAACATAGAATTCTTTAATAGACCACGCACTTTATATATATTGCTCATCTTGCACCCGTGAACATAAATGTAAACAAATTAATTAAGTCCTAATTAAGCTTGTTGAATATTACTATTTAAATAGAACTCTCTTTATAATTATTATCCTCTCACAAGCAACATAACGTACCAATATATAAAAACCAAGAAATTACAATTATTTTCTTAGCACATTCGTCTCTTTCAACAAGTATGTGTTTTTGTTATTTTCTTCTTATCAGGTTAGATTAGATTATTTAAAGCAATTAGTTATATTGTATGTTTGTATATTTCATCTTTTTTAAGATCAAGAAATTGTAACAATTTTCACAGCACTTTTATCTTCTTCAATATGTACACGTCTTTATTATTTTCTTCTTATTAGATTAAATTAGATTGTTTAATCAATACGCATATATATTATTCAATTATCATATGCATGTAACCAATATATGCGTTTAAAAAAAATTTATAGAATATTTTTTAATCCTATATCTTGATTGAGGACAGTGTTATATGTATAAGCACAAGTTCATGAAAATATTTTGGTAGATAAAAATACCATTGGAATTCAAATACTAATCCATAGACCTCAATTATCTAATCTCACTTCCATTTAACTAACCTCTAATAAAAAATTCCCCTTATATATATTGTTCATATTGCACCCGTGAACATATATGCAAACAAATTAATTAAGCCCTCGTTAAGCTTGTTGAATATTATTATCTAAATAGAACTCTATTTATAATTGTTATTCTTTCACATGCAATATAACGTACCAATATATATAAGCCAAGAAATTATAATTATTTCCATAGCACTTTCGTCTCCCTCAATAGGTGTGTACCTTTGTTATTTTCTTCTTATTAGATTAAATTAGACTATTTTAAGGTAATTAATTATATTGTATGTTTGTAGGTTTTATCTTTTTTTAGATCAAGAAATTATAATAATTTTCACGGCACTTTCATCTCCTTCAACAGGTATGTGCATTTGTTATTTTATTCTTATTAGATTAGATTAGATTGTTTAATCGATATGCATGTATATTATTCAATTATCTTATGCATCTAGAACCAATATATGCGTTTAAAAAAATTTTAAAAAGAATATTTTGAATCCTATATCTTGATTCTGGATGGTGTTATATGTATGCCACAAGCCAAGTAAAGAGATTTCCCTCTCAGTTTCAAAGAGTAAATTGCATAGAACATTCTAAAACTTAAAGGTATTTTCCATGAAAGCCCCTAAACTTTCCAAAACTTTTCTAGAAACCCCCCAACTTAACATCATCTATACAAGACTATAAATGAACAAGAAACCTCTCTACGATAAATAAAAAAATCATTATTTACATATTTGGTTGCTTGTTATATTTCTTTTTTTTTATGTTAAATGATTATGCAACTAGCAGGGTATTGGGCAGTACTTAAAAGTGTCGGGTGACATATAATTATCCTTATTAAAAGTCAAATAATAATATTCTTGATTCTATTTTCACTTTTCTATGAAAAACAAATTGGACACTATCCCTTGAAAAATGTGAAAAATTACAAATACCTAAAAAAGCAGAACTCACAAACACCCCTTTGAAAAATATGAAATTATAAATGAATCCTTTAAAATCTTAAACTTACTAACAACTCCTTTAAATTTTCAAAAATTACACGCTACCTCCATAAAAATTTCAAAAACTACAAATAGGTTCCTAAAAAATACAAAAAGTATAAATAATTTCTTTAAACACTTAAAAATTTCCCACAGTTTCATATTGGTTCAATGTTGTAGTAATGTAATATAATAGGAGCATAGTAATATTGCAGCATGGAATATGTTATGGTGTTCACTCACCCAAGATACAGTATTCACAAAATGATACGATAAGAGTCCTAGTCAACTCTCAAGAGTTGTAGGCATTTCGACTCCTAAGTCGAATATCAAGATCATGCTCTTTATCAAGATAAGCCCAAGGCACAGCGACTCCCTAGTCAAGTATCAAGCCTTTAGCTCTTTATCAAGATAAGCCCAATGCACCACATATGATCGAATCCTCCAGTACAACTCGACCATCATTTATCAAGATAAGCCCAATGCACCACATATGGTCGAATCCTCCAGTACAACTCGACCATCATAGCTAGATTAAAGACCTTTGTACCTTACCAAAGTATAAACCCAATGCACAAATACAAATGTCTCGGCCCCACCGACTCATCAAGCCGGCATCCTGGTGTCGACACAAGAGGTGATATTAGCCGATACGAGAGATCTTGACATGCCAGACGAGTCGACATCTTTATATCGACCCGAAAGACGGTTATTAAGCTAAGATAAGACGATGTTTCACTTAGTCGGACAAGCCGACACTCCTAAGTCGATACGAAAGGCGATGTCAGTCAACCCTTTTATCCAGAACGACCCTATTTAAGGCACTCGATCACTCACTGGGCATTTCTCAAAAACGACTTAAGGGACGTTCCCTGCTGTCGACTAAGTTGAGGACTCGACCATGTTCTCAAGCCTCTCCCCCCGAGCAAATGTTGACATCTCAGTCCACCTCGAACAAGTCTTATCTAGATATTGGTCTGACAAAGTCTCCATGACTCGTCAGCTCAATCACTTTCCGAAAAATACGGAGATACACTCCCATAATGAAGTGACTTCCCCTCCAGTCACCATTCGACACCTATAAAGTAAGGGACGACTCAGCATGCCCGCATGCCTTCTGTCACGCTCACAAGTCACTTCACGGATATCACGGAGATGCCATCTCCCATGCTGAAATGACTTCCCTTCTAGTCGTCAACCGACACTTGTAAAGAGAGGAATGACTATTCTTCCAACTCACGCATTGTCACCGCCATTCTGCATGGCCGAAATGACCAATCTACCACGCCCACGTTATATATGAATGTTATTCACCTTCAGAGAAAAAGAGGACCCATGAAAGCAAAGTAAGTAAAAAAGAAGTCAAAAAGGCAAGAAACAGATAACAATCTAACTCATCTAGTCCATCCAATCTGAGAGATGATAATCTCTAATGCACATAGCATAAGAACACATAGTTCTAAACTCCACTTAAGCTCATGTTTATCAACTGACTTGATCGTCGGAGGAACCACAGGGGAACCGGTCCCCGCCCTCTCACAAGTTATTTATGTTTGTGCAGCGCGGACATCAGACCCCCATTTAAGAACTAGGCGTAAAGCTAGAGATGAGAACGAACCCTCTATCATCCTTCACCACCCTGCAACAATCCTCTTTTGGATTAATTGACTGTTTGATATCGAGCATCAACAGGATACTATAGCTGTGATTTAAATCTGGCAAGACTCTAGATTTTTTAGGTTAGTTGGACGTAAGTGTACAATATCTTTTTTATTTTAGAATATTTTTGTTATCCTAAGAATAAAATGCATATTTTTAGTTCATGTAGGCTTTAGATATTTTAGGCATCAAATTGTTTAGCTGATCATAGTATAAATTCATTGGTTTTAAGCAAAAAAATTACTATGAAGAAAGGCTTAGCATTCTTAAAATGGTCAATTGACTGCTTATGAATTATTATATGAAATCTAACTTTATCTCTTGCGACGTTCTGAATGCTATCCCTCATGTTTGAAATGTTGAATGTGGCAACAAATAGGCCAATATTGCAAATAGTAAAAAATATCCTACATTACTTGAAATCGAAGCATTGTTCAGTCCTGCGTTTTTTGTCCTTGTAACCTTAAAACTGAAAATAGTATATGTCAAATCCCTTTCATTTAAATAAAGCTCACACATTTTACATATATAATTAAGTTTTCAATCGTATACAATACTCTCTATCACTCAAAGAACCTACCCATACTTCTACTTCACTCAGGCCAAACTTACAAATGCAGTTTTGCATTTAAACCCCTCATACTTCCAGTTTTGCATGACACCTCCTATGACTTCCTAAATGGACCTAAGGCCCATATTATCCATTTATCACCTTAAAAAAATCTAATTGTAATCAAATATTTGATCATCCTAAGATGGAGCATTATAATTCCCTCCATTTATTCAGACAAAAGATATATAAGATTATTCTTAGACAATTAACTTCTCAAACATGGCAAGCAACTGATCTTGTTAAACAAAAAATCTAGAAAAAAAAATTTCTAGAAAAAATTATATCAATTCACATTAATTTGGATTCTTTTCATTTGGTCAAGCAGAAGATATACACACCATTCTTGAGCAATTAGTTTCTAAAACACACATGAACTAACAACGTTAATTTGATAAATTTCTACAAAGTATTTTTGGGGTTTAGAGAGAGTTTAAAAAGTAATAGGGTTTAGTGTTAGATACTCAACTTGTTTGGGGTTAATTACCCATATTTTATTTTATAAAGATACTAGATTAGTTGCTACATCTGAAAACCTTATATCTATTGAAGAATAAATTAATTGTTCAAATGGGTTTTTGATATCATAGTCCTTTAAATGTAAAGTTTGGATTTCTATTTAGTGTCTCAAATTATTTAATATAATATTAAATATATAGGACAAAATCTCTTAACGAAAAGAGTATCATATTTAGTATCATATTTTCTCTTCGGCATACCAAAATGAGGTAGAGAAACATACTTAAGTATGAAAAAAGCAATAAAAAGATCATTTACATGATACTCAAAAAAATATACTACAGTTGAGTCAATAGTTTTTGATGATTGAGTAGATATAATAGGGCTTTTTCAATATTAGTCCATAAATCTTTTGACATTTAACCACATGCATTACACGTGCATAAAAATTACACATACCTAAAAACTAGTAGCTAAAAAAGATTACCTACCATACAAGCAAGTCAAAAGTAAAAAAAATGTTCTTCAAATAAAAATAATTCTACATAGCATACCCAAACACGTCAATAGGAGTTCTTCTAGAAGTCTTTGCCCTTCTACAACCTAAAAACACAGGCCAAAGGTCATTATGTAGAAGCCTAAACTTCATATCCCATCATCCCCCTGCACATGCTTCAAGTCCTGGACCTTCGAACAGGTGATCGGCTGCCAAAAAAAGGGTAGCAAAAATCAATAAAATGTCAGTAACTAACCTCATCGCTGGTACATGAAATGAATGTTCCAGTCAAAAAAGTATATACTCCCCAAAACAAAGAAACAAAACTGATCAGTATTCGTTGAACACTCCAGTAAATATCATCTCATTACCTCTAGTCCTCATTTCACCAAGGTTGATAATAATCTTACACTGCTTCCTGGGCCGTATTGTATAGGGGTTATTTGCATATAGACACACAGCTTCCTAGGCCATATCATATAGGGTTGATTGCATATAAACCCCTGTACAATCGCCCAACCGTGGATAGATCGCAAGGCAGCTTTTCGACTCTTTTAACCTTTGGAGATCTTTGTTAAATAAAGAATTGTCAAAGAATAAAAAAAAACTCACTCAGTGGTCTATGTGCAACAGTATAACTAGAGGGGGTCTATCTGCAATTGGGCAATAGTACAGACTAATCTTACATTGCTTCCTAGGTCATATTGTATAAGGTTATTTGCATATAGAAACATAGCTTCCTAGACCATATCATATAGGGTTAATTGAATATAGAACCCTGTATGATGGCCCAACTGTGGATAGATCGCATGGCAGTTTTTGAACTCTTGACTCATTTAACCTTTGAAATTCTTGTTAAATAAAAAAATTTCAAATAATAAAAAAACTCGCTCAGTGCTCTATCTGCAACAATAGAACTACATGAGTCTATCAGCAATTGGGCAATTAACCATATCATATAGGGTTAATTGCATATAGAACCCTGTATGATGGCCCAACTGTGGATAGATCGCATGGCGGTTTTTGGACTCTTGACTCATTTTAACCTTTGAAATTCTTGTTAAATAAAAAAAATTCAAAGAAAAAAAAAACTCACTCAGTGCTCTATCTACAACAATAGAACTACACGAGTCTATCAGCAATTGGGCAATAGTACAGGCGGTCTATCCGCAACTAAGCCTACCACATATTGTTCTTTGGAATGCCCAGAGTGGGGAGCAAAAAGAAAAAAAGCATTCAACAATGCAGAAACCTACTTGGTTTCTTGGGTTTACATTTTTGCTTACCTTCGGTAGCGACCATAACCAGGACTCGGCTCCCTCTCATATGAGGCAGGTCCATTGTAACGATCATAGACTGGGCTGCGAGCTCGGCCATAGTCGGGGCTAGGGCGGGACCTGCGACGGACTGGACTCACAGAACGGCCATAAGGACTATCACCACGCCTCCCATAGCCTCCTCCCCTTCTAGGGCTGTCACCTCGCTCTCCATCGTCTCTAAGAGCGTATTCAACAGAAACCACTCGATCCAATATCTTGCTGCAATAAAGAGGGATCATCGGTAATTGCTAGTGCAACATCCTCAACAATAAGAGGAAAAAAACAGATAAAAAAAGTTAGGATATATTGTATCTGGTATTTTTTTTCATCAGTAAACCACTGGCTAAATAAGCTAATCCTACCAAACATACTCGTCAGCACTTTTGCAATAAAGTTTTACTCTCACAGTTTGCATATGTATGAACATATTACTTCTGTCAAAGGATAATTCAAAACACCAGATTGCTTCTACCAGGATAATTTGGTTAAAGACTGAAAGGGTACAATAGAAAGATTATACACTTGCACACTATCATGTAATACTCATAATACCTGGATAGACATCATTAAGGCACATATGAAATAACAAAAAACCTGATTTAATATAGAACTCCTTTGGACTGGCAGAAGTTACATGTCTAAATAATAGGTAGAGATCAGATTCTGAAACCAGAATACCCTCAAAGAACAAAAAAGATAATGAGATCGATCAAGTCCAACATATCAGACAACCTTTTTTAATATTCAAATTTGAAAGTTAAAATATGAAAAGTCACTTATATAGCATTACTGATTCATTAATCAATTAAGGAGTACTATGAAACATGGTTTACAAATGAATTTAAGATCAACTGACTTCAAGGAAACTGCCAACAAAAATGACTGGGTAATCATGATGCATCTAGTCACAGGTCAATATAACAACTTAAAAGGAACATGAAGTAGGATTTGCTAGCAAGATCTATGATATTAACCAAAGCTTAAAATGACATTCTGTATAGTTTAGAAAGATAACAAGATATTATGAGCGAAAATGCTCACTTTGTTAACTGATGAAGACTAAAAACTTGTCAATAATGTAAAAAATATTTCATGAAAAAAATAAACCAAGGAAAGAAAGTAGATGCATCACTAACCTCATGTTGGTGCATTCCAGAGCCTTTGTAGCCTCCTCCTGTGTTTCAAATTGCACAAATGCAAAATTCCTCCTGATACGAACATTTAACACCTTACCATAGGGCTCAAAATGCCTTTCAATATCACGAGTCCTTGTGGTGATTGGATCAAAATTAATGACAAAAAGTGTTTTGGTAGGTCTCGCGTTTGCCATTGACCGAGAACCATCACGATGTCGAGGTCCACCACGCTCCCCTTGCTAAACAAGAAGACATGTAAAATAATTATTCAAAAAATTAGAAGAAAAAGAATGGGCAGATACAAAAATTATTTTACTTACTAAAAGAACAGAACAGAGAAAACAAGTGAAGCCTAGAATTGTATGAAACAAGGCCTATTATAAGCCTAAAAAGGAAACTTACCCTTGACCACTCCACCGAAAGCCTGCGTCTACTATAGCCAAAAGGCCTATCATGGAGGTCACGAATAGCATCTTCAGCATCACGCTCATCCTCGAAGTAAACAAAAGCAAACCCTACAACATGATAATAGATAAGACAAAGAAAATAGCAATTACATGTATGGATACTGGTACACTTCCTTATATGGCACCATAACATACAAAGAGCAGATAAGTAATTCCTGTTAAAACAGAAATATACTACACCTGTAGTTATTTGAGGCCAGATGGACATTAGAATTTGAACATCGAAGCCTTGTGTCAGGAGAATTAAAAGCATGATGAAAGTTAAATCCAATGTAAGAAGTCATTGCTGAGCATACTACGCCGTTTTTGAAACCAACAATCAGTTGGCATGTCAATGTTACATAGAGCAATCAGTAAGCATGGCATCGTGACAAACGACCAGGAGTCCATGCATGTGACATGGGACGACTGGTAGGCATGTCATTATGATGGCAAGGCATGGAGTTATAGAGCTACCAGGAAGCATAGCATAGAGATGAAGTGACGAGGAGGCATGGCATGGCATGGCATGATGATATGTGACGAGCAGTAGGCATGGCATGGCATGGTGATATATCTCCTTCAATAATCATGCTTGGGCAGGGCAAGGCAAGAATGATAAACAGGTGAGCATGTAATGGGAATGAAGGATGCCAGTAATGAATGGTAGAAGCTGATATGCTGGTTATTCTGGCAGACAGGTTGCCTTGGGCATGTAGAAGGAATTTGCATGAGGATGGAGCCTAGAAAGAGCTTGATTTGTCTTTCTGGTTCCTGCGTCAAAACAAACATTTAAATATGGGTGTTCTTCCACACAAAAGCTGGCCTACAGCCATATCAGAGCAGCCAATAGGCATATACTATGTTATGCAACCCATGAACCTGTTGCTTATTTGCTTGATCTCTGTTGATGTAAATGAGCAATAAGACAACACAAGTCATCCACAACCTTCTTAAAATACATAGAAAAAACTGAGCAGGAAAAAGGACTACAATGTAGAAGGCGCGACACTTGCAAGTAAACTATTAATAGATATCTCAAAACTTGAAACCAAAAAAAGGACATACTAAATAAGAAACAAAAGTTAATAGAAGAAACATACTTCTTTTCATCATAACGAAGGAAACAAAAAACATGACTTCAAAATCTAGGAAAGAAAAAAGCTTCAACAAGATACTAATTCCTAATAGAAGGCAAGGACATAATCTCAACGAACCACTTCAACCAACCACTTCATGAACATGGACCGGCCTTCAGGAAGCTACAATAAACATCAATCAATCATAAAAAAAGCAAGAAGAAATCACAGCAATGACAACATGAAACCATAAATGTTTCACCAATCACTCGGTACCACAAATACATGGCATTTTAAAGAAATAAACAATTTTAAAAGAGAAGTCATTACAAAGCTTCCATGATGTTTAATGTAGCAAATTGAATGCAGGCCAAAAGATTCATATGCTATATGTTTAGAATAATTTCGTATAAACTTGATCTTATTCACATGATCCTTTACCATAAGTTGTTTACATTAGTCAAGGAAATTTATATTAAATCATTTTTCCCTTTGTCCATACTCCCCAGATCCTATGTACATTGTTGATCAGAAAAACATGAGAAGCAACAGAGAGATACCAAACCCTAAGCATAAACTGAGTGAAACTCATAATACAATTCCTCAAAAGGCACACAATAGGCATGAACAAACAAAGAAATAGATATAGATAAAGAGTAATAGGTACAATAATTTCACCTATGATTAGCTCTTTCCTAAAACAAGTTCCTAGCTCTGATGTCTCATTTATCAAAGAAATAAATAAGATGCCACCATATTAGTAAACACAGCTGGATGAAAACCCCCAAACACAAACCCACAAAACCAGTTTAAGTAATATGAAAAAAAAAAGTTTAACTGAATATGGCTTATCAAAATTATTGTAGATCCACAATATGTAAACAAGAATACATCCAACATGTGCAAGAAAGTTTCGAACTTGATATCTATTGAAACATATATTCACTGCTGCTCAAAATATCTGTTTCCTAGGCTTTGCAACAACCTTATTCACTTACAAATATAGCTTGCAAAAGTTTTTAAATGCATAAAATTACCCTTTTACTGCTTTATATGCTTTGCTAGATTTTACAAAGAAAATTTATAAGCAGCTGATATTCAACTCTTACAGAGAAGCAACGAAAAGAAAAATATATATATATACAATAGCAGTGACAAGACTGAACTGGTATTGACAATGCAAAAAAAGAAATTTAGTTTATAATGTCTCATATGAAATATTAATCTCAAATTTGTAAGGAGAATTTGAAGCAACATCACTCGAAAAGCAAGCCATAATACCCAACAGAAGGGAAAATGAAATGGCAGGATTATAATGCACACAGGGAAGCTGTTACTACAAATGGGTGATAGGGACTTGTCATATTTTGAATGCTTTTAATAAACATGAAATGCAGTGCAATATATAGTGCACAACTCAGCAGTCAAGGACTACAAAATTCTCTATTGTGGATGAGAGCAGAAAGGAAAGTAGAGTTACAAGAAAAATACTGATGACAATCAATGAACTGAACAAAATTCATTGCGAACAAATTTCCGAACTTGGCTGAGAGTCCCAGGCTCAAAGGGTCAGGTACAAATATGAATAAACTTCGCATGATCACAAGGGTCAAGTCTGTGCACATAAGTTTTAAGGAGGCCAGTAAAAAAATGTGAAACTGAATGCAAGTAAGCCAATATCACTTCAATACGGCTGCTAAGCAAAGATAAAATTGGGCATACTTCAGCAACCCACTCATCTATGCAAGGAAAAGAATATAAATAAGTTCTTAGGAATTAAAGATTACAATGTTTACTATTAGACTAGATGTATTCCCAGGAATTAAAGATTACCATGTTGATTTTGAGACCAGGCATTAGAATAAGAGAGATCTAAACAGCACTTAACCATTAAGTAAGATCAATTCTTAGGTAATTAAAAGATATTTCATATACAATTATCTTTCATTTAACTTAACGGAACGACAAAATCGATATATGAATGTGATTCAAATTAGAAAGAACTAGCAGAAAGTTTCCCATTCTTGCCAATGAATCGGGCAATCAGCCAATAATTAGGAACAAGACCACAAATAGTAGGTAGACACTAAATCCATATGAAGGCTAAACATCAAATTTATAAATTAAAAAACAAAAGATCGAAATTTATAATACTCCCTGTCATTAAATAGAATACATCACACAAGTTCCAAACAATTTCAAACGAGAAACCATTCTATAAACATCTTATTATACGAGAAAATATATAATATGAGGGGAAAATTAGGGATTATACCAGATTTCATGTCGATGCGATCAACCCTCCCATATCTCGAGAACAGCCGTTCAAGATCCGAGTGCCTCGTCTCGTAATCGAAGTTGCCGCAGAAAACAGGCCTCATCTTTCCCAAATCGAACGGAAAACCCTACAGAAACCCTAGAACTTCAGAAATATGAGAAAACCCTAACTGAACAACGAAATCGCAAACCCCACGCGAAATAGAGCCAGAAAGAGAGAGAAAAGGAAACGCTAATCGCTTAAAAATCGTACCTTTGACGATGAGAAGAGAAACCCTAGAGTGAGAAACAAAGGAGGCTGGAATTGAGACTTCGGGGAAGGAAACCGGCCGAACGCGTTTAAATAGGAGCATGTCCATCGTGGGCTCGCTTTACTTGGGCCTTGCAACGGGCTCATTGGGCTTCTTTTGAAAGGCTATTGATGCTACGTTAGGCCTTAGTTAGCTTTAGTTATTATTGGGTGAAATTCTGAGACAAGTCCATCGAATTTTAATTTCCGTGAATTTTGTGACAAAACTATAGTCATGGGATTATGATGAATATCTATGCTCGCATGTGAACAAATATATTAAATTACATATAATTACAATGAAAAGTTAACATTAAAAAGAAAAGAATAAAACTCTACTTTTTCTATCAAATAATAATAATAATACACGAATTTTAAATTTTAAGTTCTAAGAAGAATTAAGTGGAACGCGTCATCTTGTCTCATATCCGGTGTCCTAAATTCTGAGTTCGAAATGAAGTGCTCCTCAAATATTCAATAATTCTACATGGGTCCCTCAAATCTTTAGTATTGTTCATGAGTCCCTCAGATCCTGAGCAGACTTGCATATTAGTCCCTCAATGACAAAAATGCTCCCCCATTTCTACGTTTGTGAACACCGAAGTTCTTGAGGGACCAATTTGTGCTATATCCTAGGACCGAGTGGCTTGTTGTGATCGATTTCAAGGATTAATACGAGGGTCTAATATAGAAGAATATTGAAAGATCAGAGGGGCTAATGTCTAAACAAACTCATAACTAAATTGTTAGCAAGAAACGTAGGCGTAAGAGCATCTCCAACCGATCAGGAAAAACCCAAATTGACGCAAACTAACGCCAATTCCTTCCTCTAACCGATCGGCAAACCTCGCGCTATTTTAAAGGGCTGCTATAGTGTTGCACCAGCAATGACTCAACACTATAGCTTTGAAGTCCACCCCCCAATTTTACCCCTTAAATTAGTTATAACAAATGAAAAATTCCAAATGTATCCAATGAAAATAGTAAATTATAAATTGATATAAAATTTAATGTAATGGGTTAAAGATGAAATAGTAAATTAGTGTAAAAGTTGGAGAAGCTATAACGAAAAATGGAATTTATTGGACTACCACGAAAAAAGATTTTTGCACCCCAGAAAAGGAATTTTTTGGGTTCAGGTCGCTCATTTCCATGGCCGGAAGCATCGCAAGATTAATGACACATCCACCGCTTAATCCAGTTATCGGGCGTCGGATTCTGGTATTCCTCCCCCGCTCCGTTTGGACCCGACCCGATTCTGGCCCGGCCTCCTCCTCCTCCTCCTCCTCCTCCTCCTCCTCCAAGGAGAAGAAGCAGCAGCGGCAGCAAGGCCACCGCCTCGCTTCCGTCGTCGACGCCGTCAACGACCGCAAGCTGCCCCCTGAACTCCGCAGTCGCCCTAACGCCGTTAGGTATACTTTTCTAAGGGTTTTCCTTTATTTATTTGTTTATTTATGAAATTGTGAATTGGTTAGTAATTATGTAAGACTTGATTTGATGATAGGGTAACGTTAATTATGTTAGGGTTATTATGGTTTGTATAGCTTTTTTTGTAGAACTTAATTAAATTCTAAGGAACAACATGACGATAATGCGTTTGAATTAGGTCAGAAGGCATTATAGCAATTGATTGTTTTAACTTTTAAGAGGCTTTGATTTTGGATTGGAATCAAGGATTACCTTTAGATTGGAAATATAGTGTTACGCGCGCAAATCTTTTTTTTTTTCTTGACTGAATTTAGTATTTAACTTCTAATGTTGCCTCTCAGATAAATTATTATTTTGTTTAAATGATCAGGTATATAAGAGTCAGTAAGTGACTACCCTTTGAAGTTTGCGTTGGAGCGACCCTATTGGATGTTACAGACTTACAGTTTATTGCTTTCATTTCTTCGGGCAACGATAGAATAAGCCTTGAATAAAATGAGATGCTGAGGAAAAGAAGTCTCAACGTATTGGTCGTAGTAATTGGATCATCATGGGTTTCTATTGAAACTGGCTAGTTACTATGAGCCCTTGTGTTGAAATGATTGCAAGATTGCTACTTGTAAGCAAAGATTAATTAACCACATACTCTAGGCTGATGAATGAATTAGTGTAAACTCATCAATGTGTTGTTAGAATAGAAAATATGCTTTTTGCGACTAACGATGCAGAGTTGTGAGGGCTTTTTCAGAAGTTCATGTAAAGAAGAGTTTCATTAGAGCGTCTTAACGTCCCTCTAACTATTACACCAAAACCCCGAAGTTACGGTGAGGATTATATTTTTATATTATAACATGCTCCTGCAAGTTGAGCGCCCTTTTTATAGGCTAAAACCTGCACCAACGCAGTGGTGTTAATTTTTAGAAAAGCCATTTCAAATTCATGGCTCATGGAATTTGAACCTGGGTTGCTCTAATACCATTTTAAGGCCCCTCTAACAATTACACTAAAGTCCAAAGTTGTGTTGAGGATTTATTTTTATATTTTAACAGAGTGATCATAGATTTGAACAGTGAAAGAATTAAAACAAAAAAGTTCAAGAATGGATCTACAAACACGAGCACATCTTGGTTATATATCTTAGGTTGTGGATCCGGAAGGATACTAAGTTGAGAATATTAATATATAGCACTTTCCAATCATGTAATGTAATTTGTGGTAGCAACTTTATATATGCTAAACATAGATGCAGCTTGTGCTGCTAAAGACAAATTTGGACTTTTTCCAATCCCGCTTGAGTTCCCAGGTATGCTACCCGTGTCTGATCAATATTGGGTATTAAAACCGAGACCTACCCAACAAGTAACTCGGACCGGGGTGGTTGGATCAAAGTTCATGTGGGGCATTTAGATAGTGTTTTAAATATCGGCCGACACGTCGGATTTAGTGGCTATCCGACACGATATGGAGATTTTTGATGCATATTGTGTTTTTAGGGTTCATGTCGAATATCTCGGGGGACATGTCAGATATGGTGGGTGGATATGTCAGGAGACATGTCAGTTATGTCGGCCAATTTTTAAATTTAAGAAATTAGCTGATTTTTTAAAATTTTTGGTTATGTTTATCTAATCAGGTTTGAGTTTAAATTCTTGATTGTCTTAATATTACTTCCAAAGATAAAAATCAATAAGTTAAAGGAAATAGAAAAAAGACCGAGGTAATTTTCATCGCCCATCTTCTCTCTCCTTTGACATCTCATCGGTCTCTTCTTCGAGCTATTCATTCGACATCAATATCGGGTGATCTTCTCTCTTCTTAACCGCCAATATCAGAGTCCTCTTTGCTAACATCTTTCCTTCAATATCACCTTTAAGCATCATAAGTTTTTTAGTTTTTTATATGTTTAGACAATAGAATTTATTAAGTATGTTTTGATTTTATTTATGAGATTTATATTACACATGCACACCATCCGATATGACAATCTGATATTTTTTCATGTCCCCCGACATATCCCCAATTTCCGCTATCCAACATGAATTTTAGCCATCCGACGTGAACCGACATTCGACATTTAAAACCTTGCATTTAGGTTTAAGGTTAATCCAGTTTGAGTGGGGCCCTCTTTTACCAAAAGGTGGAGTATTTGTCTCCAAAATCTTATCCTATCCTCGCATTTACCCCTATACAATCTTATAGAATACAGGAAAAGCTAGTATTTTTATGATTCATACATGATATGTTGGATTTGGTATAACTAGTATTTTTACGATTCATATATCATATCTCGGAATCTCAGATTTGATATTGTCTGGTTCGATCCTGTTTGTGCCTCGTACTTTCTTCCCAAATCTGACTTTACTTATGCTTGCTTTGATTTTGGTGCCCATTCCATGACCAAAGGCGGACTTGCATCCCTACTGCCAAGTAATCCTTGGTACTTTGGGATTGAGGTGTAGTCGTCTATAACAGGACAGGGAAATGCAGAGCCGGAAGAGTACTTAATCAATGTCATCAAAAGATAGACTCACGTTAGTAGCAGACATAAAATAGAGAAGATAGATGGGTGCTTGAGGAAAACATGCTGATTTCGGTTTGGAAGCGACTTTAAAGGAAAACACTTGTCAACAGTATTCAGATTGAGTTGTTACTTGTCAGAATTCTCACCGAATTGAATTTTGTGTCTCATCATGTTGGCTTTCATACTGGTTGTCATGATGTCATCTCAACTCATAATTATCAGTTCTTAGTTCGTCCTACATTATGAAACTCGAGGTTGACTTTTTTTTTCTTTCCAATCAGTGAATGTTGCGCAGATAACTAATCAAGTGCAATATGCAAGTGCGATAGTTGTAGATAAAGCAACTCAATCCAATGTTCATGTAATGGGGAAAAATCCTAGCTTTATCTGGGTCGGAAAAATCCTAGTTCATAAGGATTCGAGAAAACCTAGTTTGATTAAATTGAAGTAATCCCAGTTTGGGTTAGACAAGTTTGCTTTATTTAGAGATTGTTGAGAAATTCTATTTAAGTTAAACAGCATCTGTTATATTTGAGGCATGTTAGTTTATTTACAAATTTTGGTTTAGTTAGGATTAGAAATTTTACTTCTATTCAATTTTGGATTCTGTAGATCTTTAAAATCAATCCAGTCTTTCTCTTCTTCATCTTCCCTGCTGATCCCCTGCTGCCACCTTTCTCCTTTCATATCACCAAACCTGTCTGTTCTCTTCCCTGCTACTGCCACCCTCCTCTTATCTTCCTCATCGTTGTGTTAGTTTATTATTCAGACACACATGCCGACATTTTAGCAGTACGGTAAAATTGACCTCTTAGCTTACGCTCCAAAACTCACTTAAACACAAGATTCATTTAGCAGGTCAAAGAATGAGCACTTGTTTTCTTTCTTTGTTTTGCCCAAATAGTGCATCTACACAAACATTGCTGGTGTAAATTAGTTAACATTGACAATTTCTCTGTGTTCATGCTTGTATGTGTCAAAATTCTGGTTGTTTCATTTTTCCAGCCACTTGGTAATGAGAATTAACATCTGCAGTATTTCCACTTTTATGCTTGCATATGCTCGAAAGCTGTCTATTTTCGGATTTAAACATCGATTAACCGTTTGCACACTTTGCTCATAATCAGCATGTTACTAGAAGACAAATTAACATGTTAAATAATCTGTACTTATTTCGAAGAAAAAATATGCAAGAGAAGGGATGCACTGAATAACTGATGGCGATGGGCGATGTAATCTTCTTATCGCTGCTTGCTTTTACATGGTTTTTTAAATGTTATATGAATCTTACTAGAATTTATTGTCGAGAAGTCAATTTTAACAATTAATAGAGTCAGTATGATCTGTGAAAATAGACACAATGTTCTCTTTCCTTGTATCTTTCGTACAACTTTCGTTAGCCCTAAGGACACCTTTTTTTTCTGAAAGATAGCTGTAGACAGGATTTCTCTTGTTGCAAGATGACATCATTTTATGATTTTCTGGATTTGTATGTGAACCGATTGTACGGAAGGTTCCAAGGAAAAGAGTTCAGTAGAGAAGGGATAACCTTAATAGAGAGCAGGAGAACCGGCCTGTACTCTTTTATGCATTGTGTAAATATAATACCAAAGAGAGGAAAAGAGTTGGCTTCTTTCCTGAATTATGTTTGTCCCTCCACTTTTAACTTATGTATGCTGACAGGTCAGAGACAGATATCATCAATGTAGCAGAGCGAAGAATATGGCAATCAATGGAGGAAGGGCACTTTGAAAACCTACCAGGACGAGGAAAACCTCTCGACTTCAGCACAAATGCTCACGCCGATCCTGCAGAGGACACACTGTACAGAATCCTTTCGAGAAATGGTTGTGCTCCAGAGTGGGTTGAACTGAACAAGGAAATTAGGTGCAATATTGCAGAGTGGAGGTTAGCCTTGAAGAAAGCTCAAGCAAATCGAACAAACAACATAGGTTCCACATGGCCTAAGGATTTGGAGTACCTTAAAGAACAGATGCGGGATATTAACAATAAGGTGGTCAATTATACTGTTTTCTTTATTGATAAAAGGGTTAATTGCAGATAAACCCCTGCAGTATTGCTGTTTTGAGCTTACTATCCCTGTAGTTCCGTTGTTGCAGATACTCCCAGGGCTAAATGTTTTGTGAATCTCTTATCCTTAGATAGACTCACTAATTTCACCCATGGGCAATATCTTCCAAAATTCCGCCCATGGCAAAATAGTCAAAAAAAATTAATCCATAGGGTCTATCTTGAACAATGAAACTACTACAGGGATAGTGAGTTTGAAACTACGATACAACAGGGGTTGTTGTGCAATTAGCCCTAAAAATATTAGTAATTTTTTTAGTAAATCAATTATAAAAAAAATTAATTGAGGTTTTTGACATACTTGTCAATTGAATTGCAGGTACTCCGTTACAATCTCATAGTGCCCTTTGGTCGGCAAATGTTTGGACTCAAATGGGAGAAAGAAATAGATAAGTTGGAGTAAGGCAATATGTTTGTCTTTTCGTACATTCTGTTAGCAATTGTCTATTTTGTTATATGATGCTAAGATCATGAAGTTAACTAGTCAGATGCAACAACTAGTCAGATGCAACAACAGAAGAAACAAAGAAAACCAAAGAAAAGGAAAAGGATGATTAAGTAGGCATAAGAAGGTAGCTATATATGCATGATGTATGTATGTATGTGTTAAATATTGCGAAATATTATAGAAAAAGGGAATATGTAGATTTTTCTTGCAAAGCTTCACCCACCTGAAAAGGGGCGTTTGGGGTGTTTTTTTTTTCCTTCTTATTTTCCTTAATTCCCCTTGACATGGTAATATTTTTTCTTTTCCTTTTCATTTTTTAGGTTGAGTTTTATTTGTTTGTTTGATTGGTTGATTGTCTATTTGGTTCTTTTGTTGTTTGTTTGCTTGATAGGGGCCGATGTATGTTTTGCAAGTGTGCATGTATGTGTATGTATGTGTATGCATTGGGTGTGTGATTGCGTGTAGACGGACACGTGGGTGAACAAGTGTTCAGTTGTACAAGTGGTTTGTGTGCGCGTGCGTCGGTGTAAGCGGGCATGTACATGGACATGTGCATGATTGTGTATGTGCCCATGTGCATGTTGGTGGATGTTCGTATGTGTGAATGGCTCCACACGTGCGCGTAGACGCAATGGCATGTGTGCACACTTTTGGACTCTAGAGGGGGGGTGATTAGGGTCAAGAGGCTATAATAGTGCAATAAAAACAAGATAAGCAAACCACAGAAATGCAATCAAAATAGAGGAGATAGGGTTAGGAATCGTTATCCTGTGACGCGCGATATGTTAACGAGGTTCGGTCCGCTGACCTACGTCCCCGCTTCCCACTCTCGAGGAGAAATCCACTACACAATCCGGTTTGGAAGGCGGAACTTCGTCTACACAGCGATCCCCTCACGATCTCACACTACACAGATGGATCTACACAAGATCACACTCCTACACAAGATCACACTCTCAAGACAGTAGAAATGGTGTAAGACTCTCTCTTTACAACGTCCCTATAGCAAAGAGAAAGAACACACTGAAGCTGGGAAGTGAACACACAAAAACACAGAAGAAACAGGTTTGAAATTGAAACTCAGTGAAAAACAGCGTCTCTGGTTTTTGCAAAAGCTGGGACACCTAGGAAGAAGAAGAGATAGGGTTTAAATAGAAGAAACAGCTGTTTTAAACTCATCCCTTAATCCCCCAAAATCTGGAACAGAAACGTCGTTGAGATCTGTACTGAGCGGCGCCACAAAAGGACACATTTTACCGTTTGAAAAAATACGGCGGTCGACCGGCGGAAATTTCGGTCGACCGACAGAAACGTTCGGTCGACCGACGGAAATTTCGGTCGACCGCTATCCAGCTCAAAAACGAGAAAAACAAACAGAGACTTATCCGGTCGACCGGTGCGGTCGACCGAAGGAAGCTCTCGGTCGACCGCAGCGGTCGACCGACGAACTCTCTGCTGCCCAGTGAGGAATGAACATAGCTGCGGTCGACCGGTGCGGTCGACCGCATTCTGATACATCCCAAAACACTGTTTTTGACTCAACTAAAATATTTGAAAAATATTTATGTGACCTCTGAAAATTATGAAACTTTGTAAAATGTTTTTAATGCTAAAAACAAATTGTTTGGAAAAGGAATTTTGCAGATAGGTCCTCATACTTTTGAAAAATAGTATTTTGTGAAAAACGCTTAAAGACATAAGTATGAAAACGTGTGTGTGATATCCCAATAGCTTCAAGTGAAGTCAATAACTCTTTGCCTACATTCTAGCACTAGAGAGAAAAATAAAAGATAGCTAATATCCTCATATAGAA